>VZTE01003410.1:1659074-1829142 GCA_013397775.1 Eulacestoma nigropectus | reverse complement strand
GAATTTTGGGCCTAAACTTTTCCTTTTTTTTTTTTTTTTTTTTCTTCCTGGTCATCCTCATTTCTTTGACCAAAGATTTATTTTCCCTCTCACGTAATCTCTACCTCTGGTTGCAAAGAGATTAACATGCAGCAGAGTTGTCTTTTTTGCAGGAACACTTAAGAAAATTCCTTTCTTGTATCTCAGTGAATTTTCCTGGAATCTCAGGATGCAAACACGAGGATCAGTGGATGACTAGAGCAGGAATTTGTGGTGCTGTACCTTGGAAGCACTTCTGGATGCAGCTGAGTGCAGCAACAGCATCCACAGGCAGCCCATTACAACCTGGACAGTTTCTAGGACGTCAGGACACTTTGTGCCAGAGCTTTTCCCAGGAGGAAAATGTAGGGATTTCTTTTTCACTGCACTTACTGTAACAGCAACGTGATAAAAACCTCCAAACTATGAGGAATAGTCTGGTAGGAATGATGGGGGAATATTTTAGCCAGGCATTTAAGGACACAGCTAGAGCTGTGTGCCATAAGGGAAAGGTTTTCTGTTGTAAGGGAGTGGATTAAAGTTGTTTGTCTGTCATTATCCCAGTTTTCTGTCAGAGTGCAAATGGAGAAAAGAAGCCAGAGTTCAACCACTGTCCTTAGGACACCAGGATGACCCCACAGATGTGAGGGGTTTTGTACTGCTCTTAAATTTTCATGCTGTTCAGTCCCAGTTTTCCTTGATAAATTACTCTTGGAGGCTGCAGGGAACTCAGCCACGAGTTTGGATTGCAAGTTCAAAAAAACCCCAAAAAATCTGAAAAAAGAACACCCCAAAAATCTGACAGTAGAAATGGAACACTTTGAGGATAATGGATCTGATGACTGATGGTGTTTTCCAGGAGTGTAAACTGGGTTCCCATGGGGAATCATCCTGTGGGGAAAGGATGAAGCATTTTATACTACAGACAGACAAAACCTCATGAAAAGGACTTTAGGACTGGAGCCAACTCCCTGCTCTGCCTTTTTAGCCTCACTCTGGCTAAAGAGTCCAGAAGAGCTTTCCTGTTTCTCCTGGGCTTGGCTAAAGCCAGCCCTGCTCAGGCCTGAGGCTCACAGAGCATTCACAGCTGGGCATTCCTCAGCCTTGTACGGAGCTGACTGGAAAACTTGTAACATTCCTGATGCTTCCCGAGCATCCAACTGCTCTGTCCTGAAACAAATCCACCCCTGAGCCAGGGGATGTCAGCCACAGCTCTGCAAAGGAGTGGTGGAACAGGGTGTTTGGATAGCTGTGCAATTAACAGAGTGGAGAAGGGTTAAATTCAGCTTTTACTGAATTGGTTTTCCTAAAAACATTTCAGTAAAATCAAACCAAATCAGTTGGTTCAGTTCTGCCTTTGCCTAAACTTACATTTTTTTTTTCTTAGTGAATTTTTGGGGGATGTGACTGAATCTTGAGATCTTTTCTACCCAACGAAAAAAGCTCTGGTTTGGTTTGGTCTTAATCCCTTTGCAACCTTTTTTTTTCCCCCTGCAATATGTGTAAACCATATTAAGGAAGCTACGTGGATTAGTCTGTGTGCACTTTGTAAGTTTGGGTTGGGATTCCAGGACGAGGCAGAGCACACGGAGTTGGACCTATTTTCATTTTTAATTTGGTATTTATCCCACATCCACATGGTATTTATACAGTTAAACATTTTCTCCTGGCGAAACAGCAAGAGGAATAGAATAGTTTACACTGATCTCAGTGCTTTAAGATTTAATAAAAAAGAATGACTTGCAGTTTGAGGACATAAAATCTGACTCATAACGTGGGATTATTCCTGTATTGAATCAAATCCCCAGAGAGGAATCCATCCCTTTTTGTTCAGCTTTAAACTGGTTAATGTGGTTTGAATTGCATCTTCTTCGTTCTGTCAGTTTGCAAGATAAGTCTTTTGGAAACTCTTTTCCTCACCCAGCAGCTCAGCACAAGAAAATTGGCAAAGAATAAACTTCAATAATGTCCAGATTTGCAGTGCTTAGTCACTTTATGAAGCTGGTAATTCTCTGGTTTTTTTTTTTTTTTTCTTTTCTTCCAAAGACCTGTGGAGTTTGTAGAAGGTGGGCTGGTACCTTTTTAGACATTTTTGCACTCTATTAGTAATCGAACCTGTGTAAATGTGTATAAAATCATTTTGCATGTATATGTATATATGTACATATATCTAATAAATGGCTTTTTTTTGTAGTGGTTGTCTTTATTCAGAGTGTGAAATCAACTGATTATGTTAGAAATTAACTGATTATATTATCTTCCATTTTTGCAGTCATTTTCAGTGATCCCTGTGGCCAATTCATCAGTTGAACTATATAAACATATTTATAAATATATGCATAGGAATGTAGTTATCCAAGCAGGAGATTGCAGGAGGCTGTGGTAGAATCTCTTTGTGGCTTTAACAATCTTGCTCTTTATTTTCAGGGACCCTTGGAGGCTTTTCCTGCAAAACTTGTGTGTAGAGGTGCATGAAATGAGATGTACCACATCCCAAAGGTGCCTTTCCAGCTGCCTGGCAGGGCGTAGTGGGGCTGTGGCAGTTTGCAGGTGGATTTTTAGCCTTCCTGAAAACAGGCCTGTTAATTACTCTGTCCCTGCTAAGAGCTTGTGGCCTTTATTCGGGCAATTTCAGCCACCTTTGATAACGGCTCTGAAGACACCAATTCATCAGCTTTATAGCAGAGAGGGGCTTGATGTGCCAGAAAATTCAGCATTCTCACCACTGGAGTGGGATGGGTTCATGTGTGGGAGAGATGCTTTGTGTGACAGGACTCAGAGGATTCTGCTGAATCAAGAACTAAAAGCAAAAATCAAAGAGCTGGAAGAAATCCGGCTTGTGGAACTGCTGGTTTCTTCACATTTTTCTGCTTCCTGCTTCTCCACAGGAATGACACCTCGGTATTGACAGCTTCAAACTGCCAGAGGGCAGGGTTAGATTAAATATTTGCAAAATTCTTCCCTGTGAGGGTGGGGAGGCCCTGGCACAGGGTGCCCAGAGAAGCTGCGGCTGCCCCTGGATCCCTGGCAGTGTCCAAGGCCAGGTTGGACGGAGCTTGGAGCAGCCTGGGATAGTGGAAGGTGTCCCTGCCCGTGGCAAGAGGTGGCACTGGATGATCTTTAAGGTCTTTTCCAACCCAAACCACTCTGGGATTCTGTGGCAAAAGCGAAACAATGCTCAGAGAGAGGGAGAAGCCCCTGAAATGAGAGAGGCAGAGCAGGGGGCTGTGCAGGCAGTGGGTGGGAATCAGCAGAAGCTGATGGCAGGGGAGGGAGGAGAGAGCCTCATTCTTCTGAACTGCTCTGCCCTTTGAAATCCAGGTGTTATTTTTGCTCTGTAAATAAGTGATTGCTCAAAGCGTGTTTCCTCTCAGGATGCCAATGCAGGGGAACAGCAGCCTCTCCCTTTCTTCTGCAGTGAGGGGAGAAAGCAATTATAACTCCCTTTCTCTTTTGAAGATGCTGATAAAAGGAGGTGGGAGGATCAGAGGGTCCCTGTGCCGAAAGAGAAACAACTCCTAAGGTGATAGAAATACATGTTTTTATTTTAAACAAAGTAACTCCACTTCTGCTGAGCGCCGCCTTTCAAAGGTGACCCAATTGCATGGAAAAACTGTTTGTGAGGGGGGGAAGGAAACCATGGCCACAAATCAGGGGCAGGCAGGAGGTGGGGACAGCTGAAGTGTCCCTCTCAAGTGGTCATGGCTTTAAAAGCCATGGGCCACTTGTCCTAAATTCAGGACAGGGCTTGGAGCAACCTGGGATAGGTGGAAGGTGTCTCTGCCCATGGCAGGGCTTGGAATGAGATGAACTTTAAGGTCCCTTCCAATCCAAACCACTGTGGGATTCTGTGATTCCCTTGAGCCATTTTTCTCCAGCCCTTGGAAGAATCCTTTAAAAAGTAATGAAACGGCAACACCAAAGAGCCCTAAAAAGTCTTTGCTTCCTGTTCCCACTTAAAGTATATGATAAGCAAAAAATTTTAAAAGATGCCTTTAAAATTCCCTTTGTTGGAATAAATGTTTTTTGATGTAAGAATGGTAAGGAAGGCTTGAAATAATGGCCATTAAAAGGTAAAGTACCGGTCAGTACAGCATGGAGGGCTGAGATGAATCCATTATGCAGGGGAAGACATGAACATTCCAAATCCCTTCTTTCATGGGCTCTCCTAGGGAAATAATAGAACAATTAGGCAGGAAGTTCAGCCCTGAAACGCTTTAGTGCCCACCAGAGGGCAAGGCAAACACGAGGCTTTCTCTGGGGAGCTGCCACCTCCTCCTGCTGCGGTGGCCTTGGTTGGGAGCAGAGGGCACAGACCTGGCCTGGCTGGCCCCAGAATATTCCTGTTTACCTGCTGGATAAAGCAAAAACCCCAATCAAGCTGCAGTGAAGGTGCTGAACAAACCTGTGCCCGCCACACCAGGCTTGCAGCAGCAGAGCCCCCTGTGCTGGTGGGGTTCAGTGAGCCCTGAGTGCTGCTCAGAGGCTGTGGCAGCACAACCACAGCTGCTGAGGTGACAGGGACTGGGTCAGCGGCACTCCCTCATCCTGGGATTTGCTGTCTTTGCCTTAGGTGTGACCCAGATTTATGTGCAAGTGATTACCTTCGCCAGGTAACGAGGGACAGGACCAGAGGAAACGGCCTCGAGTTGTGCCAGGTTCTCCCTCAGCCAGGCGAGGATTAGATTAGATTTTAGGAAAGATTTTTTTACAGAAAGGGTGGTCAGGCACTGGAATTGGCTGCCCAGGGAAGTGGTGGATTCAACATCCCTGCAAGTGCTCAGAAAATGTGTGGACATGGCACTTTCGTGGTGTTGGGTTGATAGCTGGACTCGATGATCCTAAAGGTCTTTTCCAACCTTAATGATTCCCTGATCCTATGGTACAGCACCAGGCTTCCCTGCACAAGGGAGATCTGCTGTGAGCATCCCCAGGAGCTGGGACGGCCTTCCAGAAGATGGGTCAGCTCCAGGACTGTGCCTTTCCCCTGCCAGGGTCAGCTCCAGGACTGTGCCTTTCCCCTGCCAGGGTCAGCTCCAGGGCTCTGCCTTTCCCCTGCCAGGCTCAGCTCCAGGGCTGTGCCTTTCCCTGGCCAGGGTCAGCTCCAGGGCTGTGCCTTTCCCTGGCCAGGGTCAGCTCCAGGGCTCTGCCTTTCCCTCAGCTCCAGGGCTGTGCCTTTCCCTCAGCTCCAGGGCTCTGCCTTTCCCCTGCCAGGCTCAGCTCCAGGGCTGTGCCTTTCCCTCAGCTCCAGGGCTGTGCCTTTCCCCTGCACACAGCTCTCAGTTAAGGCTCCTGAGAAACTCTCAGGTGACGCAGAGCAGGAGCTCTGGTGCTTGAGGCATCTCTGAGCTGGCAGCTGAGTTGTTGGTTTGGACTCAGAAGCCAAAATTCCCCTGATGGGTCAGAATCACAGAATCAATGAGGCTGAAAAGGCCCTCTGAGGTTTGAGTCCAACATTGCCAAGTCCACCACTAAATCATGTCCCGAAGTGCCACACCCACACGTTTTGTGAACACTTCCAGGGTGGTGTCCTGTGCTGATCCTGAAGCTTCTGCTTTGTGTCTGGCCCATATTTGAGTCATAATAGCATTTTTCTCCTCTGAAGCTTTTACTGGCTCATTCTGTGGCCGCTGGGGCTGGAGGGGGCAGGTGAGGAGCAGCACTTTGTGGTTAATGCACTAAACTGAGCACGGAGAAGCCTTGTTCCCCCCATTCTCAGAGCTCCTTGGCTGTTCCCTGAGCTCACACAGGACTTCCTGATCTCCTCCAAGCAGGAACAGGCACATAACACTCCCCTGAAAGTGCTCAAGGCCAGGTTGGGTGGGACTTCAAGCAAGGAAGGTGTCCCTGCCTCAGAACTGGATGGTCATGAGGGTTTTTTCCCCAACCAAAACCATTCTCAGATCCTCTATGATATCAAGGAATACTTTGATTTAAAATAAAACATTCGAAACAGTCTTCAATGCTACTTCTGGAGCTTTCTGCTTCTCCCTTTTCCAGGCACTGGGAGGCACCAGTGCACAAGCTAAGGCTGTGCCCAGGCTGGGGAGGGAGCCAAGCCGCTGACAAGGGGAACCTGCCAATTCTCGTACCTGCTCCTACAAATGCTACGCTCTTCCCAGCAGATTTTGCTGTAGGATTCCTGAAACGGAGATAAAACACCCTGGAGACTGTCGGAGGATCACTTCAGGGCTGCAAATCCGCTTATCTGGCGGGGCTGGAACCAGTTTGTCAGAAGCGAAGTCACTGCAGCTTCTTTTTTTTTTTTTTTATTATTTTCTCACTCGTCTCTAAGGAGCAAAGCCTCGCTCTTTGTGCTGAATTGTGGCGCTCCTGGTCTGAGCACTGGGGTTTTGTTCTCAGTCTGAGGGAGGCAGGAGGGGACTGGAGGGTTTCTGAGAGGAGGCCAGCAGTGTGGAGGGACACATCCGCACATTCCTGGTCCTTAATCCATCTGCAAGAAACCGCCTGGAAAGTTGAGTTTTGGAACGTGACCTGAGGCAAAGCCTTGTTTCCACAACTCTGCTGATAAATGGGCAAAGGGTGAGGCTGCCCCTGCTGTGCAGAGGAGTGGGAAGGTGGGACACCTGGATGGCCGCGGATAATCCTCCCCCAGAGGACACACAGCGCTGCTTCCCGGCAGGAGCTGGGCTGGATCCCGTGATCCAGCGCCGGGCAGAGAGGCTGGAGCCGTCAGAGGTCACCAGGCGGCTTCCAGTGACCAAACTGGGTTTGAGGGAGGCTTTGCTGGTGCTGAAAGAGACCTGGCAGAGTCTCCTTAGTCCTTCCCAGCAGCGTGTGCTCAGTGGTTAACTTGTTTTTATAACAACCGCGTCTTCTTCCTGCCTTTTTCACTTCCAGCAGTGCTGATTCCTGATTCCCTCCTCCACAGAGGCAGGGAAATCGGGTGGGTGTGAAGAAGGACCTGGACTCCCCCCCCGGTTTATGGGTAGCAGCTCACTGGGGAGGTAAAGGATAAATAGAGGAAGAGGGGGCAGGGAAAAACAGGAGCAGGGACACCTGGGGCTGCCAGACCCACCCTGGTTACCTCTGCTCCAGCCTCATCCTGGTGCCTGAGCTCCTCAGGGCATGTGGGAGGGAGAGATGGCTCTGGTTGGTTCTTCCTGGAGGAATCTGTGCCTCGGCAAGAGGAGGTGGCACGGGGTGCCGAGGCCAGGTAAACAGGATGGATTTTTCCCCCCCTTAATCCCACAGTAAATTTGCTGCTGTTGAGGAGTGAGGGGGAGCTGCCTGGGGAGGAGAGTCCTGTTGGCATCTGCCAGAAGCTGCCTACTTCGGGTATCACCTGTGGTCTGCAAAAAGATTCTTTCCCAGCCACAATTTTGGGGATTTTTTTCAGAAATTTCTTTCCCTGTAGTGTTTTTATTTTTTTTTTTTATTTGTTTTAAATCTCTTCCTGATCATTGCATGGAGAGTGCTGAGCTGTCTGTACCACATCTTCACTGGCAAAGAGCGAAGCCCTGCTGGGCCACCTCCAGTCCTGGGGTCACTTTTGGGCCCTTCATGACAAGGAGGACATTGAGGGGCTGGAGCGAGTCCAGGGAAGGGAACGGAGCTGGGGAAGGGTCTGGAGCACCAGGAGAGGCTGAGGGAGCTGGGAAAGGGGCTGAGCCTGGAGAAAAGGAGGCTCAGGGGGGACCTTGTGGCTCTGCACAACTCCCTGACAGGAGGGGGCAGCCGGGGGGGGTCGGGCTCTGCTCCCAGGGAACAGGGACAGGAGGAGAGGGAACGGCCTCAGGCTGGGCCAGGGGCGGTTTAGATTGGATATTAGGGGGAAATTTCTTTGTGGAAAGAGTTCTCAAGCTCTGGCTGAGCCTGAGAGGTCTCTCTCAGGCTGCCCAGGGAGGTGCTGGAATCACCATTGCTGGAAGTGTTCGAAAGCTGTGTGGATGCGGCACCTGGGGACAGGGTTTAGTGGAGAGCGGGGCAGTGCTGGGTTAAGGTTGGACTCAGTGACCTTAAAAATCTTTTCCAACCGTGATGGTTCTGTGATTGCAGTTGGCAGGCCCAGGCTGGGCACTGGACAGAAATTCCACTAGGAAGGAAGTGAAGCTCTGGAACAGTTCCCATGGGCTGGGCTTTCTCCAGAGACCCATCTTGGCCGGGCAGAGCCACAACTGCTGTGCACCAGTGCTGGTGTCAGTCCTGCCCCGAGCCAAAGCTTGGACGTGATGCCCCTTCCAACCACACCTCCCTGATTTAATGCCCCTTCCAACCACATCCCTGGGATTTTACAAACCTGCCACACCCTCTGATTTAACGTCCCTTCCCGCCAGCATCTCTGGGACTTCACGAGCCTTCACCATCCTGTGGTTTAGGGCTCTGGATGCTGCTCAGCTACTTCACAGCACTCAGTCCTAAATTAGCACTGCATTAAAAACATCCCCACCAAAAACCCTAAATCAGATTTTTCTCCCTGAAGGCTCTCTTGATAGATACCGAACATCAAAATGTTTTATTTTTCCTTTATTTTCCCCCCATTATCAGGCATCTGACTCAATAAACTTCCAGTTTACAAGTTTCTAACAGGTTTATGGGAGAGTTACAATAACCTGACACCGCCAGGGCCTTCCCAAGCAGGAAGGAAGTGTGCCGTGGATAGGAGAAATGTGGTGTTGTTCCCATATCTTAAGGTAATTAATTTTTTTTCTGATGGTTGAGACACATCAGCCTCCAAGAAAGACCTAAAAATGCTTTTTACTGCAGATTTGCATGGCTCCATCTCCCCAGTCCTGGGAGTGTCCAAGGCCAGGTTGGACAGGGCTTGGAGCAACCTGGGATAGTGGATCCCATGGCAGGGGATTGGAATTAGATGATGTTTCAGATCCTTTCCAACCCAAACCATCCTGAGATTTTTGGATTTTAGGCTATGAGCTGAGCTCATTTGGTTGTTTCAACCGCCAACAGAAAAAAATCCAAATTTGTCTTTAAAAAAACCCAACTTCAAATGCTGCAATTTTCATTCAAACTGATACTTCACTGTCGGCCTGGATCTCGATAAAAGTCAAAAAGAAAACATCCTGAAAATGAAATATTTTGTTCAGCTCAAGACAGTTTTTGTCCAGGAAGGCCTAGAAACAGCAAGAGTGGGCTGTGATCAAAGAGTTTAACCACATAAAGATTTTAAAGGCAGGGTATAACTGCTCTCAGCCCTTGTTCTGATGGTCTTGAGTTGTTGAAATTCACTGCTTAGTTTTGTGGAGACCCCGTTGCCTTTTAAGACCGACTTAAAAATTTAAATGCTTAATAAATTAATGATTGCAAATTAAGCCATCCTTTGCTGCCGGGTCAGCTGTGTAGTCCCCAAACCCATTGATGTGCTGAGGAATTACGGGCTCCAGTTGGTTAATTATGGCACCTCCTGCTGCTTTAGGCCCACCTGGGGATGTGGGCAGGAAAGAAAAAGGGCTTTGAGAATATTTTTGACCCAGGTTATTCAGCAGCTCTTCCCCCTGGGTCGGATCTCTCCATCCATCACTGCCTGGGAGGAAAATCAATCCTTTTTACAGCAATGAGCATATTCAATAATGCAAAAGGTCACGGCATTAAACGCGGCGTGGAGGTGTCTGCAGTGAGTGATGGGCTTTGCCTTTTCAAACCTGCACAGCCCCACTGCAGCAGCAGCTGAGGCACCTCCTGCACATCCCACTCCCTCAGGGTGTGATGGTCAAAACACCCCTGGTGTGAGGACTCCCCACTGAAATCCACTCTGTTTATTCATGTGGAGAATTGGCCAGGAGGAACTGACTGCCCAGAGAAGCTGTGGATGCCCCATGCCTGGAAGTGTCCAAGGCCAGGCTGGAGCAATCTGGGATAGTGGAAGGTGTCCCTGCCCACGGCAGGGGGTTGGAACAGGATAATTTTTAAGATCCCTTCCAACCCAACCCATCCTGGGATTCAATGATTTTCCAGCTCCCAGCTCGGAGTTCACAGTGGAACAGGTTGTGCTGTGATGGGCGCAGAGATTTATGCACAGCTAAAAGACCAAAGAGCTCTCCAGAGTCCCTGAGAGCAGCTTCAGAGGTGGCTGTGAAGGGCTCAGTGAAAAGGATCCCAGCTGGGACCTGTGATGTTCCATGAGGTTACAAACAGAGGGAAATGGGCATGCCAGGCAAGCCCCAGAGGTTTTCCTTGGCCTGTGGATGCTGAGTGCAGCAGTAGCTTTGGAGTGCAAACCATTCCTGCCAAGGATCAGTGAGCCCTGCTGGTGAGAGCGTTTGAGAGCTCAGGAAAAAGTCAGGAGAAAAAGGAAAAGCGCAGATCCTGGGTGGCCTTTGGCTGGTGGGAGAGTTGGTCGCTGCTTGCAACACTAAAAGAGAAATGAGGATACGAATGTGGGAAAGATGGAAGGAAAGGTGAAGATCGAGGAACTTCAAAGGAGGAGCTGGAGTCAGGTTAGGAGATACTGACAGACTGGATGATATAAATGGAGAGATCAGGACAGATTGGATGATATAAATGGAGATATCAGGACAGACTGGATGATATAAAAATGGAGATACCAGGACAGACTGAGGAACCTGAGCAGCAGGACTGATTCCAGAGCACCTTGGAGAATTCAGCTCCTTCCTTTAGTTAGATTTGGGGACAGGTTTCTAAAACTCATCTTACTGAACCCAGCTTACAGCATGGCTCAATTTGACAATGTTTTTCCAGTCTGAAAGCTTCAAGGGTTCCCGTTTTGGAGTGAGCACCCCAGGGATCATTGGAGAGTTCCATAAACCGAAGGGGTTGCAAGGCTTTGGCACAGCTGTGGAGCTGATGGGACCTGTGTTCAATTCCTGCTCTCCAGGAATTCCCTGTGTGACTCCAGACAGGTTTAGGGCTGTGCAGGGTCGTGCAGAAATCAGGGTTTATGGCCAGCCAGTGTTTCTGAGCTCAGGGGAGTGAATTGGAGCTTCTGCTCTCCAGGATCAAATTCCCTTGGGATCCACAGATCCCACACCGACGTGAGGCTCTTGTCATCCTCACTCAAGATATGGGGGTTTCTCACTTTCTCTGTGCCTCACTTCCTCCTACATCAAACAGCTGCAGAACCTTTTTGTCAAACTGTTCTCCTTCAAAGAAAAATTCAGTGGGAAAATGCCTATTTGAATGAAATTTCACTCAAAATGACCAGACAGCATTTTGAAACCGCCAGTGAAAGAAAAGTGAAAGTTTTCCTACAACATTCCCCTTCATTCCTCTGGGAACAATTGAACAGCCCTCAGTAGAATTTATTACAAAAACCCAACAAATCACCTCAGCTTTTTTTTTTGCTTCTGTTGTGTTGTAACAATATTTTTGCAGGCACACCTGAACAGAAGGGAATAATCTGATCTCCAAGAAGATATTCCTTTCTTCTGTATTTAAAGCAGGGTTTTCAGGAGTGCTCTGAGCTGTGTGAACTTGGGCCAGGTAGGTTTTTTATGGCAGGTACCGTATTTGCCCAGAGAGAGGCCACCCTTTATGGCTGCAGCCTGCAAGCTGTGATTGCAGAGTGGATGGGCAGAGTTTCAGTGCCCAGATGCCTGGGGGGCAAAATCCACAGCTGGTGTGGCAGCAGATGTGGTTGTGCAGCCTCTTCCCAGGGGAGCATATAATAAACTTATAAAATAACATATAAAAAACCACATAAAATGAACTTTACACGGGCGGGGAGTGACAGGACGAGGAGAGACAGCTTTAAACTAAAAGAGATTGGGTTTAGATGAGAAGTTTGGCTGAGATTCTTTACTTAGAGGGTATTAGAACAGGGTGCCCAGAGAAGCTGTGGCTGCCCCTGGATCCCTGGAAGTGTCCAAAGCCAGGTTGGACGGGGCTTGGAGCAGCCTGGGATAGTGGAAGGCGTCCCTGACTGTGGCAGGGGGTTGGAAGGAGATGATCCTTAAGGTCCCTTCCAATCCAAACCATTCTGTGATTCCATGATTCCCTGAACTTGCCATCCTAGCAATATCAAAGTGGGTAGATCGACTGGAGGGAATTCTTTCCACAGCTAAAGGAGCTCTTTCCTGATTTTCACCAGCTTAGGACTTAGGTGATCTCTTTTAACCCGTGAGAACCAAGTTAGCTGGAATTTCTTATAATTTCTCTTCTCCCTTTTTGTTGTTTCATATAAAATATTGCTGGGCTGCTTTTCCCTCACCACCCCCCCAGCAGAGGAGTAATTCCATTTATTGGAAACGCTTCCTGATCACATATTCATTTACCAGCTGCTGAAGGAAAATGAACTGGGCAAAGTGCCACTGGAGACTTGGATTCACAAGCTGGGGAAAGCAAATGAAAGAACTGCTCAGTGTGCATTTGCTCTCCCTCTCCAGCAATCCATTATCCTCCTGTTCAGCTGATTTAGGAAGTTAAAAGGCAGTCAGGACAGCAGCATGTGATGCTTTTCAGCACGAGCACAGTTTTGGGGTTGCCAGATTTACCTTTGGCCGCACTGTAAAGGGCACTAAAAATATTCTGACTTTACGTCTTCAATGTGATATAATAAATAAAACCAGAAACACTTTATTCTTATTTTTTGGTTGCTCTCAGTCACTCTCACCAGTTGTGTTGTCATTGACCCATTTTCATCTCTCCTGTCCTTCTTCTCCCTCCCTCCATCCCAGTATCAGTTTTCTGGACTCCACAATCAGCATGAAAAAGAACCAGCCCCAAACTGCCACATGCAGAAACCCCCCACAGGTCACAGAGACACCTCTGACACCTCCAAACCCACCATGGGATGGTTTGGGTCGGAAGGGACCTGAAAGATCATCCAGTCCCACCCCCTGCCATGGGCAGGGACAGCTTCCACTATCCCAGGGTGCTCCAAGCCCCGTCCAACCTGGCCTTGGACACTTCCAGGGATCCAGGAGCAGCCACAGCTTCTGAACCAAATTCCAAACTTAGCTGTAGGTATCCATGAGAAATACATTAGCACAAGGCTCCCAAATCCACCAAGTCCTGGACAAAGAGAGAGATTTCATTGCAAGTACTGCCAGAGACCCCAGGAACATGAAAAAAACCAGCCAGAATGAGCAAAATAGTACAGCCAGAGACCCTCCAGGTGCATGTTTCTCCAGGTGAGAATATTTCTCCAGGCTTCACCCTTTTGTCTCTGCTCACTCAGTGTTCACCACTGGGAAAGAGCAATTAAATCTGTTGAAACGTGAGCCTTTCACGTCAAATAGATCAATCTACTGGATGTGGAAAATGGATGGGCATTGATTTTATGGTTTATTACATTTCCCCCTCCCCATGCTGCGCTCATTCCCCCCAGGCAGCGGCAGGAATAAATGATTAATTAATTTGATTCCCACTGCTTTCCTCATCCCATTATTTTGTGTCTCAGGAGGTCTGATAAGCTTTTAGCCCTACCTGAGTTGTGCAGGTGGGAACTACTTGCTACTTGCAAGTTGCCTCGGTGTCTGGTGTCGTTAGATTTGGGGTACTTCCCTCTCATTTTATGTTTGCCTTCAGTAGTTTTGGTTTTATTTCAGTCTGAAGGTTTGAGCTCACTCTCTTTGTTCTTATTGAACTCATGAAGGGAAGGAACTGGTTCAAAACCTGGTCTAGTGGAAGGTGTCCCTGCCCATGGCAGGGGATTGGAATGGGATGAGCTTTAAGGTCCTTTCCATCCCAAACCATCCTATGATTCTCTGCTATCTCTAAAGAACACGGGACACTTCTCTGATTTTAAATTTAAAAGTTACTTGATGGTCCTTCCATCATTTTGCACCTCGGGTGCTCTCTGACACTGCGGATTCATTGTGATTTTTACCCAGAAATTTAGACAAAACCTGTCAGTCTGGAGATGGGGTATTAGACTCAAAAAATTCAAATGGAGTGTGTAATACACATCCCAGACAAGCAGACACCAGGACTGGGATGAAAAAGGCTTGAATTACTTGAAGGGAGCTTAGCATAATTGCTGGTTTTCTTCTGCAGAGAGATTTCTGCGAAGCACACAAAGGCAGCTCTTAGAGAGAAATGATTTGTGGCATAAGTGGCGTGATAAACATCTGAATATTAATGTGGTTCCAATGAAGAGCCCTGTAAATGTGTGACTTTGAATGTTTTATGTTCCTTGTGTTCTGCACAGGGAGGTTCAGGTGTCTGAATATCCGTGGCTGGTGCTGTTTGAGGCCTCCTGTTTGGCCCTGTGGTCCAAACCCAGGAGGGTTTGGGTCTCCTGTAGGTCGTGTTCCAGTCCTGTGTGGACATCTCAGATGTCCCAACACTGAATCACGGAATCACAGCATCCCAGAATGGCCTGGCATTGAAGGGACCTTAAACATCATCCAGTGCCACCCCTGCCATGGGCAGGGACACCTTCCACTATCCCAGGCTGCTCCAAGCCCCGTCCAGCCTGGCCTTGGGCACTTCCAGGGATCCAGGGGCAGCCACAGCTTCTCTGGGCAATCCGAGGCCTTGTGTTGGCCTCGTCCTTTCATGTTCTTCTGCAAATGTGATTTATTTCTTGAATCACCGCGTGCAAAAAAGCATCTCCCCTCAGAACTCAGAGCTCCCTTTTTCCCAGGCATCAGTGAGCACCCACACAACTCCTGGGGCTGGTAGTGGGGTTAATCCTGCCCATCTCCTCTTCGATCTGCTCAATGGCTCTGCTTCAATCAACTGCTTTCCTATTTTACACAGATTTCTTGGTCTAGGCTGGCACAGTGGTGCAAAGCCAGTCCAGCTCAGCTGTGGCTTGTTCTCTGTAAGTGAAGTCATTTCTTTATTTCTGTATTTCCTATTGCTACATTTTGTGTTTACCTCGACTTTATTGATCAATTGGCCTTTTTATAAGTCGAGTCACTTGAGGCAGCTGCAGCCTGCTTTGAATGGGAGGACCAGGTGACAGTGGGATCATTCCTCATGCCAAGGCTTCAGTGACCTTGGCTTGCTGAGTCTCCTTCTGTTCTTGCGCAATTTCAAGGTCTGAAGCTTTAGGAAAACCACAAGACTGACACATATTCCTGAGCTGGCAGCAGGGTGAAGATGCATCTCGCGACGGTGTAAATCTTTGTGTCTCTGTGTTTGCCCTGGGAGATGTCCTGGAGTCACAGAATGGCTGGGGTTGGAAAGGACCTCTGGAGGTCACCTGGCCCAACCAGGACCATTCCCCCGCCTTCAACAAGCTGAATTTTCTTTTGAAATACAACTTTTACCTCTCGAGCTTGGCTGAATCCTTTAAGAAGAGTGATGAAACCCATTTATCTTCGCGGAGGGAGCGTTGCCAAGAGCGCCGCTGCACTATCTTCACGCGGGGCGTTTGCTTTGCTCCCAGGTAAGTTATGTCTGTGGTCATTCTAAAAGACTGCAAGCGAGCTGCAGGAAACAAAGCACACAGTCAGGGTGCAATGAAGTACCTTCCATCCCGAAACTGTATTCAGTCTCAAGTATCCCTCTCATCCGTTAGGTATTGATCTGGGGGGAGAACACATAACACAGCTGCCAGCTGGCCCTGATCTGTTCGAGCGGCGTAAATCCAGAGCAGCTCCTCGGGAATCGATGAAATCCCATCGATTCAGAAATGCTGCAATTAAATGAGCTAATGGATGGGGGTTTGGGGGAGGCAGCTGAGTGACAGCGATAGGATCAGCCTGGCAAGGTGGCAGAAGGGGTGAACTCAACAACTTGGAGTTGGGTGGACCATGAGGGCCTTTGGGCAGATTTTTTTTGTTGTGTTCCCTGGGTGTGGCCAGGACCCCCGGTGGGGGGGGACATTGCTCTGTTAGCAGTGACCTGAGCTGGTCTGGAAAACCAGAAGTGGTAAACAGAAGACTCTCCAGATGACAAAATAAAAGGGCCAGAGGTTGAGCTCAGGTGCCAAAGGCTGGATCGTCCTCACTTCTAAAATACCTGTTTTACCTCCAGCTGCACCTTTCCAAGGACGAGGAATAGTGGCCAAAAGTTGAGGGACTGATTCTCCCCTTCTACTCCACTCTCATGAGCCCCCACCTGCAGTGCTGCAGGTCTGGGGTCCCAACATCAGGACGTGGAGCTGCTGGAGTTGTTCCAGAGGAGGCCACGGAGATGCTCCAAGAGCTGGAGCCCCTCTGCTCTGGAGCCAGGCTGGGAGAGCTGAACGAGTTCAGTTCTGGTTTTCAGTGTTGGGAGAGAGAGCTGAGGGGATTTTATTATCTTCGAGAAAGTGAAGGGAATAAACTCTTTCCCATATCCAAAGGGAAAAGTACAGAAATTGTAGATTTATGCTACAACAGGGAATTTTTAGTTCAGTGTTAGGAAAAGCTTCCTCGTGGTGAGGCTGGTTCGAAATCTGAAAGGATCTGGGAGAAGTGTAACTGTCCCTGGAGGGAGAAACCTGGAAAAACATTATGACAACCATTAAGTATCATCAGGATGGTTTAGGTAGAACCAACAGCTGATTTCAGTACCTATTCAATCATTTCTCCGCGGAGAAAGCAGGGAGAGGAGCAGAGACAAAACCCTGTTCCTAAGAGGTGTGCAAAAGAAGATGAACTTTAAAAAAGCTCGGGAGCCATGGGATTAATTCCTTGCCCTGCTGCAGAACTCCTGAGTTCCCTCCACCATTTGTTTAGCCTTTCCTTGCCTTGACTTCCTGCCCAAGGGATGGTTTGGCAGCAAGGACGAAGCTGTCAGAGGAGCTCAGGCTCAAGGACAGGAGGATTTAGGGGTGCCATGGTGTGGGGCAGTGGCACTGTGAGCTGGCTCATGCTGTCCCAGAAGAACATGAAGCCTCATGCTCCATCCAGAGGGAAGTTTGTTTCCAGCACTGAATGTCTGAGACTTGGAGAAGAGAGTCGAAAAAAACACCTTTATATTGTGTCTTATCTTAATCCCAGAATCCCAGAAAGGTTTGGGTTGGAAGGGACCTTAAAGCCCATCCAGTGCCACCCCTGCCATGGACAGGGACACCTTCCCCTATCCCAAGCCGCTCCAAGCCCCGTCCAGCCTGGCCTTTGACCCTTCCAGGGATCCAGGTGCAGCCACAGCTGCTTTTAATTCAGTTTAATTAGGCTCTCATGAGGCACTGAGCTGTTTTTAAGCTCGGACCTGCCTTGTGCTTTGTTTCCCTGAGTGTGGCCTCTTTGTTCATCAGAAATGATGTCAGATAGGATTGGGAGACTTCAGACACTTGCCTGAGGTGTCTGGCCATGCCCTGGGAATGACTGGGATGCACAGAGCCACAGGATAACTGGGCTGGGAAGGATCTTTGGAGGTCTCCAGTCCACCCCCACTGCTGAAACCAGGGTCAACAAGGGCAGGAAGGCCACAATCAGGCTTGGAATACCCCAAGGATGGGAGCTTCACAATGTTTTTGGGCAGCCTGCTCCAGGGTTTGATCCTGAATAGGCTTTTCCTTATGTTTAAGTGGAATTTCCCCTACTTTGGGTTGAGCCTGTTGCCTCTTGTTCTGTCAATGAGCATCACTGGAAAGAATCTGGCTCTGTTTTCCTTCCTCCCCCACACATCAGGAATTTGTAGGCATTAATAAACCCCCCAGAGCTTTCCCTTATTCAGTCTGAACAACCCCGGCATTTTCAGCAGAGGATTAATCTTACCTAACATGTGAAAATTAAATTTCAACTCTAAACCTGTCACTCAGGAGTCCTTCTATAGGAGAAAAAAAGACACCAGAGGCCCAGAATTCAGCTCCCCCCTCCTGCAGATCTCAGGTGTGCTTCAGGTCCTACACACGGCTGCCAAATACCATTTGGGGTGGCATCTGGGGCGTTTTTATGGGACTGGCAGGTGTCACAGAGGATTTATGAGGGACCAGCATCCTTCTGAAAAGGCATCTGCAGGCCAGGAGGGATATCTTGGGGGTCCAGAATGGATTTAGGAGGGCAGAGCCTGCCCTAGGATCGGGGTTTGTGTTGAGGGAGGGGACGGCAGCGTGTGCCCAGCTGGATTCCAGGCGTAAGCCTGGCTTAGCTGGGGGTGCACAGGGACTCCCTAAACTGGTGTGAGGATCCCAGTGTCCCTGGGGAGAGCAGGAGCTGCCACACCAAACCCTCACCTCATCCACCACGTTTCTCATCCCCAGCCTGGCTGGTTGGGATATGCTGAACTCCAACCCCTCAGGCCCAGCAATCCTTTGGGGAGCTTTGCAGGCAGCTAAAACCAAAAACAGCCTAGAAAAAGGCTTAAATTATGGCAGGGGCTCCACCAGCCCGTGCAAATTTTGGTGAGGGGAGGTGTAAATTCACTCTTGGGCACTGCAGAGCTGAGCTGAAGCAGAGTGGGAGCTGAGGTGGCTGAAACTTTTGTGCCATTGGCAAACAGAAGGTGCTGGTTTGCCTTTTTATTTTCCCTGCTGGTTGTGTCTGTACAAAGGGGATATAAAAGGTCTCAGGGTGCTGGTCCCTGTGGCAGCAGGGGAGGACTGGGACAGGTTTTATGGGACCCAGGTGAATGTGGTTCTTGTTTTCCTTGCGGGTTCCTGCCCACGTCAGCCACGAGCCAGCAGGGAAAACCTGCTCCTTCCCCCCTGTCAAACACGGGGACTCATGATTCCAGCTCCTGGTGAAAAGGCAGCCAGAGCTGTGAAACTGGGTGTTAGGAGAAAGCAAATTTAACCTTGGTTGTGGGTGGTGGAGCAGACCCCTCTTCTTTAGCAAGCTCAATACGAAGTGCCAAAAATAATTTTAGTGAGTAAACAAGATTAGATTTCTCTTGCCGGAGATGTAGAGAGGTTGGAAGAAAAGCAGGAGCCTTTTCTTGAAGTGTCACAGAACTATCAAGGTTAGAAAAGATCTACAAGATCATGGAGTTCAGCCTGTGCCTGATCCCCACATCGTACCCAGCCCAGAGCACTGAGTGCCACATCCGGGAACTCCTTGGGCACCTCCAGGGATGGGGACTCCACACCTCCTTGGGCAGCCCCTTCCAATGCCTGAGCACCCTTTCAGTGAGAAACTTTCCCCAGTATCCACTCTAAACCTCCCCTGGTGCAACCTGAGGCCGTTCCCTCTCGTCCTGTCCCTTGTTCCCTGGGAGAAGTTACCAACCCTCACCCGGCTGCCCCCTCCTGTCAGGGAGTTTTAGAGAGTGAGAAGGTCCCCCCTAAGCCTCCTTTTCTCCAGATTTAACACTCCCAGTAATGTTAAATGACGTTATATTGAGTGAAGCCACAACACTGCTGGTTTCTTCCTCCTGTAGCATCATCATCATCAGCTGGGGATCCTGAATGGGGCAGGTTTGTGATGGGAGGGTGCTGACTTTCCATGAAGGAGGATTTCCATCCTTGGAGACCTGGGATGAGGTTTAGCTGTAGCAAAGCAAACTCCCTCCCTGTGTTTCACTCTTTAAGGGACAAGACATTCCCGACATGCCACATATCCTGATTCTTGCCTTGCACTGCCAGTGGCTTTCAGCATCTTTTTGTTGTGCCTGACACTTCAAACAGCCTTTTTTTGTTTTAAATCCAGGGAAATGTTTAAGCCTGGGCGATCTTTGGAGGGGAGATGCTCCAAAGAGCTGCTGTGCACGGTGAGGAGGAAGAGAGAGTTTTGTTACCTCCCAGAAGAGCAAATCTGAGCTGCCCATCAGGCAGGCACAGCTCTCCTTGTGCCTGCCAGAGGATGGCAAGGCAATCCCAATCTATTTGGGGTTGCCAAGGAGCACCCCAGCTCTCTGGGGAGCGTGTGACTGGTCCAGGACGAGCTGACACCTGAACCAGGGACACAAATATCCACATTTCTGGGCAAATATCCACCTTTCTGGATAAATATCCACCTTTCTGGGCAAATATCCATGTTTCTGGATAAATATCCACCTTTCTGGATAAATATCCACCTTTCTGGGCAAATATCCACGTTTCTGGGCAAGATGTGTAGTTGTTTTGGGTTAGAGAGAGTTGGTGGTCGGGAATGCTTGGACACAGCCTTGTCTGCAGACCTCAGGTGGGTTTTAGTAGGGCACATGGGTTACTCCTGGGTTAGTCAGCTTCCATCCTAAAAAATGCACTTTTACACTGTTTTGTGATGTGAAATGGACAAGATAGACAATTTCTGCCTCCGTATTTCTCAATCATACAAGTGCTGTCCCCTCTGGAGAGAAATCTCAGTGTCTTTTTTTGATTCAGGTTTCATTGCCAACCCAGGCGGGTTGTGTGGTTTTAGACTTCCACTAATGTTTCTCATTGAAGAATTAAAGCCCTAAATACCTCCTGGCACCAAAATCCTGAACCCAAGTGCAGGATTTTTTGATACATTGCGTGTTGGAGGCCACATAAACCATGAAGCATCACACTGGTCTGCAGGAAAAGGTCAGAAAAATCGGCTTTGCTTTGGTGCGAGGGGGAGGCAGAATTTAAATTGTCCTGTGCCATTTAATGCCTGTACAAACCTATTTGGAAGGGCCTGGCCGTGCTGAGCAGTCCTAGACTGGCCCAGAACACCAGGTACAGGCACATATGGAGCGGGAAGGAGCTGGTTTTGCTTCTGTGATGACAAAAAACCTGAGTTAATTCCTCCTCACGCCGCATTGCCTCCACTCTTCGATCATTTTACCCTTTTGGGTCTCTGTTTCCTATGTAAAATGGACATCAAACATTTTATTGTCTGAATTGTGTCCCTGGGAGGGTCTGCTCTGCCTGTGGAGTGGTGAGGCAGGATTGGTTGGGGCTGTTTTGGCAGGGGAGCACTCACAGGGGCTGCTCTCCGCAGTGAATCCAAAGTGACAGAGCTGCCCACGGAGTGCTTCCATGGGAACCTGCTCCCGGAACACCTATTCCGCAGGATTCACCGGGATCCAGATGCTGTTTTCTCTCATGCCATTAGGTGGTGGTGGAGGAAGCAGGACAGACGTGATCCGCAGAGTTTCAAACGAGGAAAATCAGAAAATTCCTTAAACTTCTCGCAAGGGAAATATTTCTTGGCTGTCTGCTCAGAGAAATGAAGAACGGATGGGGGAGGGTGATTTTGTACCTGAGGGGTTGCTGGGGCGGGGGGAGCAGCCCAGCAAACCCAGTCCCTGATTTTAGAGAGGACAGGGAACATCGGATGGGCAAGACAAACCTCAGGCTTTGGGCAGCGGAATCACGGGGGGGAGGAGAGGGAGAAGAGTAGGGGTGAAGCTCTGCAGCTTTTCTCCCTGGTGAAAATCTGGGAAGGAGGGTGGGAAGGGGTGGGAGGCAGCACTGGAGGGAGATGAAGGAGGTGTGAGAGCCAGGCAGGGTCCTGGCAGCTTGATCTTGAGAAGAAACCCTTCCTCTTAAGGGTTGATGTGTGAAAACTCAGACTTGGGGAGGAACAGGAAGGGGACAAAATAAGACAACTCAGAATAAGCAACCGACCACACACAAAAATCTCTGCTTGCTCTTCACGGCTTTGATTGACTGCGAGGGGCTGGTTTGGAAAATCATAAAATCATGGAATCATCATGGCTGGAACAGTCCTCTGAGATCATTGAGTCCAACACTTAAAATGATGTCTTGTCTTCACTGTCCTCGTGCTGGCACATCAGCAGTCAAGGAGACCTGGTGGGTACCAGGAACACCCCCCAGGGAATTTGTCTTGCTGTGTAAAACATTTGTGCCCTCCTTGGTGCCAGGAATCGGGGACTAGAGCCTGAACACTCCCCTTCTTGCCACTAAACCCAGCCTAAAGCAGCAGCCAATATTTGTGCTGCTTTTCACCTCCTTTATTGGTTTCACGTCTGTGCCGTGGCCCAGCAGGGTTGGGTTTCGCTAAATGAGGTGCATGGAGGGGCTGCAGACACTTGCGAGGATTAGGAGCTGTAAATCCTTGGCATTTGGCATCTGTTCCTGCAAAACCCCAGCCTCAAATTGTGCTGTGTGAGCTGAAGTGGTGCTGGGTGGGATTGAGCCAGGACAAACCTCCAAGGAAAGCCAGGACCAGCACTGAAGAGTAAGAAGCCTCTGCAACCAGAATGTCCCACATCCTTGCCAAGCCTTTAGCAATGAGAAACTGAATTAAAGCCTGAAAACTCCAAATGCTTTTATGTGAAAAGCTTCTAGTCCTTCAGAGGAGAATTTCCTTTTGGATATTTCCTTTTGGATGCCCTTCTCCAGCTCCCAGCAGGGAATATCCTGTGGAATATCTCTCCTATCCTGGGTGCCAGCATGCTGTGTTTTCCTCTTTTTTTTTATCCCAGAGGTTTTTCTTCTTGTTCAGAGGTTTTTTCTTCTTGCTGAGGCAATAACAGCCCTTCTCATGTGAAGGACGCAGTTTGGTTTCCAGCCTGCCCCGTGGTGTTTGAAGCAGCTCTGTCTCACAGTGAAGTGCCCTCAGAGCTGGATGATGGGCCTTGAATGCTGAGACCAAACTCAGCTGGTGAATGGGGAACCAGAGAACTGAAAGGGATAAAATACGTCAGATTCCTGGAAAGGACCTTCAAGATCACCCAGTTCCAACCCCCTGCCATGTGCAGGGACACTTTCCACCAGGCCAGGCTGCTCAGAGCCCCATCCAACCTGGCCTTGGACCCTTCCCGCTGTTGCCTGAGGATGAGGGGTTGAAGACAGCAGAACTGTGCACTCAGCCTGCTGAAGCTGCTGATTTTGGCCAGTCTGAGCCCAGAACTGCCCATATTTCATTTAAACTGGTTCTCTCTGAGCACTGTGTAATTGCAAGGACTCTTGTGTCAAACCTGGCTCTCAGTTTTCAGAGACATGGATGTTTCTGCTTGGGCCAGGCTGGATTTTTCTCCTTTAGCATTATAAAACCTCTTTGGAGAGCGATTCGGTCACACCAGGCACTCAGGAGACCTCAAATCCATCATCATTTCATTTTTGACACAGGTTTCTTGCGTTTCCCCAAAGAAAGGACAAATGGATGCTTTAAGACACCGTCAGTCACTGCACTGGTGTGTGTGTGTGTATTTGTGTGTATTTGTGTGCATTTGAGTGTATTTGAGTGTATATGAGTGTATTTGAGTGTATTTGTGTGTATTTGTGTGTATTTGAGTGTGTTTGTGTGTCTTTGTGTGTATTTGTGTGTATTTGAGTGTATTTGCATGCAATGCAGCCTTTGAGAGGCTGGAATAAATAAATATCTGCCTCAGCAGGGCTGTAGCAGGGCCTGAATTAGCCGACCTTGAGGCTGAGACCAGGCTGTGACCATCACCCCATTTCCTTGATTCCTCCTAGAAGTCTTCATGGCTCAGCGAGCAGAAATGGTGCTGCCAGCACAAGTCAGGGGTAAATGCTGTCCCCGGGCTGCTCTGGTGGCCAGTGAAAGCCCAGGAGTCGCATGTTTCACTGATGCCTGAAGTGGCCACCTAAAAAACAGAGACTAGACAGGAATGAGGGAATAAATGTGGATATTTATTTGAAAGGCCTTCAAAGGTGCACCCTGGGGAGCCAAAGGCGACACCCAAGCTGGACCCCAAGATGGACCCCTAGTCCCGGGTTCTTCACACTTTTATAAGTTTGGTTCATTTGCGCATCAAGGTTAACTCTGCAATTAAAACTTCAGTTAATGATGTAACTACTCCAAGTTTACCCCCCCTTCTAAGATGTTGGTTCGCACATTTTGGGCCTAGGGCAGTCTGGGTGTCCTTGAAGAGCAGGCTCGGAGAGGCTTCGTTATGTCTGGCTGGCATGAGAGAGCAGAAGTTAGCAGGCCACAAGAAACTTCAGAGTTACACACTGGGCAGTGCAGGATTTGGAAAATATGAAAGTTAAAACCCGAGGCATCATCACGAGCTGCCACTGGGTTAATCAGGGTTTGCTCACATCTGGAGAACTGGGACCAGTTTGTGGTGCTTTTCCCCAGAGGAAGGACACAAGGAAATAGCTCGGTCAGGTCAGCACCACTGCACTGAGTAAATTCACCACGTCGTTCCTTTTATTTTTTTCCTTTCCTGTTTCTTAGGGAATCTCTGCAGCATGAAACACAACTGACCTGGTTTCTTATGAAAGGTATGAAATAGGAGTTCAGGCTGCCCAAAGCCATTAAAGCCCCAATTTTATGTTGTTATGAGTGACACGGCTCTGGCCCGTTGTACATGCTGCTGTAGGGGTTCCCCATGGCCAGGGACGAAGCTGCTGCACCTAAGGGGGGGCTGTTTAAAGACAACGAAATGTTCTTTGTGGGATGGTTTGGGACCTTAAAGATCACCTGAATCCAGCCCCTTGCCATGGGCAGGGATGCTACCACCAAGCTCAGGTTGTCCAAGGCTTGTGAGGGATTTTCTCACATCTGTGAATCATCCTTGTGGTTATCTTCTGAATCTTCTCCTGTTTTGTTTCTTTTTTTTTTAAACCAGCATTTTTAAAAAAAAAAAAACAACCATCTGTGTCGCTGCCCTCTGTCTGCGAATTGTGTTCTTCAGGCCATGTAAATGACTTCTTACGGAGATCTGTGTTCCATTTGCACGTTTGTCGTGCTTTTTCCGCTTTCAAGCAAAATAAAATTAGCCCGGATTGCCAGGACGTGCCTGTGATTACTGAAATTATCCTGTCTGAGGTGACCTCTTAAACATCCAGCACTGACTGGAAGAGCCAAGGTGCTGGGAGCTGAAACAAGCTCATTTCCCCATCCCACCAGTTGGGATACAGCTCCAGGAATGTGTGCCCAGCTTTGCAGGTCTGACCCACTCCTCCTGGTGCCTTGGGAGAGCTGGTCTTGGCTTTGCTGGGGGCTGCACTGAGTTTCATCACTGTGATAACCACTGGCAGCGTTTTCTCCTCCTTTGGAGGGAAGCTCAGAAGCTCCCCTTGGTCTTTCTGTTTCTCTCTTCAGCAAAACCAGCCCAAAAGGAGAAATCTGGTGATTTCACAGACCTGAAGTACATTGAGAATGTCCGGTTGTGTGTACTCTAAATGAACAACTGTCAATTTTCCTTGTGCTGTTACCGTGCTCTGCAAAAGCCACCTGTCATATCAAACAATTTATTGACAGTGACTGTGAAGGAAGGGAATCATATCAAATCCCAGCCTGAATAGGAGCTGTGCGTGCCTTGCTGGTTATTGAGTGTGGACCCTCTCCCTGCCTGCCCTCAGCAAAGCCAAAATTGTCACTTCTGCACAGCCTGAGAGCAGGAAGAGGAGGAGGAGCTGTCTAAAACTTGATGTTGATTGACCAGAGCTTAGAGATCGTGTCCAGGGTGTTGTGGCTTGGAGGCATTTATTGCTGGGAGGGGAAAAGCACTTGTCCTCAGCACTTTTGGGCCTGGAAATGATTTAATCTGTCAGACTTTGTTGGAGACTGTGTGGACTGCTCTACACTGAGGAGGAGGAGGATTCACTTAGCTTGGAGCCCTGGAGTGAAGCCTGGATTTTGGCTTGTCTGGTTGGGAATGTGGAGACCAGCAAATGGCTGAGGGACAGCTCCCTGCAGGGTTCTGCTGATGACATTAAATGGCTGTGGCCCAAAGATAAATCTTCATTTCTTGGCTTTCTGGAAAGCCCTGTGACCCACACGACAGGTGGAGCAGCACAAAGGGTTGGTGCCAGGTTCCTTCCCTGGGATGAAGGGATGCAGGGGTGTAGGGCCAGTGCCAGGAATGTCATTTGTTGTGTCCTCAGTGATCTGATATATCTCTGACCCATGTTTTTGGATGAGATCCTTTATATTGAAGCTGTGTAAAGAGCTTTGACAAGAGGCACAGAATCACGGCATAGGCTGAGTTGGAAGGGACCCACACGGATCATCGAGTCCAGCTCCTGTCCCCGCACAGACCCATCCCCAGCGGAGCTGCTTGCTCCTTCTGCTCCCATATTCAGCCTTCATTTGGGCATTTTAAAATATTTTCTTTGTCCCATTTAAAGGAGAAGATACTTCCGCTATCTTCGCTTAATGGTCACAAACTGAGCTGATGTAACCCCTCCCCTTGGTACCCTTTGAGCTCCTTTCCTTACTCTGCCCATCCCCAGTTTGTTACACAGTGCAGTGATACGGGAAAAGGGACAAAAGATTAAGTCAGAAAGCCACTGAAAGTCCTGATTGTTGCATCACCGGAGTCTTTAATAATTCCTGGTAATATGTGATTTATATAGCACCTTTTCTGCTGAAGTGTATCCCAAATTCCCTAAATAAGTGCAAAGCTGTGCCAACGAGGTCTCAGCTCTGCCAAGGATGCAGCCCCAGGCTCTGTAACTGCAGGTATTTCTCATCAAAATCTCTTTGGTTTTTCTCTCCCCTTCATCCTGCATCCAAGTGCTTACAAGGCTGCCTTGAGCAAAGGTGGGTCTGTGGCTGGGTCAGAGTCACCGGATGGTTTGGGTTGGAAGAGACCCTGAAAGATCATCCAGTTCCAAACCCCTGCCATGGGCAGGGACACCTCCCACTAGAGAAGGATGCTCAGAGCTCATTGCTTGCCTGAGACAGAGGAAAAAGGCTGAGTTGAATTGTAGGATTGAGGAAAGATATTGCAGTGAGAAAGAAATGCCTCAGTCAACCCTTGAGATTAAATTGTGCCTCTCAGAGTCAGTGGAAGCAGAAGGGATCAAAAAACCTGGGCTGGTCTGTATCAACAGGGAGGAAATGAGAAAAAGGGGGGCTGAGAAGATAGGGATTGTGGGTGGAGGTCCCCGAGGGTAATTATGTGAGGGATGTGCAGAGCCATTAATGTTTTCTATTTGGATGCAAACTTATCAGCCTCAGATCCAGAGGAGAAGAACAGGCTGCCCAGGGAAACTGGGGCTGCCCCATTCCTGGAAGTGCCCAAGGCCAGACTGGATGGGGCTTGGAGCAACCTAGGACAGTGGAAGGTGTCCCTGCCCGTGGCAGGGGGTGGGAACTGGATTCTCTTTAAGATCCCTTCTCACCCAAACCGTTCTAGGATTCTGTGATGTGGGAAGTGGGCATTTCCCTCGCTGGGTCATTTTAGGGATCAGTTCCTATGGCCCATCACTGACCCCAGTGATGGGACCACCTGCAAATTGTCATGACGTGAAGGGCAAGGGAATGAGAGAGGCTGAGCTGCAGCAATGAGAGTTTCTTATTTAAAATAATGGTGGATTAGAAATCAAAATGTTATTGCTGCCATAAAGCTGAGACATCTCCCTCACAGTTTACCCCCTCTTTTAAAGGCTGACACTCACAGGAGCTGTAGTGGTAATAGCAGCAGCTTCCCAGTTATTAGGAGCTCTCAGAAGGATCTCTGTGAGCCAAGCAACCGTGATTTTTATTAGCACTGATGGTGTGTGTCGGTGGTTGGCCTCTCTTTACGCCAGCATTAACGAGAGTTGGGAGAAAATTGTGTTGTCAAGCGCAAGCCAAGCAGAAATAATGGCACTTGAATTCTTTCTCTGCACCCACGAAGTGACAGCATTTGTGATCTTTAGCATCTATTTCATGTTTATGTGTCACAGCCAAAGCCTGGCCTTGCAGTATCCCAGTTTCTCTGGAATGGGTTTAATTTTGTCCTCTATAAAATTGTCTCTGGGGTTAAGAGCTCATTGTTTACAGTGTCTTTCCTGACATGTAAAAGCTGGCCTCCAAGCCACATCTGGCCTGCAGAGATCCCACAAAAGTTTCTCCATCCTGCTCTTCCAGGGAAGTCCCACTGTGTTAGAGAGACTTGGCTGATGTGCAGCTGCATTTTCAAAGCAGGGATGTTCACGACTCCTGTCTGTGCCATGGCTGCAAAGAGGGAGTTATTCCAGGTTTCAGGAGCTCAGCAAACTTCAGGAGATCTTGATTTACCCCTATGTCCTGCCTCTGCCTCCCTAAGTGACCCTGGGGAAATTGCACACTCCATCTGTGCCTCACTTCCCAGTCTATAAAAGGACATATTCTTCTCAATTTTTCTGTCTTATGTTTGGATTTGGAGACTTTTGCAGCAGGAATTGTCCCTTACTTTGTGCAGTTTGTACCTGCATCAGTGAGGCCTTGATTTACTCCAGAGTCTGCAAGCAAATGTCAGTGCCTGGGGGATCACAGCAGTTCTGGAGTTCAGGAGGAGCTGGTGGCTTTGAGGCGCCCTCCTGATAAAAGGACACACTCCAGCACAGCAGCATCCCTGGTATTGCTGGGGTGACTTCCAGAAAAACATCCTTCAGGCTGAAATTGCAGTGGCCACAGTCAGCTTCTCGCCCTGATCAATGACCCCCAAGAAGCACAGAATTTTTAGTTCCTTTAATTTGTCTTGTCTGCTTATTTAACTTGAAAAACCAAGGCGTTCTCGAAGCTCTCCTCAATTATTCAGCCCTTGCTGTTATTATCTGGAGAATGAACTCAGTAGAGCCCTCACTTCAGTTCTGAGTATGTTCGAAATCCATCACGACCAAGCTCTAAAACCCCTTTTTCTTGTTCAGCTGCCTGGCTGTGTGTCTGCCCAGACAGCCTGTACCTCCCAAAGCATTTTTCTGGTGAGTCAAAGGACCTCAGCACAATGGATCGTTCCTGCCCAGGAAATCAGAGCTCCCATCCATCCTGCTGAACGAGGAGCATTTATCATGAGGCAGAAGCTTTGCTGCCTGGTGTCAGGTCACTCCTGCCTTGGGGGTTTTCCTTGAGGCAGTGGCAGCACGATTTCTTCAGCAGGTGTGAGCGCTGAGCGTTGGGGTGTCCCCGTGGGTGACTCTGGAGTGACAGGGAGCTGCACCTAAACCTTGATGGGGAGGGAGGCCAGGGACCTCTGCATGCTGTGGTCCTCTCAGGAGGGAGAAAGAGCCCCTGCCCTTCACATGAAGCTCTGTGCCCAGGGCTGGGGATGTCCTGGCTGTGCCACGTCTGGTTAGATTGTCCTGGCCCTGTGAAAACCTTCCCCCAGCACCACGTGGAGTTGTGGAGGGGAATCTCCTCCTCCACCCAGGAACATTGGGACACGAGAACTTTACACCAGGTCCTCACATAACATTTTGCACTGATAAAAGCACCTGGGTTATCAGGTAGTGTTTTCCTAAACGTGATAATTTACAGCACCTGAAGCAAAGGCTGATTGGTGGCACAAAGAGAACTTGGCTCTCCCCAGACAGTGGAGAAACACTGGCAGTGTGTCCAAACCAATCCCTGCCTCTGGATTCGTGTTTAGCATCAGCTCATCCATGCACCAGGGGTTTTTCGGGTGCCTCACCAAGCTCAATGTTCTGCTAAGGCAGCCCCCAGGAGCACCCATCTTCCAGGAGAGCAGGTGATGGCCAAGGCATATCACAGCAACAGAGTCTGTTCTATTTTCTCTACAGAAACCAGCCTAAAATCTGTCCCAATCCCAACCTGGTTAAGACCCATGTGTTTCTGTAACCAGGGTTGTCCAGTGGCATCACCTGTCTTAGAAGGATTTTTGAGACTTTCTCAATTAATGAGTCAAATCACAGAATCCCAGAATGGTTTGGGGTGGAAGGGACCTAAAATTTCCTCTAATTCCAAGCCCTTGCCACGGGCAGGGACACCTTCCACTAACCCAGGTTGCTCCAAGCCCTGTCCAGCCTGGCCTTGGACAGTTCCAGGGATCCAGGGGCAGGCACAGCTTCTCTGGGCACCCTGTGCCAGGGCCTCCCCACCCTCCCAGGGAACAATTTCTTCCTCACATCTACTCTAAATCAATCCTCTCTCAGTTTAAAGCCATTCCTCCTCAACCTATCACCACAAACCCTTGTAAAATGTCACACCTCAGTCAACAGCCTGAGATGGAGGAGTGACATTTAGATTTGCACTCCCGGATTTAAAATGATTCATCTCCATCATGCTGCCATCATTAGGGCTCGTAAGAATGAGCTGCTTTACATGCTCGTTGCTGCATTCCTGTGCCTGAACAGGCAGAAGGAAGGGGATTAATTAGGGGTGTTCAATGGCTTTCCTTGCACATGGCACAGCGTTCGTGCTGGACCCACGGACAAGTTGCCATCGATCAGCTGAGTGGCGGGGACTTGTCACAGGAGAGCTCTCAGCAGGAGGAAATGGTGGGGCAAGGAAAGAGATGGAGAACAACTCACACTGGCCCAAGCCAAGAACGCATCCATTAACCAGGGGCTGATGGCTCGTTCCGTAGCTTGCCACCCATTAAAATATTGCAGCTGTATTGATGCTGAGCTACTGCCAGCTGCACTAAAAACAGCCCAAGTGTGCAGCTTTGTTGCCCTGAGTTTTGCAGTCTTTCGATGTTTTCATTCCTGTAATGGAGTTTCTCATGCATTTTCTGTAAACACAGCCTTGTTTTCCTAACTGACCTGTATTGTTTTCATTCCTTTCCCTAAGGCGGGGAACATGATAGACTGTGTCAGTGTCCTGTGTGGTTGGAGAGGTGGTAACCTCATCTTCCAATCCATGTGTGTCTTTGAAAAGGTATAAAAATGACTGAATAAAGAAAGGCAGGCCCCTTTTTGGCTTTTGGGCTTTCAGGCTTTCAGGCCTTTTGGCTTTTTGGCCCTGGGTCCTGTCCTGAGCTGAGCTTGAGTCTGCGTGCTTCTTTCGTCTCCAACTGCGACACAGCTTTTAGTCCCCTAGGGACAAAATACTCTTCATGCATTTAAAACACTTCACCCTGACTGGCATTCCTTGCTCGGCATTTCCGTGCCCTCAGAGGGAACATTTTGCCAGAGGTGTCCTGGCACACCCTGAAAGCAATAAAACCCCTGAAAATAAAATTAAGATGTGTGTTACGAATGGATGTGGGAGTTTAAGATAAGTCCTTGCCTTTTGCCCAGGCCTCTGGCAGCAGGCAGTAACTTTACTGAGGCGGCCAGCACCCCAAAACCCACTCTCGTTCACAAGTTCTTTAATAATGGCTGATTCAGTCTATTATAGAATGAATTATTTATTTAATAGACAGAAAACTAACAGACATAAGACTTAGCACAGACTATATACTACACAGGAATAAGGACAAAATTGAAAAAGAACTACTAGTAGGTTAACATACAGTGCACGATAGGGTACCATTTCAATTACAGCTAGTGAAGAAATGATATAACCAGGAATCAATGTATCTTACCATCCAATTGCTGATAAGGCACACGTCCTTTCACTCAATCTTCGAAGAAGTAACCACAAAACCTGCGTCCAGATTCTGGGGAGAAGTCTCCCACACTTTCAGGGTGTGTGTGTAGAGGCTTCTCCCTCTGTGACAGTTCGTGTATCTTTTATAGTTTGTAAAACAGTGTCTCTCAGTCAGAAACATTTCCTTTATCTTTTCCCCACATCGGCTTTCTAGACTGAGGTGTGGATTCTTAGCTGATGTCTGAGCCCTTTTGGTGCCAGGGATGACCCCCTGCTGGGCCTTTCAGCCTCTGGGTTATCTCTTTATGCACCAGCTATCTTGCAGAGAGAGAAGTGGGGGGGGTGTAGACGTCCTGCCACAATGTGCTGTTCATGAAAGCCCCAAAGTGTGAGAGCCCCTTCAGCCCAGGAGTCCCAGGAGGGGAGGGCAGGTTGTGAGGGTGTTGTCGGCCCGACGCTGAGGAGCCTGGGGACAGCAGGGCCATCGTGGGCTGCTCCTGCGGCTCTGTGAGGGTGGCAGGGGCTGGCAGGAGGTGGCTGCAAGGGTTTGCATGGAGTGAACATCCCGTGGCATTGGCAGCTGGAGCAGCTGGAGTTGATGTGGTGCCTGCTGGGGAGGGTCAGGCTGGGAGAAAGATGATTTTCATCCTCCTTTGGATCCCTTTTATTGATGATTTATTTATCGACAAAGAAGGAAGTAGAAGGTTCTTGAAATGCACTTGCTTTGGAGAAGAGTGATTTCATCAGCCTTGCAAACACCCAGGAAAGGAAAGAACTGCCTGGTGAGGGAAGGCTTCTGAGCGTTGATTTTGGAGCTAAATCATAGAATCATGGAAGAGTTTGGTTTGGAAGGGATCTCTAAAGGTCGTCTGGCCCAACACCCTTGTAATGAGCAGGCACATCTCCCAGTGAGAAAGGTTTCATGAAGACAAAAACAAACACAAAAAGTCAGTCAGAAAATCAGTGAGGTGCTCATCCTCCTAAGCTCAGGCAGTCCAGGCAGCCTCTGCAACAGGGCCATCATTTCCTCCGCCCATCCTGTTTTGCCTACTGAAACAAGAGGGGAAGAATAGCTTTTGTCTGATATCAGATGTTTAAAAGACAACTCACAATTTCAAATTAGTCACCCAGGCCCTTTCTACATCAGACATGGGAAGCAGAAACTTCCAGAGGCCAGCTCATTTTCTGATGACATTTTTAAGGCGGTTGTGTGGTATTCAACCATGTATCAGTAGATTTATTACCTTGAGATAAAAATTAGAATTTGAACCAACAAACTGGATATTTTACAGATCACTGACTGTAGTTACTCTACATCCTTAACTTTTAGTTTTCTTTTCCTTTCCTTTCCTTTCCTTCTCCTTTTCTTTTCTTTTCTTTTCTTTTCTTCTCTTTTCTTCTCTTTTCTTCTCTTTTCTTTTCTCTTTCCTCTTTTCTTTTCTTTTCTTTTCTTTTCTTTTCTTTTCTTTTCTTTTCTTTTCTTTTCTTTTCTTTTCTTTTCTTTTCTTTTCTTTTCTTTTCTTTTCTTTTCTTTTCTTTTCCCTTCAAACACTGCTGGCCCCTCTGTTCCCGAGGTGCTGCTGCAGATCCCTCATTCCCTGGTCGCAAGGACATTTGCCACCTGTGCCCTGATGTGTCCCAGGAGCTCCTTCATCCCCCTGCCTCTGCCTCACCAAGCTCTTTGCCTCGTTCATTAACATAATTACTTCCCTGCATTAGCTTACACCTGCCATAAAATCTCTGCTCTTCCTGTTGGGAGCCACGGAGGTTGAAAGCTTGGTAATAAAAATCATCAGTGACTTAACAAATTACTCTCCCCTCGGCTATTTGGCTGGTTTGGCAGAGCTCTCTTTCCCTGTGCTGAGTTTTTCCCGGTGTAGAGGCACTAAAAACTCCTTTATTAGTGAGCTCACCTTGACTGTGGTGGCCGAGAGCAGATGTGAGGCAAGAGGGAATTCCCTGCATTGCATGGAGTAACATCCATTCCTAAAGGCAAGGACAACATTCAGCTCTGGAAAGGATGCTAAGAAGAACCAGAAATTGGTTTTTAAGAAGACTTCTTGTACAGTTCCGAGTCCTGTGAGCTCCATCATCCTGTGAGTTCCGTGCTTTGCCTGGGATCGAATTCTTTTTAAGAAACAGCTTCTATTCAATTATTTTTGCCCTATTTCTGCCTATTTCTGCCTCCCAGGGAAATTATTTCACAACTGGAAATTAAATCTTGCAGTAAGACCTCCCAAACTCTCTGTTCAGAGGGGATTGATTGCTGTCTTTAAAAGGACATCACTGCCAGGGAGGGGTTGGGTTCTAAACGGGCTCTTTAATCTGGACAAGAACACAACAAAGCCAGGAGAAAAAGATGAAAAGTGAGAGCAGTTCACTTATTAGAGCAACCTCTTAAGAGAATTATGGTTTCCTGTGTCTCTTGAGGTTTGTGATCAGCTCCAAACACGTGTTTAGTACCTTTCCACACAGTCTGGGGTATTTTAAATATCTTTATGGGACTGGCGGGATGTACGAAGTGCTCAGTGTCTACTGAAGTGGCAGCTGAGCACGCAGTGGAGTCCAATGGCTCTCAAATAACATTAGAAACCTGATTTTGGGCAAATAAATGATATCCCTGGGCTCTGATAATGGATTTAGGGAAGAAGCTGGTACTTTTAGGGAGCAATATGTCTGACCTGTTTAAGTGCCCTCTTCAAGATGAGGTGAATTGTCTCCTTGACTGATTTCGTGTGGGCTGAGGAGCTCAGGGAGAGGCATCCAAACCTCAGGGAAAGCCTGAGGGAAGAGCTGGAATTTAACCCCTGAATTTCAAGCTCAACTCCATTGCCTGTCTCAGAAGAGCAGCCAAAACAGAGCCACATTTTGCTTTTATCCTGCCTGGGAAGTCCTGGTCACCTCGGTGCCTCAGCCTTGCCTCGGCCATTTGACACCTCCTGTGCCAGGCAGGCAAATTGCCCTGACTCTGCAATCAGGGCAATTAGGGAAAGCAGTGTTTTGAGCTGCTGGCAACCCTCAGAATAAAACATTCTATTTGAATCAAAGTGCTCTGATCAAAGTTGGGGAATTAAGATAACAAAAGAGCAATTAGGGAAATTTTCCAGATGAACAACTTGTGTGGGTGGAAATAGGTTCTTTCAAAAATGTCATCAAAACATCTGAACTCTTTAAGAATTCTCCTTTTCCTTTTGTTTGGAAATTGCTCATTTAGGAGAACAGCACAGGAACACGGGTGTGTCATAGGCTGGTGTCACCTGTTCTTCTCCACTTTTCTCCTCCTGAGAAGGAGTGTCCCAAATCCCAGGGCCATGGGGACAGCTCTGTTTCTCAGCTGTGCGACCCAGATCAAGGCCTGACTGCTGAAATTTCCCCAGAAATGCCCAGAGCACTTCTAGGGACAAGTGCAAAACCAGCTGTTGTACAGCAAAGGTTATTCTTTAGGCTCTCACTCCTGTCTGAAGATCAGGGGGTGTTGGAGATTGGGGTGTCCATGGATGAGGAGCTGGACAAGCCCCAGCTGTGTGGATTTGCAGCCCAGGAAACCAATTGTGCCCTGGGTTGCAACAAAAACACATGAGCAGAGTTTGAGGGAGAGGATTCTGCCCCTCTGCTTTGCTCTGCTCTGGTGAGATCCCACCTGCTCTGCTGTGCCCAGCTCTGGGATCTCCAACACAGGATGGATCTGGAGCCAATCCAGAGGAGGCCATGGAGATGCTCCAAGGGCTGGAACCCTTCTGGAACCAGGCTGGGAGAGCTGGGGATGTTCAGCTGGAGAAGAGAAAGATCCGAGGAGACCTCAGAGCCCCTTCCAGGGCCTAAAGGGCTCCAGGAGAGCTGGAAAGGGACTTGGGACAACGCATGGAGGGACAGGACAAGGGGGAATGGCTTCCCACTGCCAGAGGGCAGGGATGGATGGGATATTGGGAAGAAATTGTTCCCTGTAAGGGTGGGGAGGCCCTGGTACAGGGTGCCCAGAGAAGCTGTGGCTGCCCCTGGATCCCTGGAAGTGTCCAAGGCCAGTTTGGACAGGGCTTGGAGCAGCCTGGGATAAAGGAAGGTGTCCCTGCCCATGGCAGAGGGTGAGACTGGATGATCTTTGCTGACCCTGCCACCCCAAACCATTCTGTGATTAAAAAATAAATAAATTTTAATTTATTACAAGTCTCACAGGGGCTGAAAAGTTCCCTGACGGGCTCTGGCAGAGTGTGAACTGTCCCACTTTGCAGCTCTGCTTTGTAAAAAAAGAACCCGAGGGTGGAAAACAAAGGAAACCAAGCCTGGCAAAGAGCGCAGGCTGCACCTTGCTGCAGGCAGAGGGGTTTGTGCTGTGAGACTCCCTGTCTCGGGCTGATCAAAAGCCTCTGTCTCACTGACACGTGAAGTGATTTTCCTGGTACTGGGGAGAGAGATGAACTTTCAGTGAATGCATCTGAGCACAAACGAGCGCGGAGCGCCGGAGTCGCTCTGACTTTAATGAGCCCAGCCCGGGCTGAAATCATCCCCTGCAAGGAGAGGGACCCAGAGCTGCCACTGCTGGGATCGTGCAGCAGGAAAAGTGCTTTGAGATGGAAGGTGATTCAGCCAAGATCATCTCCTTATGCAGCTGAGATGATCTCACAAACCCGTTCCCGAGGTCAGGAAGGAAAAGCACACCTGAGGTCTCCAGGAAACACTGGATTCCATCCTCTCTTCTGTGAGTGAGGGCTGGGGAGTGGCCTTGGGAAGCCCCAGCTGCTTCAGTGGGGTGATCAGGCTCAAAAAAATAATTTTTTCCCCATTAACCTTCCATTTGTGCTTTTCTTGCTGTAGCTGAGCACTCGTCCTCAGCACATGGATGTTTGTTTCTCCCTCAGCCCCAAGCAGTGGGAAGGGGCCTGATATTCCCTTCAGAGATGAAAAGAAGGGTTCCTTTCCCCTCATCCCAGTCCTGTGCTGTGGGGACACAGCGATGTGGAAGAGGAGGGTCTGGTGCCTTCACGGAATGTGGTGGGGAGGGACAGGGACCTGATTCAGAGCGAGGGTTTTATCTTCATTTTATGCATCTGAAAGTCAGATGAGTTCCTCCACCTGGATTGCTCGTCCTGGGATCCCTTTCTAACCAACAGCTCTGAGTAAGCTCTTCCAAAGGGTCTTGATCAGACTGACCTGAGTTTCTTATTTTAGGGTGAAGTGAATTCCCCTCTGGACGTGACCATTTCTCTCTCTTGACTACAGACGGAGACTGGGGGAGAATCTCAGGCTTAAATATCTGTGGTTTAGACCCAGAAGGAGGTTCCCACCCTCACCTTCCCTGCTGCCATCAGAGCTGCACCTCCCCCAGGCTTCCAGGAGAGCAATAATAGCAGAGAATTTGCTCCACAGCACATTGCAGGATCCAAAATATCCACTGCATCTTTAATCTTTCGTGTGCTAATACACGTCTAGACAAACCAGGACAGCTTGTGCTGAGCTCAGCTCCCTGCTGCTCCTCTGGGATAGTGAAAATTGCATGAGCAGCAGTGAAGAGGATTTTATTTTCTTTTCTTTTTTTGGTGGAAAGTTTCCTGAATTTTCAACAGCAGGCTTTCAACTGGGCAAATGAAAATACACCCCTGGACGAGATGAGGGACTCATCAGAGAGAGTCTGTCATGATTGATTATGCACAAACACATTCTACATCCACAAAATATCGAAGTTAAGTAGCCAAGTCCTAATGAATGCAGCAATGGAGGTTGCTCACCCATCTTGGGATGGAGGTACAAGGTTCATGTTCTTTCTGCTCTGTCCTCCTTTTATCCTTATTTTCCCACTAGTGGAGATGAAATGGGAAAAGGAAAAAGTAAGAGGAAACATCTGAACTGCTGAATAAGCTGCAAGCAGTTCCCCCCTGAGACCTGTAATCAGAAAAGCGTTTTAATAATCTCCATCCAGTCCTTCCCTGCCTGCTGTTCAAAGTGCATTTGGAAACTGTGATTATACCACATCTCACAGTGATGCGTATCAACCCTAAAATGCCCTCCTCTGCTGGGAATACGGGATGGGCTTCTCCACCTTAATCAAAATAAATCAAGAGCCTTTGGAAAGGAGATTTCCAGCCATAGGTCACCACGTCGCCTGGAAGCTGCAATTTGGGAAGAAAAATGTGATTAAACTTGTCTCAGTTTCTGATATGGGGGGTGTTTCTGATATGGGCGATGTTTCTGATATGGGGGTATGTGGCAGAGTGTTTAAAGCTGTGGAGTTACTCACGGCCTCAGCACGCCTTGAGAGAAGCTTGTGTGTTCCCAGAGGAGAGGCAGCGAAGCCAATTCAGTTACTCCCCCGTTAAGTGTGTTAGAATTCGGTGAATTTCGCTGAGCCAACATCGCTAACAGTGATCAGAGACTCCTCAGCAGTGGCACCCGGGAGCTGGGACAGCTGGGAAAGCCTCCTGGGCTGCTCTCTGATTGCATCAGGATGAGATGGCAGGGCCAAAAGGGAGCTGAGGGGATGGAGACATCACAGCTCTGGTACATTATTGAGATGTTATGATATTGGAGTTGAAATTACACAGAGAAAATGAGGCTTCCTTGGATTAGGGCAGCTCTCTGGATCTCTCTGGAGCTGTCTGGAGCTCTCTGGAACCGTCTGGATCTCTCTGGAGCTCTTTAGATCTCTTTGGAGATGTCTGGAGCTCTCTGGATCTCTCTAGATCTCCAAAGAGATGTCTGGAGCTGTCTGGATCTCTCTGGAGCTGTCTGGATCTCCCTGGATCTCTTGAGATGTCTTTGGAGCTGTCTGGAGCCATCTGGAGCTGTCTGGATCTCTCTGGATATTTCTGGAGCTCTCTAGAGCTGTCTGGATATCTCTGGGTCTCTTTGGAGCTGTCTGGAGCTGTCTGGATCTCTCTGGATATCTCTGGAGTTGTCTGGATCTATCTGGAGCTGTCTGGACCTCTCTGGTTATCTCTAGAGCTCTCTGGAGCTCTCTGGGTCCCTCTGGCACTCTCTGGGTCCCTCTGGCACTCTCTGGGTCCCTCTGGAGCTCTCTGGATCTCTCTGGCACTCTCTGGAGCTGTCTGGATCTCTCTGGTGCTCTCTGGAGCTCTCTGGTGCTCTCTGGGTCTCTCTGGAGCTGTCTGGAGCCATCTGGATATCTCTGGATCTCTCTGGAGCTCTCTGGGTCTCTCTGGGTCTCTCTGGGTCTCTCTGGAGCTGTCTGGAGCAGCTGTTTGAGCACCACTAAGAGAAGAGTACCAGGGTCCTGTAGAACACCATGGAGGCTGAGACCCAGCAGGGAAAAGCTGTGATGTTCCTGCCAGGAGGAAAAGTGTGGGTCTGGCTGCCAGCTCCTCACCCAGGAAACACCTGGCTCACACCAAACCTGGCTGATTCCTGGAGGCATGCAGTGCTGGGGAGATAATGAAAAACTGATGGTTCTGGGGAGAGTTCAGGAGGATTTCGGGGCTGAAGCTGAAAAGCACAAGGAGCCAGGAGGGTTTGGGGGCACAGTGGGGCAGGTGGGGAGCAGGGAGGACACCGGTGTTCAGTCAAAGAGCGAGGAAGAAGAGGAGTCACCCCTTTGCTGAGCACGGGACTACCTGGAAGGGGGAACCATGACAGCAGGGCCTGGACTTGCACAGGAATTATTTCAAAAACTGTTCAAAGTTTTGGGGCCTCAGTGCTGGGGACTCTGGATGCAACTCCAGAGCATCCTCTGGCAAGAGATTCCTGCTTCTGCTCATCTTTGCAGCTGGAGAGCTCTGCTTCAGGCCTGTTTACATTTGGTAAAACTCTAAAACTTGTCCATCAGTGCTGCTTCATTCAATGTGCCAGACTTAAACAGGCAGTGGTACTCATCTTCTTCTTCACAGCTCGTCCCTGGGCAGCCAGGGGATGATTTCTCCTCCTCAGCTTGCTCAGGCTGGGAAAGAAAACCCAAACAGCCCCTTATCCAACAGCTCATCTAAACCTCTCCTCTTTTCATTAAAAACAATTCCTTGTTGTTCCATCACTGTCTGCACGTCTAAAAAGCTGCTCTCTCTCTCTTTTATGATCTCCCTTTGGATTTGAGATGGGTTCAGCACATTTTCTTGCTGATAGGAGTCAGATCAGCATCCTTTTGGCTCAGCATTCACAGGGAGTTATGTGGTAGCTTCAGGAGGTGTCCGTGTGTCCCCATGTCCAGGGATGAACTCCTTGCTGTGAGTGAGGCTGATGGTGTCACCAGGAAAAGGACAAAGACCGTCTGAGGAGCATCCCATGGTGGAGAAAGGAGCGGTGCTGTCCTTCAGGGCATCACTCCTCCCTCCTGCTCATGGGCCTCGCCCAGGAATGGTGCAGATGGATGATCTTCACCCTCTTGCATTTGCATCTGTTTTAATCCAGGCCTGACCGGCTGTTTGCAGGGCTGTGTCCTGCCTCCCTCGCTGTCCAGCACTGCTGATGCCTTGGGTGGCCACCTAGAAACAGAGACCAGGCAGGAGTGAGGGAATAAAGGTGGATATTTATTTGAAAGGCCTTCAAAGGTGCACCCTGGGGAGCCAAAGGCCACATCCAAGCTGGACCCCAAGATGGACCCCGAGTCACGAGTTCTTCACACTTTGATAGGTTTGGTTCATTTGCATATCAGCATCAATTCACCAATTAAAACTTTAGCTAATGATGGAATTTCTTCAATTTCTCCACCTCTCCAGAGGCCCCGGTTTACACCTTTTGGGCCCAGGACAGCCTGAGTGTCCTTGAGCAACGAGCTGGGAGAGGCTTTGTTGTGTCTGTCTGGCATGAGAGAGCAGCAGCCAACAGGCTCCACGAAACTCCAGAGTTCCACACTGGGCAGTGCAGGATTTAAAAATATAAAAGCCAGAACCTAAGGCATCACTGCAGTTCCTTTGGAACAGGGTGTTTGTCTCTGTTTCTGACTGGGAGGGTGGAGGGGAATGTGTAGATAGCAGGCTGAGCAGTGTTCTGCAGATTCTGGGCACAGTTACTGTGACAAATGCACGAAGCTTGTTCAGATGGAAAGTGCTGCCTGTAGAGACGCTGTCACAGCGACGGATGAGTGCTTTGCCTTATCCTCTTTCCCACTTGGTTTGGAGTGCCAGGAGTCTCGGGCTTCCAGTCTCAAGGTTTGGGCTTTTTTCCCATATCAGCCACCCCTTTTTTGTCTAGGTTAGCAACCCTGGAGTCCCTCTGAATTTCACCATATTTCCACTTGTCACTGAAAATCAAAATCTCAGTGCCAGTTTTGGGGTTTTGGGAACAGCTGGAGAATGAAAGTAGTGATGAAAACTGAATGTGTTAAGTGGCACCAGAGAGCCAACCTGGTGTCTTTTCCTCCTCCGTGGAAATTTGCTGTAGGGTAGATTTATCGGATTTTGGGAAGGAATTGTTCCCTGTGAGGGTGCTGGGACCCTGGCACAGGTGAATTCATCCCTGGAAGTGTCCAAGGCCAGGTTGGATGGGGCTTGGAGCAGGCTGGGACAGTGGAAGCTGTCCCTGACCATGGCAGGGGGGTGGAACTGGATGATCTCTAAGGTCCCTTCCAGCCCAAACTGTTTGATGGCTCCATGATTTCCCTGAAAGGATCTAAGTGCAGACTGCACCGAAATGTGCTTGAAAACACCTTAAATTTGCAGCCCAAGTTCAGCCAGTGCTGTTGAAAACACCAGGGAAGCAGCAGATGCAGCAGTGGATTTTTCAGGCTTCTGGGTCTTGCTGCATTCCCCAGACTTGATAGAGCAGCACGGAGAGTTCAAGCAATCCCCCAGAGAAAAGAGTCTCTCAAACAAACAGGAAAGAAATGAATGTTTGCTTAAAATGCTAAACATATCCCAATTAGTAAATAAAGTCTAATTCAAATAAGGCTCAAGAATTCCTGCCTGACACCGTTATGCCACTTGTGATATTTCTGTGCATAGTAGGAGAGATGAAAAAGCCCCACAAAATAGATGGAAATCAGTGCCAAAGGAAATAAAGCTTTAGATTAAAAATGGAGAGTCAGGTCCAACTCTTTCTTTGAAGATCTTTTGGAATTAGCAGAAAACAAATCTCCCCAAACTTCATCAAATTCAGTTTCCCAAGAGCAGGGCTTTTTTTTCCACAGGTAGGAGCTTAAGCACGGACACAGCCACAGCAACAACCCCTCTTTTATTACCACAAATGTAAAATGATGTGAATCTACTGAATACAATTGTAGGAACACCACACAACCTTCGCCTCAGGGCAGCAGATCCCCATAACTCTTTACAGCACCGAGTTCTCTCAGTTTGTATAAGCAGGCTGTTAATCATTTATTTGATTCTGTTTTCTGCTCTGTGACCAAGGGAAGTCTGTGGCTTCAGTTTTCACTCCTGACTCTTCTACCCCTTGCTGACCCTTTTCTGCTGACATTATTGAAGTCAAGTGGAGTGCCTATTTTATCTTATTTATGCTCTGCTCTGTGTGCTGCTCTCTGAAGCTCTGGTGCATTAATAAATATGCTGCCAATCCTAATATACCCCGTGCTGGTCAAGGGGCAGAGCATGGCCTCGGTGAGAGCTTCTCCTCCACAGACAACATGAAACCAGTCCACATTTCTCCAGGTAAATTTCTACCCTTCATTGCTGGGTGGAAAATCAGAATCCTTACGGTTATGGAAAGAGGCCGTGCTGTGGTTAGGGACAGAGATTGGGTGCGAACGGAAAGAGGGGAAATTTACATTAAATATCAGGAGGAAATTCTCTGTGAGGGTGGTGAGGCCCTGGCACAGGGTGCCCAGAGAAGCTGTGGCTGTTCCATCCCTAGAAGCATCCAAGGCCAGGTTGGATGGGCCTTGGAGCAACCTGGGATAGTGGGAAGTGTCCCTGTAGGTTGGAACTGAATTATCTTTAAGGTCTGTTCCAACCCAAACCATTCTATTCTGTAATTTTATGACTGAAGACCTCCAAGGGCTGTGCAGTGCTTTTATCCATGGATTCCCAGGCGTGGGGGGGACTCCTGAAAGTTTCTTCCACACCTGCACTTTCCAATCCTTGTACAACAAATTGCTTTGACACCGTTCTAAGCGTGTGGCATTGGCTCTGTGACACCCTGTGAGCCTGCACGGGCTCAGGGGGATACCACGGGCTGTGCAGGACAGCAACGAGGAGCACATCCACCTCTGGATTCGTGTGGGTGTCATTTGGGCCCTGTCTCCTTGCCAGGGGGTCCCTGCTGTCTCAGGTGATGCTTTGTGCTGCAGTGGGAAGGGAAGCACTGAACAAACCACAGGGGCTCCTAAATTAACTTCTCCCACATCATTTTCGGGGGTTTTTCTCCTCCTGTTTCAGTCCCTGTTGGGCTCCACGTCTTAAGAGCTTTATTATTTATGAGTCTCTATCAGCTGAAGGGAAGCAGATCATGTTTTATTGATGTCCTTTCAGATTGAACACAGGCTGGATGGCTCTTGGAGCATTTCCAAGTCCCACCACTTTGTCAGGGATTTCAAGGCTAGTAGCAGCCCTCCCCACTGCAGAAAATCCTGCAGATTTCCAGAGTTTTAGCTGGAAGTTGCTATCAAGACATTTGCTTTTTAAGAAAAAAAACTCCCAAAGACATTTCTCCCTCTTTTTTTTTTTTTTTTTGATAGAAACTGATAAATGCACGCGCACAAAAAAAAGGAAGATAAAAAAAGATGAAAATAAGCGAACTCAATTTGTCACAGATCCCTTTTACTCCCCAGTTTTTGTGTGTGTGCTGTTATACCCCACGTGACCTTTGATTTTGCATGTCTGATGGGTTACTCCCCTACCTTTAATCAAGGGAACAATCGGCAAATCAGGAAAAAACAGCCCTGGGAGATGCTCTGGGGCATTTTGGGCTTTAAGAACACTCTGTAAAATCAGTTGTAAAACTCAGGGACTTGCCTTGTACCTTGCCCTTATAAAAGTGGGGCTGCTGCTCTGCCTGTGCTAAGCAGTAAATGAAGTGTATAAGAAAACAGCTCCAAAACATCCCAAATGCTCCAGATCGTGCAGAGGCTGCTGCATGTCTGATACACAGAATTACAGGCATGTATTTTGTGCTCATTAACATGCAGAAAGCAGCAGCTTTTGCTCTTTTCCCTGGAGTTGTGTTCTCTAAACCCAGCAAACTGCACACGGCTGCAGTGGGAAGCTCCAGGCACCCGGATTTCGTGGGCAGGAGCAGCAGGATGTGGGGGCACACAGGGAATTCCTGTGCTGCAGATGCTGCTGTCCTCGGGTACAGGCACTGCCTGCAAACCCGCAGTGGTAAGGGGTGGGGAATACATCCATCTCCTTTTCCTGAGAAATTTGCAGCACTGGGAGCTGCCTGCCTGATATTTTTTGTGCAGACTGACAGCAGGAGTTGTGCATGCAGATGATGTGCCTGTGGCTGCCCTAGTTTTTGGCAGCTTCAGGAAAATCTGGACAAGAGAGGAACGACGGTTTTGCTGTGTCTCATCCCAACCCTGCTTTTTGTGGAGTCAAGGGTGGGATTGCTCAGCATCAGCTGAGCCCTAGGGAGGGTCCTTGCAGTCTTTGCAGGTGTGTGGATAAAAGGATAAGAGGTGTGGATAACTGGGTTTTTCTCAAGGTGACTCCGTGGGGAAGGTGCCAAAATTCCTGCCAGGTCCCACCTGCCTTGAGCAGCTGGAGGTCAGTGTTGGAGGGGGAGTGGAGAGGTGGTGAGAGCTGCAGTGGGTACAGCCAGACATCAAACCTTCATCCTGAGGCTCTGCCTGACCCGATAATAGCAGCTCTGCGGGGCAAAGCGGATAAAAGAGGTCTCCATCCAGAGCCTGGCCTCACCCTGGGCACAGCTCCAGCAGGAGGAAGCTGTTCAGGGAGCTGGGAATGTCTCTCAGGAGGGCTGGAATGTTTCAGCCAAGCTTCCCCTCTTTTCTCCTGCAAGTACAAAGCTTTCTGGGCACTTCTGCTTGCAGGTCTGCCGAGTCCCACGTGTGGAACGAGAACTGGCTCAACCCTGACCCTCAGGGAGGGTGGAACCTCAGCCTGGTCCCTGGGCCATGAGAGCCACAGCTGAGCTGCCCCTGGTGTCAGCAGGGCTGGGAAGGGCACAGAGGGGCTTGAGAAAGTGGGACTAAATCATAGAACCATGGAATGGTTTGGGATGTAAAGGATCTTAAAGCTCATCCTGTCCCACCCCCTGCCATGGGCAGGGACACCTTCCACTATCCCAGCTTGCTCCAAGCCCCGTCCAACCTGGCCTTGGACACTTCCAGGGATCCAGGGGCAGGCACAGCTTCTCTGGGCACCCTGTGCCAGGGCCTCCCCACCCTCACAGGGAAGGATTTCTCCCCCATATCCAACCTAAATCTACTTCCTTCTGCTTAAATTCATTATGGTTAAAACTGTGCATGGTGCTTACAGCTCCTCTCTCTCCTTATGGCCACCTGTGCTTCATCCCAAAAACACCTCTTGAAAGACACACCCTGTTAGAGCTGTGCTGTGGGGATCTTCTAATCTCAGGTCAGAAGGAATCAGGAGGAGGAGGCAGGAGGGTTTCACACTCACTGCTGAGAAACCAGCTCTGTCTGAGCTGCCTGTTGCTCTGGGATTAGAAAAATAACCAACCTGGACAGCTCCCAGACCCTTTCTGTGGTTCTTTAAGCTCCATGTGCCTTCAGAAGGTCCCCTCTTGGAAGAACTTTGCAGTTCTAACCCAAGGCGCCTTTCCACTCTCCAGTTCAGGGAAGGTTGATCTCCTGGAGGGGAGCCTGCCTTCGTGCTGAGCTGTGGGTGAAATCCCCGTGAGTCCCCTGCTTTGTTAAGAGCTGGAGTTTGTATGAAGTGAGCCCAGCTCTGGGATTTTCCCAAACACACCCAGACCTCGCTCTGACTTTGATCAGCAAAGAGAAGTCATCTCAGGAGGTTGTTTATTTTTTTTTTTTTTATGGGTTAGGGCTTGAGTGCCCTTGGTGGGCATCTTCAAAAGCTGCCCTGGCCCCAGCTGCTGTGCAGATAACAACGAGCTGCTCTTTGAAGCTGGGATCTGTGTGCCTGGTGTGCCAGGCCTTTGTAGCACTGAGGATCCTTCCTTTGGGATCGAGGTCCCCTCTGCCTTTGTTAAATTACATGCCAGACACGAAGCTGTATCCCCCTGGCTGGAAACAAGAGAGACCGAACAGCTTGGACAAGGAAAGTCCACAAAAATGGAGGGGAAAGTGGGGCTTGTTATTTTGTGTCTTGATTTTGGCTGGGGCGGAGTTAATTTTCTCCCTAGCAGCTGGTACAGTGCCGTGTTTTGGATTTAGCATGAGGATAATGTTGATACCACACTGATTTTCTGGTCGTTGCTGAACTGTGCTCACCGTAAGTCAAGGAATTTTCAGCGTCTGTCAGTGAGGACAACAAGCCATTAGAATGCATTTGTTGTAAATATTCATTGCGTTAGTTTGAAAATTGCTGGTCCCAAAGTTTGTTTATCTGCTCTCAGAGGTGCTGTGCTGGATCTTAGAGCTGTGTTGTGCGACACTTGCAGGACGTGTTCCCTGTTGTGCTGTTTGTCACCCATGGGAACTGGGGTGAGGTTATCCCATTGTTGACTCCGGAACCCTGACAGGATGGAAATGCTGGCTGTGGAAATAACCTGGTGTTTGTACTCATTATTCCCATCACCTCCAGACTTTGGGAGCCATCTATCGGTAACTATTAATAGTTTTACGTTTGATCTTTTCCCTTCAGAGACTCAAACCTTTGTCCTCCCCTTCTCCTCCAGGCTACCTACAAGAGCTCTTGAGAATTCTGAACATCCTTGGGATGTTCAAACTATCATGTTCCCATTGCTGGAACTTCTGAATGTGACCCAGGCCTTCAGCTCGAACAACTGCTTCAGAATTCCACACAGAGATCTGCCCCAAGGCTGGATAATTCCGAGTGGCAGAGTGTGTGGGATGGTTTAGGCCCAGGGCAGTGGGCACCTCCAGTGTTTTGGAATCTCACCTCTGGACAAGTGCAGAATCTGGCCAAAATTATTATCCTGGAAGAATAGAAGGGGGAACCCCATTAATGTCTTTTTACATGAGGTATTTTGGTGTCTCCCTGGGGTGGGATAAATGGCCAAGCTTCCTGTTTGAATAATTTTAAGGTTCTGCAGAGCTATTACCAGGAACAGATGCCACCAGCTCCTCCACACCTACTTTCAAACAATGTCTGGTTCTCTGGAGCCCTTTTTGCACTCGTTCTTGCTCCACAGATGGAGCTGGATTAGGAAAAGGCATCTCCTGGATGCCCTTTATGCATCCAGGGGTGCAGACCATCCCCTTCTCCTCCCAGAACTCATCCAGCCCATCCTGCTGGAGTTCTGTGGTACCGATGCCACCCCTGTAGTTGTGGGGTAGCACCATGTAGGATTTTTGATCCTTTGCATCTGGAAAGAAGGAAAAGTGTGAACGTCGTGTGCAGAGCCACATCTTCATGTGTGGCCAACAGAAATGTCCATCATCCCAATCTGAAAATGCTTCAGTTCTCAAAATCCAGGCCTAAGCCCCTGAAGGCATCAACCAGCACAGCTCTGCAGCCTGTGAGGTTCTTGATGATGCCACCACATTTTCACTAAAGGAGATGCTCCAGTTTCAGTTTTGGAGAAGATGAAGGGTGTGAAGAGTGGACGCATGGGGCAGAGGAACATCATAGAATCATGGAATGGCAGAAGGGTTTGGGATGGAAGGGACCTTTAAGATCATCTTGTTCCAAATCCCTGCAGGGACACCTTCCACTAGCCCAGGTTGCTCCAAGGCTCCAAGCCCTGTCCAACCTGGCCTTGGAGGCTTCCGGGACCCAGGGCAGCCACAGCTTCTCTGGGCACCCTGTCCAGGGCCTCAGGGAGGAATTTCTTCCTAATATCTAATCCAAACCTGCCTTCCTTCAGCTTAAAGCCATTTCCCTCGTCCTGTCACTCCATGCCCTTGTGAAAAGTCCTTCTCCAGCAGTGCCACCTTTATGAAGTTAATAACTTATTTGTGATCCTTCAGCCTTGGAAAAAGGGCAAAATTATTTTTCTGCCAGCCAGATATTGGAAGATTTCGTACAAATCCTCATAAATCTTTAATGTTGGTAAAGAGCTCTACTCAAGCACCCTTAAAGCTGCGAGGAGCTGTGTTGGGTCCTCGTTTTCTGCGAGATTCCCCACTCTTCCTCTGCCAGAGCTGCGGGCAAAGCACAATGCATTGGTTATTCTGAGCATCTGTGAGTGTGACCCAATTACTGCCCAGGATCTGTCAGTGGAGAGCAGCACAGAGCACAGACGTGCCTGCTGCTGGAGCTAATTAGTATTTCCTTTGTAACTTCCTGAGGAGGAGGTGGGGAGAGGGGGATATATTGAAGAATATATTGATGAAAGTATTTCAGGAACTTGGAGTAGTTTTAATCTCAAGCCTGGCCAGGGTCATTTCTGCCTGCAGTTTGGTGCTGAACTTGTAAAACCCAAAGCGTATCTGTCTCTAAAACTATCCACACACGTGTGCGTGCATATAAAAAGACAGAAATATATCTGGAAGATCTGTCAAGCTCGGAGTGCCAGCATATAATTAACAAAACAGTCAATCTGTAGCATAATAGACTGAGCTGCTCTTACTGTCAGTGAAGAGAGCTGTTTAACCTTTTCTGGGCCAGAAAAGTAACAGTGCTGGAAATATTCACTGTCAAGCTGATTTGTGCTAAGGAGGGAATGAATTTTAACCCCAGGCTTGAGAAACCAGTTCTGGGAAGAGCCAACAGCTGTGAATTCCCATAATGTTGATGTCAATGCTGTGCCAGTAGGTCCAGGACAGGGATTGTCCCTCTGTACTCAGCACTGGTGGGGCTTGGAGCAACCTGGGATAGTGGAAGGTGTCCCTGCCCATGGCAGGGGGTGGGAATGAGGTGATCTTTAAGGTCCCTTCTCACCCAAACCATTCTGGGATTCTGTGATTAATCCTAGATTTCTGTCCAGTTTGGGTGTCCCACAGTGGAGGAGCTGGAAGTTCTGCATTTGCAGGGGTTGTGTTAATCAGTAGTGGCCTCTCTGGAGGGATCAGAAAAGACAAAACACAACGCAAGGAACACAGCCCAGGAGAAATTCTGCCTCTCAGAACAGACACCACTCCAGAGCTTTGATTTCTAACAGCCATTAGGAAAAGCCACTTCTCGGAAGGAAAATGGGCATTTGGCTGAGTCCTCCCTCAAAAAAATTAGACTAAGGACCATGAGAATCTTGACACGGACTGCTGGCTGCTGCAACGCTTGCTGCAGTTTGGAAATTCTCGCTGCTAAATAGAGATAATATTGAAAACACCTTTCTGTGGAAATGTCAAGAGTTTAGCGATTTATTTCTTTGGAGTACCTTTGTGCTCCATTTCCAGTCCTGAATCATCCAGTTTGCTCAGAAATCTCTTCTCCTGCAGCTCTGGGTGCTGGATGCTGAGCAAAAACTCTCTTCTCTGCAACTATTCCTAGGCAGGGAAGAGTGTAATGGAAAACTGGGCAATATTTACAGCTAAAACTTCTTTTCTCCATGGGAGACATTCAGATTTAGAGGCCAGAAGGTTTATTCTTCTGGTTTAATAAAAACCCAGAATGTTTATTACTGGTATTGTCAATTCATTTGTGTAGAAATGAGACAAACCGCAATTTTGAAAAGCGCTTGTATTGCCCCTTTTCCTGCTTTTCAGAATTAAATCTTTCACCTTACGTGTTTGAATGGAATTTTGAATTTCAATGGTGCCATTTGAGCAAAAAAGCCCTTTACTAAAAGATCCCTTAAAGAAAACATTGGAAGCCGACACTGAGAGTATTATTTGCCTCCAAACGATGCTTTTGCACCATTTATTACTTTGTGTTTTGTTTTTTGTTTTTTTTTTTTTTTAAAGAATGGGATTTGTTTTATCCTGGAATTATTTTTTTCTGTCTGAATTACGCACAAGCTGAGAAAGCAACGCTCTTAGAGCTCTATTAATAAGTGTTGTGAGAGGCCGTGGGCTGTAGCTGATGAAAAGCTACTGCATAAGTAGAACTCCATATTATTCTCTATATTTATTAAATAAAAGAGGTGTTTTTTCCCCTCCTTCGACTTGTGCTGCTGCATTTATGTGGGAAAGTGGCATATTTTTCTTTAGGCGCTAGAAACTTCTATTTGAAGACGCAACTATAAACTTGCTTTTCCCTGCTGAAAACTGAATTTCCTCCTGCTGAAATTAGGAGGAAAAATAAGTCTAGCAGGGTTTTTGCCTGCCAGAGATACAGGCAAACCTTTTTTAAGGTTCTGCACACCCTGGAGTTTCCGGGGTGAAGGGACTTTATATCTTAAAATGGAATTTCGCTGAGATCACTGTGGTTTTAATTGGGTCTGGAATGGGTTATTTTTTTAACCATGATGCCAACATGGACATAACCCTAATTTGGGCAGCTGGGGGTGTTAATTTTCCAGATGGCACAAGGAACATCCTTTAAGGGAACAGGAAATGGTCCCTGACCCATGGTGGCTCCCAAGGATACCTGAACAAGGACTGGGAAAGTGCTGGTGGCAGATTGCCCTGCACCAAAGCTGTAACAAAAGCTTTTCTGAGGGTTTAAAGAGTTTGAGTGAGCCTGTGACAATGTCTGGTTGCTGGTGAAGATGTTGCTGGAGAGTTTCCCCTGTTTTTTCTCTGGTCAGACTTCTCCAGTGCGCCAACCTGCTCTGGAGGGCTTTGTAGCTTGGAAAAGAAGGATTTGCTTTCAGTGACAGCACAGAACATGTTTTGGAGACATCTGGTGTTGACCCCCTTTTCAAGGTGTACAGTTAATGTAAATGCCAAATTGAATAATTAATAATTTCTTCTGTAAATTAAATGTAATCTAACAATGGCTTTGTTTTCTCATCTTCTTCGAGACCTTCAGAACAATTATCTGGAGGCCTCCAAAACATCCAAGAGAGGATGGAAGTTGTGATGAAGATGCAGTGAGAGCCTGTGGGCTTCTGGAGCAATATTTGGAGCCTGGTGAGGTGCCTGGAAGCCTCTCAAAAGGCAACAGACACCTGAAATGAGTTTTTTCTCAAAAATCTCTCCTCATAGGGAGCAAGGGACAGGATGAGACAAAATGGCCTCAAGATGTGCCTGGGAAGGTTTAGATTGGATATTAAGGAAAAATTCTTCACTGAGAGGGTTGCCAGGCATTGAAAGAGGTTGCTCAGGTAAGTGGTGCAGTCACCGTGCCTGGAGGGATTTCGAAGATTCATAAATGTGGAACTTGAGGACGCAATTTAGGAGTGAACACGGTGATGGTTCTGGGTTGTTTGCTGGACTTGAAAAGGTCTTTTCCAACCTTAAGCATTCCATGATTCCAAAGTGGTGGCCATGCCTGTGAGGATGCTGCCTGCAGGTGAGAATCAGGTGTGAATTAAAATCCTTACAGGTTTTCCAAGGCTTGGAAGGCTGGGCTGTCAAACCATCAATGTATTAACTCGGAGGATCATTTCCAATTGGGCTGATTCTCTGAATCCAAGGACCAAGAGATTGCTCTACACCTTTTTCCCTAACAAAAAATCACTTGCAAAATTCAGCTTAATTCCAGAGCAGCTGGATTGGTTATTTCATCACAAAAGAGTCATGACAATGCATAATCATGGACAGCAGGATATTTACAAAGGCATGAAAGATGAGACCTTTTCCAGTGAATAATAGAGGGCAGAGATACCTAGGAAATTATTCTGCCTTTCTTCAGATAGGTACTTAAAAGAATCAGCTTTATCCCAGCTCCTTTAGCATTCATTTTTTTCGTGGGAAAATCAGAGTTTTTGCTCAGGTTTCTTGAGTACAGAACTGTTTCTAACACTTGCATATTGATGCCTGCAGCATTGCAAATGTAATAGATGCACTTCATTTGCATAAATCATTTAAGAGCACAGCTCCACGGGGGAACAGAGGAAAATTAGCCTCTATATTTGATCGAAATCCTAATGAGGCCAATGGAGAGCCTCATCAAGTCCCTCCCAGACCATTCCTGCCTTACAACTGGGAAGCCCAGTGGCTGCTGTGGTTGGATTGGGGTGGCAAAGGTGCGGTTTTTACTCCCACCTTTGACCTCTGGGTAACCCTTAACTACTTGTGCTGTTTCTTTATGGCTCCAACTCGTCTGTCTGATAAAGAACTGTTAATGAGATTCTTGGAAAATGATTTGCGGTGGGATCCCAATGCATCAGATTTGTTAATTTATCCTGAAACTGGGGTCTTCAAAATTAATTCTTAAGCCCTGCTGGCTACAGTCAGGTGCTGATCAAACCCCAGACTACTCCAGGCAGAGGTGGTTTAGCTGCCTCATTCCAAATTAACTTTGATGCCTGCAGAACACAGTAATTTGCCATGGAAACTTGCTCCAAATTCCATGGAGAAAGTCTTTGTAAAGGCATTTGTTCTGCTGATGGCAACATGCTCAACCTACAAGACAAACACAAGTCTTCTGGGTTTGATCTTGGAGGTCTTTTCCGGCCTTAGAAACTCTGTGATTCTCTGTAGGTTTTCAATTAGCTCCCATTCTTGCCCAACCTGGTAAATTTGCCGTGCTGGGAAACTGTCTGCAGGCTTGGGGTTCTTGTGAAAATACAGCCGGGAAGGAATCTGGGAAGTGTTTCTGTGGGAAAAGCGCTCATGAGGTTAAAATCTTGATCCCAGTCTAAAACCTTGATCCCAGTCTAAAACCTGCAGGCAGCAATCTGAAAGCCCTGGTGTGACTTAACTACCAGGCTTGGAGCTTGACAGTCGGATGGAAGTTGATTAATTATTATAAATATTGGAGTAAAAAAAATATCAAGGGAGGTTTTAGACTTTTTTTTTTTGAGCAAGCACTTTTCTGGGGTGTCTCCTGCTGAGACCTCACTCAAGGAAAAAGTAATGCCCTTAATTCAGTGAATGAAACCGTAAGTAGAGCAAGAAATGTCGCTGCTGAATTTGATATCTGTATTGTATTCCAGAGAATGACAGCAAAAAGCAGAAAATTTTCTCCAGTGGCTTTGGACTAGATCCTCACACCTGAGGAGGAAAAGCTTCTTGTGCCTTAGAAATCATCCCCTTCGGACAGTTTGAAGGTCACTGTTAGAGAAGAGAACTGGTTCAGTGGGTTTTGGTTAAATCCGTGGATTTCTGAGGTGCTCTGTCAAAGTAACAAAGGATTTTCCAGCACGGAAGGAACAGAGAGAGAGAGAGTTCATGAAGACCTTTCTCATTTCCCGTGCCACTGGTGTGAGTGTTGTCTCCATTTGTGCCAGGCTTCACCTCATCCAGCTTTCCCCACCTCCTCCTGAGGTCAAAACATGTCTTTCCATTTATTTCCCTGACTGCTGGGTCAAGCCCTTGCTGTGCTGACACAACCTTTAAGGTATGTAAAAGAGAGAAGTATTGTTGCATGAAAACCGCTTGCTGGAGTTACAAGTAACTGGATGGGGCCATTTTAATGCTGCTTCGTTATTGATTAGCACCTAAGCCACTTGAAAAATCTCATTTGTAGATCCATTCACAGAACACAGAGGATTTATCTGGAGTAAAGACACTCAGCTGACTGGTTTTAAAGCACAGGAGAAAATAAACCTTCCCAGTCTCTTTGGCCAAGCACCCAGTCTTCCACTTTCACCATCACAGTGAAAATCCCATTTCTTCCCCTCTGCCAAAAATTATTTTAGCCATGAAAGGCTGAGAGAAGAAAAGGGGCAGTACCAGGAAACACCGCAGAAATCCCGAGTTATTCCTGTTCTGAACCACTACCTGAGCATGGATCACTTTTTCTCCCCTGACTGGAGGTAAGAAACTGGCCCCACAAAGCTGCCTTAAATTTAAGCTTACAAACATCCCCCAAACATTTTAATAAAAATGAAAAACATCACTACTTACACTACACTCACCTCATTTTCCTGTTTTCCTCACAAACGGAACAATTTGGGCTAGACATGCCTTTCCATCCTATTTTTCCTCTTGGGACTGTTTTGATAGGGAATGTGTTTCTGGAATGGTTGAACAAATTCCAATGGCAGGGGCAGCTTTCCTTCCTTAATCTTAGGATCTGTTTCTTTGAGGGATTCAAGCCCTGCTGCAGAAGAGGGATAAGAGCCTGAGGGGTGACTGATGCCACGGGATGATGTTGCTGCTTTTTCCATCCCCTTTTTACGGGATATTACCCACTGAAGTTGCATTTCAAAAGCACTTTTAAAACACCACAAAACCAAACCTGCAAAAGTCGGGCAACACCAACGTGACTTGGGCAGTCCTACAGAGAAGGATAAGGGAAAAATTCTCTCACATCTGCCTGCTCACGCTGCCCCCGAGGTGAAATCCCAGTAAACAAGTTACACACCAGACCAATTCATTTACATGCCTTGTCTGCCTTGAGGAGAGGCTCACAGAAAAAAGAGATTACAGAGGACTGGAATGAGTCACTGCACTGCCTGCAAAGCTGAACGGAGCTGGGATCACTGGGCCCGTGAAATATTTGCTGCTAAAGGTAGATAATAGGAATATAAATATCTAAGCATCCATGTAAATATAAATATAAAATAAGCATAAATATAGATATATTTCTTATACATAAAGCATATAAATAGAAATATCCTATAAATTCAAGGCTGTACCAGGAGAAGAACATCTGCGGTCACCTCATCAATCCTACACGGAATGATGCATGGATTTTAATGCCCATTTCAGAAAAGTTTGGGGAGAGGAAAAAGAAAATCATAATCCATGGAGAGCAGGGGTTGCCCTGAGGTCAGGTTTCTTCCTCATGGCTGATTTTGGTGGCACTGCAGACACCCTAAAGCCAGCTCAGGGATGCTGTTCATGCCAACCCACTGCCCAAGCAATGTCCTTATGACCTGTAAGGTCTGACAGTGAAAAGACACCCAGAAAAGTTTGGAATAAACACTAAATATGCAAGTATTTCAGTAGGTCAAATAAGTTAGGGATGCCTCTGGTATTGAGGCCTGCTAGAAAGGCCCACTGCTATTTTATTAAACTGTGAGTTTCCAAAATATAATGTTCCATCCAAAATGTTCATCAAGAATGACCCACACTAACTCCCCCCAGAGACACTCGCGGAAATTCTTTGGGAAAATGCTATTTATCCCCAGCACAAGGTAACAGCAAGGGGTATTGTAGCAATATCACTACAGAGATAATCAGTTTCAGTGTCTGGAAATGTTCCCTGGGACTTGTGGCCATAATTTCAATTGTTAACAGGACTGTCTAGGGGATGAAATCCAATCTGCAAACCTGGTGTTGTGGTAGCAGGGTCACAGGGCAATGCACCAACGTCATTGGGGTCTTTCAGGCAGTCACAGAACGGTTTGGGTTGGAAAAGATTTTAAAGATTATCTAATTCCACCCCCTGCCATGGGCAGGGACACCTTCCACTATCCCAGGTTGCTCCAAGCTCTGTCCAACCTGGCCTTGGACACTTCCAGGGATCCAGGGGCAACCACAGCTTCTCTGGGCGCCCTGTGCCAGGGCCTCCCCACCCTCACAGGGAACAATTTCTTCCAAATATCTCATCTAAACCTGACCATCTCAAGTTAAAGCCATTTCCCCTTGTAAATGTGACAAAAATCCAGAAGATTATCCTTGGACAAAAAGAGTCCTGGCCAGAATAGCAGAAGATGTTTTGGAGAAGGAGCTGCAGGACTTGAGGGAAAACCCTTGACTCTCTATTTATTTCTGCTCTACCAAAGCTCAGCTGCTCCTCAGGTTTAATGCAGGGATGCAGCAGAGCTTCCAGACCAGAAATCACACAGGGAGGGCAGGAATGAGGCCCCTCCTCTAACACAGAGGGAAACAGGCTGGTGTAGAGACATGGAAAAAGTCATCTGAACCACATCCACACCTGCTCCTCGTGCTGTGTGAGCTCTCATGGCGAAGCACAGAGAGAAAGAGGAATTCACAGAATTACAGCATGGTTTGTGTTGGAAGGGACCTTAAGGATCATTCCTGCAGTGAGGAACAGCTGCCTGAGGTATCGTTCACAGGGAAGAAAAAGGAAGTCTTTTCTTCATGCTGTGGAAATAGGGAATGGGAGAAGGACAATGAGCTAATGTGCTTTGATCTCTTTTTCAAGTGCCTCCAACAGCTGCCAGGCCCTTCTCCGTCCTCCTTTTGGGCTCCCTGCCAGTGCACTGAACCTCTTGAGCAAGGAGAGAGCAGCTCCTCGGCATACTGATGTGTTACAGCTCCTACACGGGCCAGGCTGGGTTGGGAGACACCTCTCACAGCGTGGTTTTAATTTCTAGGATGCAGAAAGAGCAACCCTCTGGGACATCCCCGTGGTGCATCCCCCGAGCACAAAGGCTCCAACACGGCCTGCAGGAAAGTGCAAAGAGGCAGCACACACAGCACACACCGGGGGATGTGCTTGCTGCTTCTACCTGGCAAGAAAATCTTCCAGGTGCCACGTCTGCAGTGGAAAAATGGCTCATGAGGGCAATGAAAGCAGCTGGTTCTTACCTCTGCCTCACTGGTCACAGCTCCATCACAGATCTGGCACCTGAGCTGCCACTGCAAGAGTTCAGGCCATGGTGTTTGGTAAACAAATTCTTTTGGTAAAATGTAAAAATTGTCTGAGCTTGTATAGTAAATCAAAGGGAGCTCTAGGGACCCCTGGCTTGTTCCCACCACTTGGAAATTAGCTCTTTCTCTGATTCTGACTGAGGAGCTCACTCTGGATGATGCCTTAGGTTCTGGCTTTTATATTTTTAAATCCTGCACTGCCCAGTGTGGAACTCTGGAGTTCCTTGGAGCCTGTTGGCTGCTGCTCTCTCATGCCAGACAGACACAACAAAGCCTCTCCCAGCTCGTTGCTCAAGGACACTTAGGCTGTCCTGGGCCCAAAAGGTGTAAACCAGGGCCTCTGGAGAGGTGGAGAAATTGAAGAAATTCCATCATTAGCTAAAGTTTTAATTGGCGAATTGGTGCTGATATGCAAATGAACCAAACCTATCAAAGTGTGAAGAACTCGTGACTCGGGGTCCATCTTGGGGTCCAGCTTGGATGTGGCCTTTGGCTCCCCAGGGTGCCCCTTTGAAGGCCTTTCAAATAAATATCCACCTTTATTCCCTCACTCCTGCCTGGTCTCTGTTTCTAGGTAGCAGGAGAAGGCATCATGGAAAAGCCATGGGCAATTTGGCTGTGCAGCCTGCCCTTGTGTTAAACAGGATTAAGCTGAGCTCAACCAATGAGCAAATGATCTTCTGTACCAGAGAATTTCATTTTAGGGTAGAACAGAATTCTTCAGTCCCAAGTCACACATAGAGAAGGATTGTGCCGTGACTCTGGCATCCCCAAATCCCACCTGACCATCCTAGAATCATGGATTCCTAGAATGGTTTGGGTTGGAAAGGACCTTAAGAGTCATTCAATTCCAACCCCCTGCACACAGAGGGTTTGGAATTAGATGATCTTTAAGGTTTTTTCCAACCCAAACCATTCTGTGACTCCATGAAAGACCCCAGTGACACTGGTGCGTTGCCCTGTGACCCTGCTACCATAAAATCAGGTTTGCAGATTGGATTTAACCCCCTAGACAGCCCTGTTAACAATTGCAATTATGTCCACAAAGTCCCAGGGGACATTTCTAGGCACTCAACTGATCACCTGTGTAGTGAAATTCTTATAAAACCCCTTGATGTTTCTTGGGTTTGTTTCTCTGCTGCTACGGCTGCCTGCGTAAAAATGTGGTTACAAAAGTAAAGTAAATGAGCCACAGACCCCTGATCAGCTTGAGAAATTTCTTTCACAGCTACGCCAAGTAAAACAAAGCTGTTTTAGGACAAGAAAAGTTCAGAAAGAGCGAATTTGAGAGTCCTCAGTCCTGAGGCCTTGCAAATTCAATGCAAAACTTAAGGCTTTTTAGTAGCAGTGACAATACTGTCTTACATGGTAGGGACCAGGCATCTTTTTTCTTTAATGTTCCTGTTTGAAGCCTTCCAAATGGCTTATCATGGATGATTTTTAATCAAAACAGACAGTTCACTGAGGTCAGCTGCAGGGGTGGCACTAACTGGAGCTCTGGCTGAACTTGGCAATGATGGCACTGGCAGCTCAGAAGAACATTTTGGCCAAGTGGAAGCTTGAAAGCTCTCAGCAGACTCCTCATGCTTGGTTTTGATCCAGGAATGGTCACGACAGGGAAGCTTGTCAGACAATATTAACCACAGACCCGTCTGGGTGAAGAGGTGACAGCAGGCAGAGAGGTCTCCCTGGTGCGACCCACCCAAGGAGATGTGGAGCTCTCAATCCAAGGCCAAATTCCTCCTCTCAAACACGCTGTGGTAATGGAAAACTCCCCATCCTTGGAAGTGTCCAAGGCCAGGATGGACAGGGCTTGGAGCAGCCTAGGATAGGGGAAGGTGACCCTGCCCATGGCAGGAGGTGGAAATGGATGATTTTTAAGGTCCCTTCCAACCCAAACCATTCTGAGTTTCTCAGAACAAGTCTGCGCGGCCAACGTTGTAATTCAGCGTATTTTGGTCAATCTTTGTGGCGCTGCAAAGTCCTCCTTGGGCATTTTGTCTTGGATGCACCCCTAATTCCAACTCTCATCTTGCTCAATTAGCACAAGACGTTTGTAGGAAGACAATTCTGTGATTCTATGGCAGGATTTCTTGCAACAGAGATCCTTCTCTGCTTGTCAAGCTCTTCTTTCTCCACCTTAATTCACCTTCTAGGCAGAGGAAAAATCCACTATCAAATGCTTTTATTTCAACAAAACATATCCATTTAGCTGATTCCAGTGAACTGAAAAAGGATGGCTTTGCCAGTCTCCATGTGCTGAGATCATCCCAGTGTCTGTGGATCAGAAGGCTTCATTATTAATAGATGCAAATGAATTAATAAAGAAGCCTTCAAATGCACCGTTGCGACTGTGCCAGGGGTAAGAGCGCTGTGTTTCTCAGAGTAAACCAGGTAAGGCACAGAGCTCAGGAAAATTAAGGAAACGTACACAAAACCAAACCTGCCCTATAAAAAGCTGCCTGATATGTTTGCACATGAGGTCATATGAACCAAGCTGCCACGACTTAGACAAATGGTCTCATTTGTTCAGATTTTGCACAGAAAACAACACTGGTCTGGCCAGCCAGCTGAAATGTTCCTCTATGATGGTGTCCTCTATGATGGAACAGGACAAATAAAAATAGCTTTTTGCCTCAAACATGAACCCACTCGTGATTATTTCAGGAGTGAACAGAGATCTGTGAATGCCTCTTCAAAGCCCTTGTTTTTCTGTGTTTTTTTCTTGGTAGACAAATACCAAACATTCTCAAAAGATGCTGTGAGAAGGTGCCCTGGGATAAAGGAGATAATTGCAGCAAGAGCCAAGAACAAGGTCAGGGGGATGAGTGAGAACAGCGACAAAAAGAGGTGAAACATGTTTATCCTTTTTTAACTTTGATTACAAATTTCCTCTCTACTTGGAGTGTCTTGTAAATCTTTTTTAAAATTGGATTTCAAGCTTAGCTCTGCCAGTAGCCGTGAGTCAGCCGCTGCTTCCTACCACTGGGTCAAGCCTTTACCAACACTCCTCGAGTTTATGCATGATCTAGAAGTTGCTCTAAATCCCGCCAGTGACTGGGAAACTAAATCTCAATTGTCTGACTTCCAGTTGGCTTTTTGGGAGGAAGTGTTTGTGGAAACACTTTTGGAAGCCAATATGGAAAATTAACTTTTTCCTCCAGAATCAGAAAGTTTATCTGTGAGGACACAAACTGTCTTAGGCTGTTTCTCTTAGAGGCAGAGAGAATGAGTCTTTCACCCTTCTATTCAGGGCACTGGTGAGGTTGCACAGTCAGCTTCTTCCTCAGCAAGACCACCTTTCCCCATTTTTGCTTCCCTCTTTGACATCCTACAGCTCTGTGGACAACTTGCAGTTACTGTGATCTATTTTTGGAGCTAATTTGGAGAAGCATCATCAACACCAACACAGGTTGCTGTGAGGAGAGGGAGCTGCAGGGAAAGGCAAAGGAGGATTCTGGCCATTTTTTAAAATCCAAAGACACTGGGGTGGATGACCCTTTTGTGTACCATATTCCTAGATGGTACGAGGAACTGAGCCAGGAAGAAAACTCCCAGCAACAAACCCTTCTTCTTGCATGAAGTTCTTGGTGTTTTGATGACTTGTGTTTGCAAGGTCACCTTGTCTGGGAGCAGCCTCTTCCCTCCCCCTCATGCCGTCTCTCGCAGTCATGGGCAGTGACATAACGTGCAAGAGTGTTTACATCCTCCTGGAGAGCAAGAAACTGGAAATAAAACATGGGAAAAATGTGATTCCGGCTCAGTCACTGAAGTGCTTTGATAAAAATAAGCAAAGATATCAAATAAATACATTCCTAAGTTACCAGGGATGGATGAGGTGCTCTGAAAACCACATTGGAAATGCAAGTGGTAGTGGATAAACATTCCCTATGATAGTGGTTATCCATTCCACTGCCATCAGCTGCCTTTTCCAGACATTCAGAAAGGGCAGGAAAACAGTTTTGAACCTTCCTGAAGAAGCTGAAGGCAGGAACTTTACGTCCAGGAAGACGGAGGCAGTGGAGAAGTGGAGCAAAGCAGGAGCGTGTGAACGTCCTGAAAGCCACAGATCTTGGCTCTATCTTCAGCTACAGCCCCATTTCTCTCACAGTGGCAGCTTTATCCAGAGTTTGATATAATTTTTTTTCTGTTTGGGATCTTGGAAGCCATAGTGTTGCCCTTGGACTGTATTGGCTTGTCCAAAACTGTCCCAAACGATAAATTAAAATTCAGATCAATATATTTTGTACTCAATGAAAGAAACACTCTTTGTTTTGTAGCACTTACAGTCAGAATAAATCACGATGTGCAGCAGTGGGTGAATTGTCCTCGCCAGGCATCGGACACTGCCACTGCTGACACCTCCAGCTGAGACAGTTCCAGGAAATCCTTTATTCAAGGAAAGAAATGAGCACTTTGGGTGAGGTTTTCAACTGCCTAAACTTAGGACTGAAGAGTCACAGCAGATGCTGTGGAGCTTGAAAAAAGAGTAGGTTTAGATTGGATATCGTGAAGAAATTCTTCCCTGTGAGGGTGGGGAGGCCCTGGCACAGGGTGCCCAGAGAAGCTGTGGCTGCCCCTGGATTCCTGGAACCGCCCAAGGCCAGGATGGACGGGGCTTGGGCAGCCGGGGATGGCGAAAGTTGTCCCTGCCCATGGCAGGGATTGGAATGAGATGAGCTTTGAGGTCCCTTCCAACTCAGACCATTCCATGATTCCATGGTATTGACAAAGTCTTCTGTGATTATAAAGAGATTCACTATAAAAGCGCAACCCAGGAAATGAAAACATTATTTCAGCTTTGCTAGATTCATGGCAAAGCTAAAAATTGGGCCTGAGAAGTTTGTCTGAGCCAGTTTCACAGACGCTGAGCTGCGTTTTTCGTGGCCACAAAATGGATCTGTGAGAAAACGCCCCAATATAATCGCGCATTTGAGAACAGCCAGAGTCAGCGGAGAGCAGCACACACATCTCTTGTCACACGTGCAGCAGGATAAATGGAACAAGCAAAGGTCTGATTTGTTATTGCTCCCATCTGGAGGGTAAACCTGATGTTTCTCTCTGCCAGCAGCAATTTATTGTGAAGCAGAGCTGCGGGGAAGGTTTCCTCATGCTAAATCAACCAGCAGAAGAAATGAACCTTGTGTTACAAGCAAATAGGAAGCTTAATCACAGCCTACATGTCTGGCTGCATAAATAATTCAAATATATGCAGCTGCAATTTCTATATATTGAACCCAAACCTCCCAAACATCCCCGTGAAAAACAAAAATTAATATTCCATTAGTAAAGAAATGGAATCAATTGAAGTTCAGGTTTGTTCTCTTTTTTTCTTTAGGGAAGAAAGAACTTTTTATGACTCACAAGGAAAATAACTGTATTAATGATCATATGGGGGTTATTCTATCCCAGTTAATCTCTCTTTGCTGGAGCCATGGCCAAATTCACTCTCTGCTGAACCCACACTTCCCCAAAGAATTATTAATGTCACTGACCCAAGGTCATGAGTTTTAGGTGTATTACTGGAGGTAGGAAATATTTTCTCTATTTTTCTTAAAAGCTCTGAATTTATATTTTTCTTGCAAATGGGAACATTCACTAAGTGCTAATGTAGTAAAGATAATTATGTTTTTAACAACAGCAATGTCCTTTTTGGTGACAAGGATTTTTTAATACCGTAATATTCAAGGTTTCCATGCACATTGGTCACCAAAAAATTCTTATTATGAGAATTTGATTTCGATATTGACATAGAGCAGAAACAAAACCCAATTATTTGTGCAAGGAGAGAGTAGTGGATGTCCTGTGCAGGTGTGTATTTCAAGCAAAACTGTCATTGTTGCTGCTTTCCTCCTCCAGCTTTGAACTGAAATGGGTTTGTGTAACATCTTCATCTTCTTCTTCACATCTTTTTTACTGGTGTTGTTTCCCACGATACACATCTTTCTTCACAAGAACCTACCAATTTCTGTATTCACTAATCTGACAGGAGCCAGAGTAGCTGTGTCTCAGAAGGTCAAGGAGAGCTGTGGATGCTGGTGCTCCACCCATTCCTTGGATGTCCAGGTTCTCCTTGGCAGAACCCCTATAGTCACCACCTTAGACCTTTGCAAAGGAGTTCACATCCATCAGGAGTGCCTAAATCCCTCCTTTATGGTCTCCACATAATGCATTCAGCGACAGGAGGTCTTTGTGTGGTGCACATTTTGCCCCTTTCAAAAGGAAAAATTGGCAATTTCAGTGTCTCCTCTGTCTTTTAGTTTTCAAAGTCCTAAATCAGACAACACGGGGTTATTTGAGTATATTTGCATTGAGCCTCAGTTAATCTGCTGCTCCTGGACAGATGAATTTCCCCTTAGACTGAATTAACTGCATTGACAAGAACTCTCTAGAAGGGAGTTCCAATGAGTGGCTCTGGCATTAACAGCTGCTTAATAGACACCTCAAACCAGCTGAGAGGATTTTCCCCCGGAAAGTCAATACTACAATAACAATTCTCTTTGCTCTGTGTTTACAAAGCTGACAATAGTTTTTCACACCCTGTCCCACTTAGCAGAGGGAAATCAGCATTGCTCTACGTGCAATGAAATGTAGTTTTTCAGCTTCTCTCTGTAGAGACACGTTTTTCTGGAGAGAAACACAGGGTGGAAGGTTTGTCCACATTCTTTGTCTGAATTCAGCCCAAGGACAAATGGGATCTATTCCTGATGTGAGGAATTTGTACTCACTCTGTTAAGATTGGATGAGGAAAGCAAACCTATTTAACTGAAGTGTTCACACCAGAGAAGGCCAGAACAGCTATAAAACAGGGTTCAGAATTAACAGGAATTCAGAATAAAGGAAATTTTCATTGTCCACCTCACCAAGCTGCACTGTGTTAGCTTTAATTTTCCTTTTGGTTCCGGAAAAGTAAAAACTTTGTTAATGAGCTTCTGCAGCCAGATGACAACACTGAGGACTCTCATTTATCTTTATCACTGAAGTGCTTCAAACCTGCACTTCTCCAGCACTTTACCAGCCCTTGGCTTCTCAAGGACTTGTTTACCTCCTGCCAAGAGTGTGTTGTAGCTGTGTGTGTGGGATCCCATCTCAACAGCTCCCTGGAAATTTCTCCCTTGTTGGAGCATGTGGGATCCCATCTCAACAGCTCCCTGGAAATTTCTCCCTTGTTGGAGCACTTGCTGCTTTAAACTTTGCCTTAATAACACCTAAAATGCTTTTTCCCTGTGAACAGACCACAGCACTTGATTTTGAATCTGAAGAATTTCACTCTTGTTCAAGGCTTGGGCGACTTCCAGAGCTGGAATATTACTATAGATGTGAGCAGCTCTCAAAAGAATGTTGCATTAATTTACGTTTTGCACTGTAAATAGATTGGATTTGAATGATGAGAGTTGCTGAATTTTATATAGCTTTTGCTGATGTTAGGAAAGGTGCTCATTGACTCTTGCCACTCCGTAGCTCCACAGATGCAACCCTTGGGTTTCTAATCTGCCACAACAGTGACTTGTATTATAACTACAGACAAATAAATCATCATGTACATTGAAGAAATGAACTGATGCAGTTGGATATTAAATCCCAGAATGGTTTAGGTTGGAAGTGGCCTTAAACCCCACCTTCTTCCACCCCCCTGTCGTGGGCAGGGACACCTTCCACTAGAGCAGGTTGTCCAAAGCAAGGACGCAGTCTTGATCTGAATTGTAGCTATCACTTTATTTAGTTGCTCTGACTAAGATGAGTCAGTGGAAGGGAGGCAGTGCCCTCCTCCTTTTTTGCAAGTCCTTTTGAGTTTACCTTGACTTTTTCTCTTTTCTTTTATTTCCATTTTTTTTTTTTTTAAGTATTTTTAAATGGCTGAAGTGAAATGTTCCATCAGTAAAATTTCTTTTCAAATGGTATTTTTATGTTTCTTTTTTCAGGAAAAAAAAATCCCATAGTATGTCTGTTTTAACATTTTGCTCAAAATAAAGCACAGTTGGTTTTTTGGGTTTTTTCCTTCCTTTTCCTTCCCTTTTTCATTTTTTCTTCCCTTCCCTTTTCTTTTTTCATTTTCCCCTTTCCTTTTTCTTCCCTTTTTCCTTTTCCCCCTTTCCTTTCCTTTCCTTTCCTTTCCTTTCCTTTCCTTTCCTTTCCTTTCCTTTCCTTTCCTTTCCTTTCCTTTCCTTTCCTTTCCTTTTTCCTTTTTCCTTTTTCCTTTTTCCTTTTTCCTTTTTCCTTTTTCCTTTTTCCTTTTTCCTTCCCCTTCCCAGCAGCCAAACAAACGCAATCAGTTGTTCACACAAACCCTAATCACTGACCCAGCTGACGAATTCCAAAGCTTTCCTCAGAGATGGGGGAGCTGTTGAGAGCCCAGAATTGAGTTGTACTCTATAATTTTGATTCCAAGCTTTATCCTTGCCCAGTTCTGGCCACAATTACAGTAATTGTCTCAGAAACTGCTGGTTCCTGGCCAATAATGGAAGCAGGGGTGGATAAAACCATCCAATCTTTTTTTCCAGGTCAGGTAATTTGCAAAGAAATCCTTGGAAATGTGAAATCCCATCACAAACTAGGAAAAGGCTGCGTTCAGATTTAGCCAAGAGGGACCTTCTCCCATTGTGGACCAACACGTTTGGAATTTTCTCAAAAGCCAGAGAATTCCTGGAACCCTCTGTTTAGACTCCTATCCGTGAACTAAACAGGACACGAGGAGAGCTGGAATTTAGCGGCAAACTAGATTCCACTTGATGGGAAATACTTGATGGGATGGAATGAAAACCTGCACGCCTTCCAACCCAAAAATCCCATTACACACATAAATGTATTACACGTAATAAATTCCTTCATCACTTCCAACTGAGGCCATATTTCTACCAGATCCCCATATTTTTTTTTAGCTGGGAGCAGATAGGACATAATGAAATATTATGGATTCTAACGGCTTTATGCCAAAGAGCTCAGAGCTAAGTGGCTGAAAAGAAACAGCCTTTGATTAGGTATCGCAGAGTAGTAAATCTGCAAGGGCTGGGGGAGGCAGATTCTTGGCAGCAGTGACCAACTCAGTGTTGGGGTCTTGATGCTGGTATTTTACTTCCTTTGTAAAATAAGTTTCCCAAGTGGATTCGGGTAAAAAGTGGCGATAGGGTGCAGCCATTTTTCACAAGAGAAAGACAGAAAAATATGTGGGTGCTTGTTTAACCCTAGTTTATCTCGCATCAAATATTGGCACCCCTGTGCTTTAAAAGCCACTTCCTTGATTTGGAGCTTATACTAAGTGACAGGACTCCTGTTTGTCACCCAGAACAGCTAATTATCAAGGTATTGAAGTTCTGAGTTGAATTTGCTGTCCCATCCCTGTAAATGTTCAAGGCCAGGTTGTATGGGGCTTGGAGCAACTTGGTCTATGGAAGGTGTCCCTGACCATTTCAGGGGGTGGAACAAAATGAGTTTTGGGGTCTCTTCCAACCCAAACCATTCTGTGATTTTATGATTCCTCTTAAAGTTTGGACAACAAAATATGTTTTAGAGCATCCTGTCTTCCCCAAAAAGCACATCAAATCACAGGCTTACAAGCCAGGTGTTTTCCTTTCTTTTCCTCCCTCTCTCCCAGTCATTGTACAATAATTACGTAGATTTGCTCTGAAAACCAAGGGCAGGGGTGATGTTGGCTGGTTTCAGCATTCCAGGTTACTTCCTGTACCCTTAGGCTGTGTGTGGGAAGGATTCAAGGTATTGATCTAGACTGGGAGGAGTGGAGATGTTTCCAAGGGAAGGGTTTTAATCAGCAGTGATGGGTGAGGATGGACTCTCGGAGAAAGTTCTTCACCGAGCACCATAAAAAGGGATCTAATGCCATGTACATGAAACTTTTGTACCTCTGGTCTTTGGATGCAAGGCCAAAGTTAGTTCTGAGCTTTCCACACCAATATCAGTGCCTGACAGGAATATTACTACAGAGGTGGTGGAATCCCCACCACTGGAGGTGTCCAAGGAAGGGCTGGACGTGGCACTCAGTGCTCTGGGCTGGTGACAAGGTGGGGATCAATCACAGATTGGGCTCGATGGTCTTGGAGGGCTTTCCCAACCTCAGTGCATCTGTGCTTCTGTGACCTGGGAAATGGCTATTTTGAGATGGCATTGCCACTCACCTGCCTTTGTTCTTATGATCCAACAAAGGAGTAAATGCCTAAGGAGTTCTACAGTAGGAATGATTTCTCTGTGAGCGTGTGTCAGGGTCAGAAGAGGTTTTTAGGCTTTCAGAAAGTATGGTGTTACAGCTGTGACACCACGCCTAGGCTCTTTGTGCCATACTTCCTTGGGATCTTCGGACAATCCAGCATCTTTCTGAGATGAGGACAGCCAAATTCCCTCTGTGGATTGTACTCAGTCACAGGTCAGACTCTAAAACCCCAGTGTGAGGGAGTAGGTACAACTGGTTGCATGTGAAGTGAAGATGATTTAACCACTAGGATTGATCCACTACACGGGAAATTGCTTTAATGTCATGAAGATCACAAAATTCCTCATCCTGGCATTTTGCCATAGAAACCACAGGGGAATCAAAGGAAGAAGATGTCATTTGACATCTTTAAACGTGATTCTTTCTAATGGAGGAAGATGCTTTTGCAGTCATGAAAACTGAACTTACACAGAGAAGCCCTAAAAGCCAAGATCAAAACCTTCCGGAGATATGTGATTGCACGTTCCATCACACTCAGAATAACGGTGTGTGCCTAAGGAAAGCCGTGCTGTGTTCTTTGCCAGCCAGGAAGGACACACAGCTGGGGTCAAAGAACCAGGAAGGACACACAGCTGGGGTCAAAGAGGGTTGGGCTGATTCTTTTCCCAGACTTCTCAGGCGACCTTCATCAAACCCACTTACATTCATTTCTGGGCAGTGATTGGAGTTCCTCACGTGGAAGATGTTTTTTGGTGGGATGGGATTATCCTTACCTCTACAGACACAGAATAAATGTAATTGGCTGCTTTTCTCTTTTCCCCGCCCTCACAACCTGTTTTTCTGATTTCTGGTTTAACCCACAGAGAGATCCAGTGGAAGTCAGTACAAACAGCTTTGCTTCTCTGAACGGCCCAGAGCATCAGACTCCTTGCTTTTAAATGAAAATGGTTAATCCATGCAGAAAGAGGGACAAATATAGCCAAGACTTGTCGTTTCAAGTTGTTGATGCAGCCTTTATCAGCAGTGTGAACACTGAGTGTAAATCAGTTTAAGACAGGAGTGAGTGGCCAAACCAGCCCTATGGACGTAGAAAAGCTCACTGACCTCTTGTCGAGATCTGTTTTCACTGCCTGATATTCGTGGGCATCAAATAAAGTGTCTTTTATATGAACAATTATGGCTCACTTGTGATTGCCTGCCAGGCTTTTCTCCAGCACAGAGGAAGGCTCGTGCTTTGTTCTGAGCAATAATGACCTTTCTTGGAGGATATTCCAGCACCCAACCCTTCACTTGCAACAATCAACACATCTGTATTCGTGTGGGGGGTTGCACCTTCCTAGAAATGCAGGAAACTTTTCACACTTGTGGATTGTGGCAAAACAATGGAATTGTTTGTAATTTGCAATTGTTTGTAATTTCATGGTTATCACCTCCATGCACAGTCCTGCCTCTAAAGGACCATCCGTGTAGCCAGCTTGTGCAGCTGGAGGTTGTGGAGGTTTTTGGGATCATTCATGCTGGACTTGGTACTGGTTCTTCTGCTGGCATGGATGTTCTCAAAGGTCTCCTCAGAACCCCCATCTACTTGAAGATGTCCCTGCTCACTGCAAAGACTAAATGGCCTTTAAAGGTCCCTTCCAACCCAAATATTTCTATGATTCTCTGACTTTAAGAGTGATTTGGTCTATCTGGTTAACCTTTCGAAGTATGAGGTCATTATGCTTAACTCTAAGCAAGAACCTCCCCAGCTCACAACTTCCTTCTTAGTTTTCCTTCTCTGTGTCTTCTCCAGGACTGTGAGGAATAAGTTAAAATATCAGGTGGAACACCTCAGACACGATGTCTTCACGATGGTTTTATTGCTTGTTTTCAGCAGTGTCAACCACAGAGAAGAGCCCCCTCTGAAGCAAGGAGGTGAACCAAATACAAAGGAAAAAAAAGAAAGAAAAATAGCCATTTCATTGCATATGTACAGAGTCAGACCAAAAAATAAATAACATCAGGCAAAAGGCCATGGAACAAGGCAGAGATTTCACCTGTGCTGAGCAAGCAGGCCTGTTCTCGCTGGCATGAAGGAGACATCACAAGCACCTGGTACAGAGAAGTCCACAGAGACAGAGATTCTCTGCTCACAGCCAGTGTCCATCACCCTCTGCTGTCAAAGCCTATTTACAGGAGGGCAGAGCAGAGGTGTTTACAGCTGAGTGAGAAGGGTCAATTGGCACCAGCTGCTGACCCACAGCTTGAGGTGTTTGAAACAGGCTCTGAAAAATGCACTTTTGAGTTCAAAAATGCCATTTCGAACTCGATTTATCACCATCATCTGAGTATCAAAAATGTGTTCATTTTTTTTTTTTTAATGTGCTCTTCAGATTTCCTCTATGTACAAATGTACAATATCCACAAAACTTGGGTACAAAGCACTGGTGCTCTGCTGCTGCCTCAGGGTCTGGCCCTCAGAACACAAGTGGGCATTATTTTCCTCACAGACCTGCAGTCTCCAGTCCCAATGTTTGTTTTCTCTGCTGTGAATTCACAGTATTTCAGAAATAACCAGAGTTTCAAACCCAGGGCCCTTCAGGATGTAGCACAACATCGTGCAAATTAGGACGTTCAGGAAGAGGTGGAAAAGATGATCTGCAGTCCCAAAAAACTCCTGATTAAAAGCCATAGTTTACAGCTGCAGAGGTCTCCAGGCGAAATAACAAGGTCAGTCACTGTAATTATAACTCATCAAACTGCTATACAGATACTGGGTTTGGGGAGGGGGTGAAAAGCTGACTGACTGAAAGGAAATGGATTGAAATCCATGTTTTGGGACATCTGACTCCGTATGCCAGTCTGGGACTTGAATCTTTTCCTTATTACAGCAGTTTAGTGCCTGAGTGATGCCAGCAGACTCATTCTGGATGGATGTGGGTGTGTGTGACCCCCTGCTCTCTGAGCTTCATCTCCAGTGAAGCAGCTTTGTGGCGCTGGCCCCTTCAGCACTGTGGTGGGAAAAGTGCAAAGTTGCATTGTGAGCCAGGGAATTCAGGGTTGCAATCCCTGTCCCCAAGAGTTTGGCACATTCGTGGGCGCAGAGATGCCGTGGGTGGAAGAACAAGGCTGGGAGGGAACCTGGGCTGTGCCAACACCCCAGACAAACACCCTACCTGAAAGCAGGAGCTGGGACACAGCAGGAATGTTTTACATGGACTTTCCTGTTACAGCTGGATTCACCTTCCAGAGAAGGGACATTGCTTCTGATCCACCTGTGTTTCCATAGGCCATTTATCAAATCAGGATGTACCAGAGTGGTCAGAATAAAATAAGATCCATGAAGACACACATTGGCATTTCCCAGTTTGAGAGATTCCCTTTTAGTCTGAAATGATTTAGTATTTCCTTTCCCCATATTTCCTTTCCCCTTGTTTAAACCCTGAGGTGAAGCTGGAAGGAATGGAGACAAAAGAATCCCACCAAACCCCTTCAATCGCTGCTGTGGAGCCAAGTGATGCTCATTCACTCCTGAGCTTTCTTTGGAGCTTCATTTTGCTTTTGAAAAAGTATCGACAATCCTTCATTAATCAGCAGGTGCATCTCTCTCCGAAAGCATTTCCATCAGATTGGAGCTGAGATTTAGGCTTAATCCCTCTGCCCTGTGGCACAGACATGACCCTCATTGCTTTTGAGATGAATGGGAACCCAGTGGGATATTGAGAAAGAAGAAAATCTGATGATTAATTCATGTACAAAGCATCTTTTCTCCAGTAACACCTTCCTTGAGAAAAATATAACTTGTTTCCTAAAAAAAAACCCCAAAGAAACCAAAAATAAAATAAAATGCTGAGATGTTTCATCTCCTGGGCTTTCCCCCTTTTCATTCCACAACTGCAGTAACGCTGCTGCTGCACGCATAACTCTGATTTTAAAAACTTGTTTCATCTCAATGCCCCTAAAATTCTGCAACAGAATTTCTTTTCTAAACCCTAAACATGATCATATTCTCATTTCTTGCTGCTTGTGAGAGGGTCGCAAAGCAACACAGGTCGCAGCTGAGCAGAAATATCTTCAGTCTAATGTTAGCATTGAACCTGGTACCTCTAGACCTTGAGACAATAATTTATTGTTTATACTGTAGTTGTTCCATACTTATTAATAATTTTTAATAATTCAATCACTGAAGTATAGAACAGGAGGGGCTTGCTCTCTCACTGACGTAAAAAGGGAGCAAACTGCTCCAGAAGGAAGAAAAATGAATTATTTTGAAAGAAAATCCCAGTTTAATGCTGGTGTAATTCAGGAGTCACTGCCGTGAACTGATTGGTGCAAGCAGGATCAGAATTTGGCTTCATTTCTGTGCAGAGTTTTGGAGCCCAAATTCGTAATCCTCAGACATATCTGTGCCTTTTAATAGAGGCAGAAGAAGTTTTAACACCTCTTAAGAGGTGCACCTCGTATCTTATTTTGCAGCAAATGGGTGCAGTTGCCCTACTGGAGTCAGTCCAGTGCTATGCTGGGGTCAGGGGGGTCAGGCTGGTGCTGGGGGAGCAGCAAAAGTGCCGAGCTCTGTTGTGTGCTCTGTGTGGGGCCAGGACATAGGGCCAGGCCGTGGGGCCAGGGTACGGGGCCAGGACAGCTCGCTCCACGCTGTCATCTGCAGTGAAGTCCTTCAACTCCATTTTATTGATGAGTTGGATGAAAAACAGAGTAGACAGGGCCAGGCTATGGAGCCAAATTCCTGCACTAAGCCAGCTAAAAGAGGGCCTGATCCCAATGTCATCATTCACTTGATTGCTCACGTCCCCAGAGTGAAAAGCTCTGATTTCACCCCCAGCTCCTCTGTTTTCCTGCAACACGAGGCCAAGGCAGCTGGGCTGGCAGCTCTGCATCACTGACATTGCCATGCCTGTCACAGCAGGTCTATCCAGCACGTCCATTTAATCTCTCAAACACCCCTGACAGCAGAAAGGCGACGTGGCTGGATGTTCAGTAATGAAATAATCACGAGTGGGATGCCTGGGGGCACAGTTCTGGCATGCTGATGTACTCCACACTTCTTGAAGGATCCCCTCAGCTTAGGAAGCACCCCATCTTCAGGCTCCCGTGCAGAACAGCCTGGTGGTGAATCTGCCAGGCTGCAGAGGAGCCGGTGGTGAGGGTAAATAACCAGCTGGGCTTTTCCCTGTCATGTCTCCAAAAGGCAAACCCTTCCTGGCTGTCTTTGGCATATGGCTGGTGCTGGCACGGGTTAGCACAGGGCTGGAGCACAAGAGAAGCTGCAAACACGCAGCAGAGAGTCCTGCAAGTGGGGAGGAAAAGGGAGCGCAGGGAGAGGGAAAGGAAGGTGAAGACCAGAGGGAAAATGCACGATGTGACTCAGTGCTGATGGCTCACGGGCCTTCCCCCCCAGCAAGGCTGCCTGGAACAGATGGGAAGGGATTCCCTCACATCCCACGGAGGAGGCTGCTGGCAATGGTGCTTCACTGCTGCTCTACAGCTCCAGCTCCTCTGCTGCTTGTCTGGGACCTGGGATTCCTGTTCACACCTCAGGTACCTCCGTGGATGCATTCCCAAGACTGGGCAGTGCTCCTCTGCATCCTGTAAATTTTGTTGGGCATAAATATTTACCATGGCAGATGAAGAGGGGGAATGGCTTTGCAGCCTGATGGATCCAATCTTTCCCAGACTGACATTGCTTCAAAACTCTGAACCAGTGAGACAAAGCATTTTACTCCAAGTGGAACAACCTAGAAGCTGAGACAGAGTTTTCCCTTGGTTCTTCTGGACTTCCTTGCAGTTAGCCATTCACCTGGAAAAATCCAGCTCAAATCCTTGCTTTGAACCAGGCGCAGGAGAAGAACTGGTGGTACTGGTGGGATTTCTCCAGTATTTCCTGGGTGAATCCTAATCCAGGTCTGAAAATGCTCAGCAGAGCAACACAAGCACCAAACACAGAGAATCACAGAATATCCTGAGTTAGAAGGGACCCACAAGGATCATTGAGTTTAACTCCTGGCTCAGCACAGGACAACCCCAAAAATCACACCAAGTGCCTGAGAGAATTGTCCAAACCCTTCTTGGAACTCTGGCCATTACTACTTAAAAGGTTCTTGCCTCTGAGAACCTCGTGGATTTCAATGGGATATTGTTTCAGGGGTGTCAAGGCATAAGGGCTTCAATGCAAGAAAAATGGGGAAATTTTAAACACTCTCTTGTTTTCTCTGCATTTTGGGAATCAGGGAGGTGTATTTGGATGATCTTATGGCATGTCAGAGTTGGATCCCCACTGCTGATACGGGCTCAGTGTAAAGCAGCCATAACAAATCTGGCTCACACCTGGCCAGCCTGGGGTCACCAGCACTACAATTCCGGGAATTTTCACATCTTCCTGTCCTTTTAGGATCTGCAGGCTGGGTAGCCACGGCTACACTGTGACAGGATCTGAGCTGGCTCCCTGAAAACTCACAACTGCGAGTTTGCCCTTGGTGTATCACAGTTTCTCATGCTCCCTTCTGACTCCAGGCCCCCACGCTGTTCTCGGTCCCACACCTGGAGAAATCCTTTGGAAGCATCCAGCTCAGCTGACAACAGGCTCTGGCAATGGCTGTGGCATGGAACACTGCCCTGTCAGGACCCAAAGGAACTGGATGTCCTGATCTGCAAGTCTCCTCCTGGGCTCAGCGTGGTTTGTTGGCGTCACAGGTGCTTAAGGCAAGCGAAGAAGAGAGAAAAACAACCCCCAAACCCACCAAGTTACAAATGCTTCCCTCCAGTGAGCTGCATTTCACTGTGGAGATGTGAAAGTGGGTAAGTTGAGATCTCTGAACTCTAAAAGAGGAGCCCACCTTCCTCTCCAGGTGCCTGTGCTGGTGACCCAGACACTCCTCCACAAGGACGTGTTTTAGTAGGACGGCAGCAGCCCGGTTACTGAGGGTACACGTGAGCTGGGCAGGGATTTCCCACCCTCAGCATAAAACTTTTTCAACCCCACTTGACGCAGTTGGGTGGGACACAAACATGGGCATCTGTATCCGTGTGTTTTCTGTCTTCTGACTGAGTTTGGGACTGTGGGGTTGCCTTAAATGAGCAGGACCGGGCTTAACATCTCTGCCTCTCCACCATGAAAACAAGAATTAAAAAAAAAAACTTATTCCCTTGGTTTTAATGGGATCCATGTGCATTCTTCAGGTAGGAATCACCCCTAGAAGGAAACTAACAGACCTTCAGAAAGGTAAAATGCACACACACATCTTAAAGATCTAACAATGCCTTCATATAGATGAAAGCCCCCCAAAAAGCTGAAGAAGAAAGCCATTTAATATCTCCTTCACTCTTTCCTCCCTCCTGGAGTGCCAGTTGTGTACTGAGACAACCTTGTTCTGATGAAAGCAATTTTACCTGCTGCTGTGACGCTAATTTTTTTCATCTGGAGAGAGGATCCTTATGGCAGCTCTGATTCAACTGAGGATTGCAGGGCCCTTTATCTCCCTTTCCTGGCAGTGTGTGCTAAGCAAGTGCAAATGAATGACAGCCCAATTATTTCCCCCTGATCCCTAACGATCCTGGGTGCATCCATGCACCGAGATCTATGGGAGAACTTAAAGAGAATGAAAAAATGCAGCCGTGCTCCACTTTTGGCTTCTGGCCCTGGTTTTTATACATGCAAATCGAGTTTCCTGTTCATGGAACACAACCACGCAAAACACCATGTCACGAACACAACGCACAGAAGGGCATCCTCACGCTGGTCCTTCTCAGAGATCTGCTCTTCCAGAGGGCACCCAAGGGTGCCTGGAAAGCTTCTGCTCCCCCAAGGATGGTGGGGAATTAGCAGAACACACCGGGGCATCCTCCGAGGGGCTTTCCTGGTGCTGCAGCTTCATCGCCACCTGTGTAAAACGTGGGGGCCGTGCGCTGGCCTCTCCTTTCCTGCTCACGTTCCTCCTGTCCCTTCTCCCCGTGTCCACAACACCGTCTTCGGTGCTGTATCATCACCTCTTACCCACAGGAATTTTGGCACATTCATATGTTTGGCATTGTTTTTTTCCTGCTTCCTGCCTCTGTCTCTCCTTTACTGGCTAATTTTTTTTTTTTAAAAAAGTGCAATTTATCTGTTTCAGAGATGCCAGTTCTGGTAAAGCCACTGAGGACTGAGGCTCTCCCTTCCTTACCCCCCGTACTTCATTATTTATGACACATCAGCATCTCCCAGGCTGTCCTCAAGCAACTGGCACCTTTCCTCGGAGTTGTCAACCCCCGAGGGCTTGAAACTGAAGAGTGAAAGGCCTGAAAAGAGGGAGAGCAAAAGTGTTTCTCTGCCTCTTGGCTTGTCCCATCTCGTTCTGGATGCCAGCGGCTTTTCCAGTTGCGTGTCCTCTGTTGGCTCATGTGGAGCAGGTCATTTCACAGGGATTTGTCATGGGATCACCGATTCCCGGGGATCCTCGTGTCTCAGTTTTGGATGCTCAGTGCCTGGGGAGCCTCTCCCCGTCACACCAGAGAGAACTCGGCCTGGAAGCCGGAGCAGCGGCGCGTCTTTGGTGAGCACTTGGTCAGCATGGAGATCTGGGTGCTGAAGTTGGTGCCGTTGCTGCCCAGGGAAGGGTGGTGGTACTTCATGTCCGAGCCCAGGAACCGCTCCAGGTGCCACCTCCGCCACTTCCTCTTGAGCTCAGCTTGGACCTGGGCACGGGGAAGACAGGAAAGGCAGCATGGGGCATCACTCTATGTTGTTCTCACTGGGTTGTGTGAGCAGCCGTGGGCAACCCACCCACCACGGGGCCAAGAATTACTTTCTAAAGGCCACTAAACTCAGCCTGGCCAGAACTTTTAACCACATAGAAAAAAGGGGACACTTGAGACAGTAAATGATTAGAGCAGAAATCCCTGAGCTTCATCAGAAAGGAATTTCTTATTGATAGAAAGCGCCAGACTACCTAACTCCAACGACAAAACTTTGTGAGTATAATTAAGATGCTTTTTTTTTTCACTGTCCTGTTTTTGGTCCAAACAGAAATGATTTCACTACAGCTTGTTTGTAAAGCTGTCAGAACAGCTGTGCTTTTTTTTTTTTTTTTTTTTTGACAGAAGCTGTTTGTTCCTGCTGAAAGAGTTCATGGGAATAACCTGGTTTATGCCGTCCCAGTTCAAATCCTGAACAAACCTGGCCACTGTCCTTGTCCCCTCCTGCAGCCCTCCAGTCCAGATTTTTAGATAACAGCATGAATTGGATAAAACAGCTGTGCCTGAGGGGCTGTGGGATAAACAAACACAGGAACAGCACAATCCCAGGATGAGAATGCCAGGACTAAAATGTGGGAAAGCCAAGATCAATGCCTGCAAGGCAGAAACACGTCCACCTGCACTGCTCTGTGCCTAACAAGTCGCACCAATGCCTGTGCTGGTTTTGGCAGTGGGTGTGATCCTGGGGAGGATTCCTGGAGGCACTAAGCATGAACAGGGCTTAGATGGGATTTATCCTGCCCTGCTGAAGGTGGTCCTTTGGGATCAGGGTTTGTGCAAGTTCACATGGGAGTTCTGCGGATGCTGTCCCATGGGGAAAGGATGGGATCAGCAGCAATGCTGCAGTGCACACACAAGTCCTGGTGTGTTTATTAATAGTTTTTAATTGTGCTGAAATCTGTCAGGAGAACGGTTGAATTGTTTTCCTGGAGTGAGAGATTGGACTCGGATGCTTCCCCCCAGTATTGTAACAACAGCATCAGGAATGGGACACTTCTCAATCCACTCTCCACACGCATTCATTTTGTCCCAAACACGACCCAAACAGTACTGGTGGTCTGGTCTTACCTCTCCGTTGAGAAAGCAGTACAGAACAGCCACCACAAATCCCTGGGGAAAGGAGAGAACAGGCTTTTAGAACTACAGACAAGGAGAGAGAATAGATCCATTCAGCTCTCAAAGCAGAGACCACACAATCACAGAATTTTTCAGGTTGGAAAAGACCTCTGAGGTCATCAAGCCAAACCATTCCCCCAGCACAGCCAAGCCCACCACTAACCCATGTCCCCAGGTGCCACATCTGCACATTTTTTGAACACTTCCAGATGCCAGATGTGCAGTGATGATGCTGTAGACAGGGATGTTCATCATTCACCACTGAATGAAACTTGCTGCTCAAAGCCCCATCCACCCTGGCCTTGGACATGTCAATGATATATAAACTGAACTGGGGTGCTCATTTTTCTCCCTTAAGCATGAAAAAACCAGAGAGACCACTGTACAGAGGAACATTTTCTTTTCATATCCTATAATGAGGAAAGAGGATCTCCTTCTGGAAGGCAAAATATAAATTTATCTTCCGTCCTGGCCAGGCTGCAGTGAGTGGCTTTTCCACAAAGGTACAAGAGCAGTATGGGGCATGTCCAGGAAAAAAACCAGCTCATTCCCATATTTGCTGATTGCCACGTCAAACTCGCTGTGCTTCTCCCTCCTGACACACCTGGTGACAGACCTGGCGGCCCAAAGCGTGGCTTACCTGGAATGACCCAACCACGAGCTCAAAGACCAGCTTCACTTCTGCTTTGAAATTGTCAGGGAAGAAAGCAAACATGATGTAGTGAATGCCAAAGAGAGGGATCAGCAGCAGAGTGGACTTGGCCAGCCTCCTGTAGGAAAAACAAACGTGAGCCATGAGGGGAGAGGGAAGAGGGTAAGATGCTGAGGAATCTTGCAGATGAGCCCCGTGCAACCCCAAAAATTTATTCTTTCTCCTTGTCCCACACGTTGCAGATAGCTGGTGATTTCAGACGTGGTGGCACCATGAAATGTGACAGCTTTATTCACAGTAGCTCCACTGGAGGTATTTCTCTCTCCCTCCTCTCTTCTTCCCCTCCCACCAGAGATCTTTTTTTCATCTCCACAAGCTAAATCATCATCTAGCAATGTCTTTGTTTGCCTGGGATTTCTGAAAATTACAGCTTCTGGGAGAGAAATGGTATGTTTAGCTCGGAATAATGACAGGCTACTGCACAATGAATGTCTCCAAAGGAGGGGGATGAACGTATTAGTGCTTAATGGCATCACGCTGGGTAATCAGGGGTCTAATTAGGAAGAGATGATAATGTATGAAATGTAATCATTATTAAAAAATAGCTGGCAAAAAGAAAATGAAATCAAGGGTCTAAGGATGCTTGTGGGGGTTTTGTCTCCCTTGGTCACTCATATCCTGTGGCATCTTCTCCCTCTCTCAGAGGCTTCTGGAGGAAATTAAGCTAAGGCTGGGATGCTGGAAATATTCATTCTTCCACCTGCAATCCCTTTGCCTCCAAAGCCTCATCAGGCTCAGTCCTCTCAGATCATCTTCATTTATTTGCCACCTGCACAAGCCCACGGGGGAGGCTGATGTGGCAGCTTTGTGCAGAGGATGCTCATCCCTGTGTCTCCCAGCAGAACTTTTCCAGCTTTCCCTGGGCCTGGCCCAAAGGCAGCTCAACATTAAAGCTGTGATTGGAGGCTGTGGTTCATCCCGGGCAAAATGAGAGCCTGCAGGAAGCTGAGGAACTTTACAGGGATTTGCCTTTCCCACATCGCTCACTAACAGGCACCTCCCTGCTCATGGGGATCCAAAATCTGAGTCCTCTTGGATGCCTTGCTCTGCCAGAGGACTGTCACTGTCTCTGGTGATCATCCCTGTTCCCTGTTCCTCACTCCCAGAAGCAGCTCTGGCCAGTGGGACCCACACTGGTGTGACCAAGCCCTAATTCCCCCAGCTCCTGACACATGAGAAAGTCACTCATTTTCCAAGCAGTTCGGTGAATATCACCAATGGCTTTGCAGAGATCTCTCCTCTCTCCCCAGTCTCTGAGGAACATCAGCCTAGAGGAGAAGATGTGATGCTACCTTTGTGCACCATGTTCACAGAGATGCTGCTTGCAACCTCCAACCGATTGGAAAACTTTTATCTTATCATTGCAGACAACACTGGGGGCCTTAATTACAATATTTTTCCTCCTGGCTGGACTGTGGTAATGAAAAGGACATAAAGGAGAAACCTTGAGCCTCCTCCTCTGATTTGCACAGCTCCTCACACCAGTCCCTGGCTCCCAACACTGAGCTTAACCAGGTGTTGAGTTTTAGATTTTATTTTGGCCTCAAGGCAAGGGCTCTGTGATTTTCAAAAGACTCCACCACCTAAACATTGCACTCAGAAAAATCATTTTCCCCAATCACAGTGTAGTTTCTCCCAGGAAGCTCAAGCCTGGCTGTACAGGAGGCAGAACTTCTTGGGAGATTGTCTAAAGCTGGTTAAATCTGCTGAAAGAAATGGATTCCCAAAAACCCCATTACTCTCATTCCCAGCACATCCTAGACCTCCCCTCTCTGATAAATACAGGTGGTGACAGGTAATTTTGGGAAAACACATGTCCATGAACCTGCATGGAACCTGCTCCTGTCCTTGGGAGTGGACAAGGGTGAACCAACATTTCAGTCACGCTCCTTGAAATCATAATGTAAAAGTTACTCAGAGAACTTTGATGACAATATTGATCCACGGACATGAACAGAATGGAGACAGATCAATTTTGCTCAAGTTTTTTGTTGCAGAAGACAAATTCTATTTGCCTGAAATATTGCTGTCCCATTCTTGCACATGTCCCTGTCATTTCCAGAAAACTGTTTGGGGAGACTCGTTTTTAGTGTTTCCAGCACATGAAAGCCCAGTTCCCTGTGTGCAGCATTAATGAGGGAGCCAGCAGCACACCTGAACTTCCAGCCTGCAGCTAAACTCAAACCTTTTGGAACTGAATAATGCTGTCAGCATGTCAGCAGGCTGTGTTTGTGGAAAATAAACAATATAAAATACACATGAGAAGCAGGGAGAAATGCAAATGAGATATCCAGGATGCTGCTAGTTTAAAGCAGATTTGTCTCAGATTTGGCAGGGGGAACCCACACAGAATCACAGAGTCATTTGGGTTGGGAGAGACCTCCAAGACCATCGAGTCCAAGCTGTGTTTGATCCCCACCTTATCACCAGCCCAGACCACTGAGTGCCACATCCAGGCCTTCCTTGGACACCTCCAGGGATGGGGCCTCCAAACCTCCCTGGGCAGCCCCTTCCGATGCTTCACAACCCTTTTAGAAGAGAAATTCCTCCTGATGTACCAACCTGAACCTCTCCCCTCACAACTTGAGGCCATTTCCTCTCATCCTGTCACTCGTTGCCTGGGAGCAGAGCCTGACCCCCATCTGGTTCCAACCTCCTTTCAGGGAGTTGTGGAGAGCAATAGGGTCACCCTGAGCCTCCTCTTCTCCAGGCTAAACACCCCCAGCTCCCTCAACATTACATCAGCAGCAGTTTTTTGCTGAGAACTCTTGGGTCTTGCAGGCAAACCCCAGGCTCTGGACCCCAGAAGTCTCCACAGATTCTTGTCTAAAAGTAAAAATCTTAGGACCACACTGAGAACTCGCCTTGGTGGGATTCAGCCTTCAGTTTCAGGCAATTAATACTTGTTTCCATAGGAAAATGTGGTGTTTTGTACCTACTGCAGTGAATACAGTCAACAGAGATTCCAGCTGCCCCAGGGAATGTGGCTGGTGGCCAGGTGCTGCTGTACAAGGGGACGAATCTCCCGTAGGTCCTGTGTCCTCTGTGCCAGGTCCAAGCAAGTATTGGAAGTGTCCTAAAGCACCTCATACGCCTTGGAAACCTGAAGCCTTAGGGTCAGGTTGGAAGGAGCTCTGAGCAAGCTGGGATAGCGGAAGGTGACTCTGCCCATGGCAGGGGGTTGGAACTGGATGATCTTTAAGGTCCCTCCCAACCCAAAACATTGTGGGATTCTATGATTCTGTGAAGTGAGCAACTGATTCATTCCCTAGTGGAACTGAGCTGTCTTTCCAGGTGGTGAAGGAAGGTGAGGAGCTGTAGATGTGAGGATAAGTTGTCCTTCAGCAGAACCCCCTGTTGGGCAGGTCAGCGAGGGGAACTCTGTGTTGTACCAACTGCTGCACCACGTTTGTTTACAAGGTGAATAGAGCTTTCCTGGCAGCTCCCACCTCACTGGAAAATGTGTCCTGAACCCAAAGCCCAGCATGACCTCCGAGATAATCTGGGCATAACTCTTCTGATGCACGTTGGCAGCACTTTTGCTGAGGTGAACAGGAGCCAGCAGTGCCAGGACTCTGCTCAGTACTAGAACATATCTAAATATGCTGATTTAATCTATGCACCTGCTGCAAACCTGGGGAGTGAAGATAAAATTCTCAACTGGAAATCCAGAAGGGGAGGTGATAGAAAGCACAGGGTCTGGTAATGTTGGTGTGTTGTGATGACAGAAAAATAGGTAATTGGCTTTGGCTGCTGCCAGGAAAATAAAGTTCAAAAACTGGCATTTCCTTTCACAGATCTGAGAATCTCTCAAGGCAGATGAAATGAATAATTCACCATCACTAGAGAGAAAGGCTCAGTGCCGTGGCTGGACAGGATTTAAGGAACATATTGTTATTGTTTTCCATCCTGCAGAAGGATGAACTGAGCTCAGATTTTTCAGGATACCCAAAAGTGCTGCTCCCTCCGAAGACAAAGATTTATGAGCAGTGGCCATGCAGACACCGGACTTTTTGCATTTAATTCTTTTCTAGGAAACATTTAATAAATATCCAGGATAGCTGAAAAGCAGAGCCAGAACAGTGGGAAGAATCAAAAATAATCTGGTCTGGACTTTGATTTTATTTGCATTGAAGCCAGAATAAATCCCTGCAGATAGACATTTCTTTCACTCTTAAAATACTGCAGCTAAGACCAGCCTTGGCCACTGGGAGAGATGTTGATCTCTCTTGCATGTTGTTCATTATACAAAGCCCCATTAAGGTCAACCTCATATCCCTGGAATAAAAGCATTAAGCCAAGCAAAACTTCTGAGACAGTGATCCTTCTCAACAAGGAAAAGAAATGTCTTGAATTAATCCAATCTAGTTTAGAGATCTGCTTTAAGATAAGGAAAATTTGCCATAGATCCTATTGAATGTGCTAATTTTCTAGATCTCTTCTTCTTTAAAACTGAGGGTCAGGAAAGAAAAAGCCCATACACTGTGGACAGCAACTTTTTGTTTTCCGTCAGGGACCCTCTGCCTTCAGAATCCAATAAATATTAACTATTCAAAAAAAAAAGTGTATTTTACTTCAAGATCATTATCATTAGTCTCATTTCTTCATCGTTAACCCCAGGAGAAATCCTTCTCACCTGCCACAAACTGGCATAAAACCTGCCCAGCTGTTCTAGCAAATGCTCCATTTCCTGATTTCTAATCTGCTTTAAGCAATTAAAATTAATTGATTCTGATCAGTGCAGACAGGCGCAATCATGAACTAAGGCACAATAATGAACTATCAAGCGGCCAAGCAGGTTTCCCAAAAACCACAGGATAGGGTTGGAAAAGTCTGGGACTTACGAATATTGGCTGGTTTCATTGTGCCCAACATCTGGGGAATGCAGCTTCTGGACCAAGATACGGATGATGCAGATGAAGAGGATGAAGTTCACCTGTCAGGATGGGAAGAGAGGGGTAAACCATCAGTATTTTTCTCCAGGGAAAAGAGCCCGTCACTAGAGGGGAATTCCTTTCGCTGGAATGTTTTTGCCACGGAACGAGCTGCGGTCTAACAAGCCATGAGCAGAGAGGCCCGCTCGGGGGAAGAGCACATAGAAAACCGACACAGGATGGCATCTTGGGCCTGACATCAGCCTGCTTGGGACTTCGTGTCATACATCCCAAGTATGATGATGTCAAGCCCATAGAGCACAGCTCCGCACGACGTCCTGCTGCGCGCGGGAGTGCCGACGGCGGGGCGGGGAAAGAGCCTTGGGACCCGGCGGGGCGGCGCAGGCAAAGTTGTAGCACATCCCAGGACATGGGACCGGCTGCTGAGCGTGGCAAAGGCTGAGGTGCTGAGCCAGGGAAACCAAACCAAAACACGAAGCAGAATCCACTCCATTGGGCCTCTACGCAACCCTACTGGCCATGTCCTGTCTGGAGACCTTGTGCAGCAAGGGATAGACCTCACCAAGGCAGCGGGAAACATTTCCTCCTGGGGTGCCAGATCAGAGCAGTCTGGCTGATACCCGGATTTTAGGCGGTTCTTTTCACCCCCGAAATCTCACAGTGCTCCACCCATGTACTCAAGCAATGTGAACCTTATTTAATAGCAAAGGTGTAGAGCTAGGAGTGTGAATGTCCTCACGGCATGAATTGAACGCAAATCTACTTCTTCCAACGTCCTATCCATTGAGTCACCCTGTTACTCACGCAACACAGACGACAGAAAAGCAATGACAGATTTCTGGGAACTTAGTTCAGTTTTAGTTTGGCACAAAACCCCTTTCTTTATCCTTTCATGGTCAGTGAATGAGCAAATGATTCTGATTTCTAGAGGCTCAGCAGCTGGAAAGGATTGTGTTAAACCAGCCAATCTGATTCCCTGCAAAAATAGATTTAAGATTTCTTCCAGCAATTTCTACACATATCACAACAAAAGATGAATAAAACAGAGTGTAGCCCATCTCTCAAATAGTCACTCTTTTTTTAAAGCCTGTGAGTGATCAGATATTAATTGCATTTCTTGGTTGTGATGCATTGCTTAATCACTTTTTATCTGTCCTGAGCCATTTATCATAGTTTCTGTTTGCATTTATTTCCTCATAAAAACGGTTTGTGTGCCTGATTCGGTGGCAAGTGAAATTTATTGGTACAAACCTGTATTATCTAGATCAATTACACTAATGGTCATTGATAACACACAAGCTGCTGCAAAGAAGGCGAGAAGGAAGCAATTAAATACTGACTGTGTTGGCTTGGAGTGGTCAAGAGCAAACACGGAGTAGAGTGTGACGTATGGGCTTAGCATAACCTTGGCATTCCATGGTAGATGATACAGGAATCAGGATGTTGGAGAAGTTGTTTAGGTTGTTTTTTCAACCTAGAGTATAATCAAAGGTACTTGATGTGTTCACAGTGCTTAACACCTTGCATATATCTCATGTATCTTAAAGATCATATAGGTCTTGTATATGTATTTCTTCCTTACACTGAGATTTCAGCTGTATTCCCGTGGGTCTGGAGGAAATGCTGCATTACCCCCTGGAGAAACCTGCTGTTCATCAGCCCGTGGCTATCATGCCCTTCCTTTGGGACAGATTTATAGGACATCTGCTGAAGGAAAATCAGGAACTGCTGGGTGAATTGTGTTGGGCAACGAGGAAAAGATTTATTGGCCGAAAGAAAATACAGACTGATTGATCCAAGGAGAATAATAGGGTGTATTTTTTGACTGAAAGCTTATCTCGGGAAAGGGAAAATTCTATCTATAGCTTTCTAGGATGACATAAATATTTGGAGATGTGTCATCTAAGTACTGTATTTCTTTTCAGTGAGGTAAACAGAGTAGAATGTCATTATTGAAACTTTCAGTTTGGAATCCCTGCATGACAAATGCTACAGGAAAATAAAAAGTCTTCTTGTAAAGGTCATAATGTACGTGGAAAAATAAGAATGCCTAAGGAAAGATTTCTGTTTAAAAGAGATGTATTTGATTTGATTTTTGTTGCGTTTTTTTTTTTGCTTCCCTTCCCACATCCTTTCCTTCATTTAAGAAAACTCAAAGCTAAGTTTAAGTCCAGTTCATTTGATTTTAAGGTTGGGCTCAATTCCCAAAGAGTAATGTTCAATAAGGATGGAAGGACCCAGAGCTCCTCAAAAGTATCCTGGTTTCTTTGGTCAGGATTGATCATGTCCAGAGAGTTAAAATCAAACTTGTTGATTTTTCTGGAAATCAGCCAAGCTCCTCTAGAACTTACTCCAAAAACACACAGCTGGAATGCAACTCTGTACTCGATGGAAGAGGCAAATTCCTGAGGGAATTCATCTACTCCCTTTTTATCTAAGTGGAAATTGGTGGCAGACTCATGTCATGTTACTTTGTAGTGTTGACACCTACAACTGGACAAGGCAACTTGGTCAGCTCAGAACAAAACCACTCCTAGCACAGGTCATCAGATGGAATTCAAACATCCACTGATTCCTTAGGCAAAATGGGCCTTTCCTGGATCTCTCAGGAGCATTCCTCAACCTCATCTGGCTGCACGCTCCCATGGCCACTCCACCAAGGAGATGGAGGTGGTCAAAACTACATCAAAGGGAGCTCCACCTCATGGCCTGGTCACTCAAACTCCCATGGTCAATGCTACAGGTGAAGGTGTTTATCTGGAGTAGGAATTCCCTCACCCTAAGGCAAATGTTTGATGTACACTGGGATTTTACCTGGCAGTGCATTTTCCATGGACATTTACAGGACACTTCTCAAAACCCCTTCACCCCTCCCCACTTAAGACTAAAGATGGCTTTGCAGCCAGCAGAATGTGCTGATACTTTACCAAAATAGACACCAAAATAGGAGTTTTAATGATCCACCAGAATGGAGATTCCACTACTTCCTCCCAGCACCTAAAAAGAAACAAAGCCAGACTTAAAACATCAAGCACAGCAAGCAAGCAGGTCTGTAACCTTCTCAGCTTTCCCTAAAAGCTAAGTTTTGCTAGGCTGGGTTGTGTGAAGAGGATTAAACCCCATATGTGTGGACTGGGAAAGGCCCAAACTTGCTTTGCAGTGGCTGTGAGCACTGGTAGGTACCGGATATCCCAGATGTTATGCCAAGGTTTTCCCCTTGGCCATGGAATGGGCTGGAGGATGTTAGGCAGGGGTGAATGTGGAGGAGGATGGTGATTTTCTTAATTTCTCCTACACTGAGCTCTGCTGCAGGGAAATTCTACCAAAACCATGAAAATCAATCAAAATCTATGAAGAGATTCATCAGGACTCTAGTGCTCTCCACCATCCTGGATGGAGGGGGTTTGATAAGCACAGAACAATCGGCACCATCAGAAGAAAAAAAAAAATCATGTCATTCTGAAAAAAAATAGCAGCCAGTGGTGGGATTGGTCCCACTAAATCCAGTCAGCTGCACCTGAGTTATGGATGGAGCTAGAAAAGTCCACAGGGTCCAGGGTGGGATTTATTTCATCCCGAAGCCAGAACTGCCTGCACACACCGCCACTCACCTGGGACTGCATTTTAAAGCCAACGAGGAAATGAGAGGAAAGGACTGATGTGGAAGTGACTGATATCACTTGGGGCACATTTATCTGCACAGTCAGGTGATAGAAGGTGCATTTTTAGGAAAGCACTCATGGAAATTGGGCTGCTTTCATGTTAGGAGTAGATTAGTGGAGCCTGCTGTAGACAATTTCGCTCGGATTCAGCTCCTCTAATTCCAAATGTTGGCAGTGCAGGCAGTAGGAGATGAAGAGAGGCACTTTTAGGGCACAGTTCCTGAGACCTATTTTAAGCATCAACTTTAGGATGACAAAAATTACACTCCATGGACTACAGTGACTGAATCTGCACTAACTCTAAAGGGAGATGGAGCAAATTGCTCACATTCAGATGCTTCTAGCTAGGTGTATGCTGCCCTTTCATTTAGAATTAAAGTGGCCCTAATTATGTCTAGTGCACTTCATTTTTGAAATAAATTGAGACAGTCTGAATGAAGGTCACTTTCATTTGGAATTAGAACATTTAAATAGAAGCTTAGTGTTGTTTAACCAATCTTACATAATTAAGGTTTATTTAACCTGGATTAATTTCCTGTTATTTTTTTCTCTGCAGGTAATGAAAAAAAAAAATTGTGCACAAAAATGTAGAGCTTTAAAGCCCCTATAAAATGAAAAAAAGGCTTTATTTTTATTAAGAATTGTTGGAGCTGAGTTGGAGCATATAGTGATAAAAACTGGTATCCAGAATGGTTCAATCCTCCTGTCTCTGTCTCACTGTAAAGGCTATTTATTAACCGAGTAAATAAGGTCAGTTTTATGCAGATAGAGTGAAACCATAAAGGGAGTGAGTAGCCCTCAGGAAATGTGCCGGTGTGACTGTAAATCAAAAATGCAATGAGAAATCTGAGCTGCTTCTCGTGCCAAAAAAAGGGCAAATCAGGACACATTTGGAGGGGAAGAATGCACGGGAGAAAATGGAGTTAACTCCAGGATGCAAATGCAAGAAGTGAGGGAATGCACACTGAGGACAGAATAAACACTTGATTCTGCATCTCTCTGGGGTGTTTTCCTATAAAACCCTTCCCAATTACTGCAGTTTGACTGCTTGAATTAAAGCAAGAATGACGATTTCAGGATCAAATCCTCTTTACTTGCACATATCCTTGGATAACTCAGATATCTGCCTCATTTTCTTAGCTGCATTCTCTCTGCTTCTTATACAAAATATCAAAGGCTGCTGCTGGGTTAAAAAGGATGAAGAATAGATCCTAAAATCTGCTTCAGAAAAAAAAAAAAACCAACAGAATTTTTAGCCTTTTTCTGTGAGAGAGAATTGGATGTGTTTATAAATTCCTTGCTGCATGAGCAGGTTTAGTGTCAATTCTGCAGGGTGCAAAGCTCTGCTCTGAGCACGGGGCCAAATGCAGCCATCAAAGCCTGCTCACAAATTCCCTGCAAATATCCTGACCAAGGCATTGGGAAGCAAAGAGGGAGAGTGACTGGCCTAAAGTGACATTTCAGGGAGACCTTGGAGCGTTTCCTGGTCCCTGCTGAGAGGGGAGAGGTTCCACTGCTGCTGGATTGTGGGTTCCGGAGGCTGCAGGGTTTTCCTTGGCCATAAAGGCAAGCAGAATTATAAAGCAAAGATAATTGAGTGCACAGGCTTACCCAACATCGAAAAAGTAAATCCTGACAATAGTCCAGGCAGTGATGAACACGGAGGGGGCACCTGAGGAGAGAAGAGATGGTGTTGCTGTCAGAAATCACGATCAAATGGTTACCTGATTTCATTACCAGATTATTTAAAATCTGCCTGATTTCTCAGGGCTGTTCTCCCTCGCTCTCCATCTCTCCTGAGCGACTGATGCCTTCCCTCAGGAGTGGGAAAATGCTTCACGTTTTCAACCCAAACAGGTTACATTGCCTTTCCCTCCCCCTGGCCATGCAAGATCAGCTCTCTGTAATGCTCCCAGCACATTGATATTCCTGTTGCAGTGCTTAGAAAAAACCTTCAGTGGTGAAATGCAAGGAATAGGGATCACTTGAGACTCCTACAGTGTGGACACCTGTACCTGAGGAGGTCACCACAGGCTCTTTAGCGCCAAGGGGCAGAATTAGTGCTTCTCACACACAGGTCATCCAGCTACCTTAAATGTTCGATTTAGAACAATAAATACGAAATATCCCTGGACTCTTTTGTCCTATAAGGGAGCCTGGAGTGCCAAGTTCACACACAGCTGCCTGTAGCTGGCCAGGTGAAGCTGCCTCTGCTCCTCACTCCATGATCTGCCAGATCAGCGTGGTCTTGTCCCATCCTTGTGCTGGCTCTTTTCTCTGCCTCTTGTCTTTGACTGGATTTAGGTTGGAAATACTCCAGGAAGGACACGTCTCTTTGCTCTGTGTTACTCACAGATTGTCTGCAGTTTATTACCAGTCATTTCCAAGCGCAATCATAATAAAGCCAGGAAGAACTGTAATTAGGGCATCCAAATTATTAATTCGTGCATAATCCATTCCAGATCCATCCCTGATGCAATGATGGATGACTGAAAGGCCAAAAGTTCCCTCAAGCACCTGCCTTGTTCTGGAATTGCCCTTCTGCACCCAAGGAACCTCAGGACACATTAGGAGTGCAAGAAATTTCCTTTGATTTCAATCGTTACCTTCGTGCATTTTTCTTTAAAACCTGCCAGCTCTCCAGTGCTGGAATAAAGAATATCTAGAGCACAAGGCGAGTTTAACGAAGGTCTGACCTGATTAACTGAAACAAGACCTGCTCCCATCATCCCTCCCTCTGCCCAGAGCACAGAGAATCATCTCTGCTTTGCGCTGTGAACCCGAGCGTAGCTCCTGTCACTTTCAATGGAAGTTACTCCACGGATAACTGATCAAATCCCGAGTCCAGGCACATCCCTGGACATGGCACAATTTTATTTTATCTTTTCTTCTCAAGATTCTTCCCTGCTCTAAATATTTCTCAGTTTCGGCTATTGAGAGCAGGCAGTAGAAAGTTATTTGCTTACTTAACTATAAATCTTTGACTAAATGGCATAAAGGGGGAAAAAGATCTCTGTTTCCTTTTTGGAGAAATAAAAGAAGTTGATCTGGTAGGATTAATTTGCATAAGTCAGGAATTCAGTTGTGAGTTACTTTGTGAAGAGCTTAATTCTCTCTTCCTTGACATTTTTCTTATTTTATTCTGCTCTATTTATTTTATTCTGCTCTATTTATTTTATTTTATTTTATTTTATTTTATTTATTTTGTTTTAGTTTGTTTTGTTCTTTCTTTTCTTTTCTTTTCTTTTCTTTTCTTTTCTTTTCTTTTCTTTTCTTTTCTTTTCTTTCATTATATATTTAATTTCTATTTTATTTGATGTGTTTGAGACCAGATTTGTGTTAAAGCTGGAGAAATCATCGATGCAGTGAGTAGAAGGTGATCAGCATTAGCACACAGGTGATGGGATCTCAGGGCAGCTGCCTGGCCTGAATTCAATGTCTTGTTCAGTCCAGGAGTTCTGCTTTGCTGGGATCCATCCTTACAATTTAAGGTCAATGCATGATATCAACTTTGGGATCCCAGTCAGGATCAAAGAATTCCTTCCCAATATCCAAACTAAATCTACTCGCTTTCAGTTTGAAGCCATTCCCTGTGTCCTGTGCCTCCACCCCTTGTCCCAAGTCCTTCTCCAGCTCTCCTGGAGCCCCTTTAGGCCCTGGAAGGGGCTCTGAGGTCTCTCTGGAGCCTTCCCTTCTCCATGTGAACATTCCCACCTCACCCAGCCTGGCTCCAGAACAGAGGGGGTCCAGCCCTCGGAGCACTCCATGACCTCCTCTGGAGTTGCTACAACAGCTCCACATTGTTCTGATTTCGGGGACCCCACAGCTGGATGCATCTCTGCAGGTGGAGTCTCAGATGAGGAGAGGAGAGGGACAGAATCACCTCCCTCAACCTGCTGGTCACGTTTCATTTGATGCAGCCCAGGACACAGTTGGTTTTTTGAGCATGTTTTGGCCTCATGTCCAACCTCTCATCCACCAGCAGCCCCAAATCCTTCTTGGGACTTTGGGGGGGCTGGGTGCTGTCCACACCATCTCTGCCCCACCTGAGTCCTCAGATACCTGTGCTAAATTCCCGCTAAAAATGCCACTCAGGATCCCCTCCTGGCATCCATCGTGGAGGAGATGCGTACCCCAGCCGATTAGGATGTACCACCAGAAGTATTTCCTCTCTGAGAAGAAGGAGATGACCAGCAGGGTGTGAAGGTACAACCCCTCCACCAGCAGCCAGAAGAAGTTGGCCATGACACAGTACTGGAAGAAAACCATCATGGCCTTGCAGCCTACCTGGAAGAGAAAAAATGAACAGTGATGAACTGCAGGAAAGACACCAAATTGCCAGGAAACCTCGCTCTGGGTGTATCTTCGGGATTGCTTTGTGCAGCACCTGAGCTCCTTATGGAATCAATTCTATGGTGAAAAGCCAAGTCTACAAACAGTTGCTCCTCTTTAGGAAAAGAAGGACTGGGATCCATATTTTTAAAATACAGGATAGGCAGGAGAAGCAGGGTAAGCAGACAAAAGCATGCACAGCTGTTATTGCACTGGAAGGGGAGAGATTTGAAGAGGGAAAGTGGATTGTTTACCTTCAGGAAATGAATAATTAAAGGCAGTAACTTGCTATGTGGAGACTTCACTGCAGCACAGTAATGGGAACAGTTCCCTTACCAAAGAAATAAACAAAAAATGGAAATTTCTGACACTTTGCACCCACTGCATCATTACACATCCTCGAGATGTTGACTCAGAAATTGCTCTGTTGTTTTCAGTGAGTCTGCCTGGGTGATACCCTGCACGTTCTGGGGCATGAGGTTTAAGGGGGCAGATTCGATGCATCTCGACCACCTGCCTGCGAAACAAGGATTTCCTTTGGGGATTGTACATCAGGGGATCACTTCTGGATGGCTGCGCTGAGCTTATGGCAGAGGCAGGAGGCTGGAGCATAGCACAAGGGACTGCAAGGCTTCACAGGACAAGGGAAGGCTGCTCACAAAGAGTGCATGTGATTTCTGCCCAGCAGAGACTCTCAGGAAGGGATTTCCAGCCTGACTTTGCAGAGCTGTTGCTGTACAGAGAGGAAGCTGTACTGAACCCAAGCTGTGGCAGCAGAAACTGCAGATCCAAATCCATTCCCTCTTCTCCCAGTAGTGGCAAACATTGTTTTTGTGGCAGTTTCTGACCATAATTCCTCCCTTAAGGTGATGGTGGCTTGTCAAAAAGCTGAGGTGGGTCATGGTTAGCAGTTGGATCTGACAATTTCTGATGGTTCTATGGTTTTATTGCTCCGTGCACACGGGCAGCAGCTGAGTTTTGGCAACTTCTTCACTGAGGGACCTGTAGCAGATCAATTCTTTGCGCCTTGCTGAGGGATATTTGCCTATTTGAGCAGTTCCCCACCCCTGGAATTTTTGGTTTTACCTGGAGAAAGGACATTTTTGTGCACCATTTTGAGCACACAGCAATAACGTCTTGCAGCCAGGGATCCCCTGTGGCACGGGGATGTTCTGCACTGGAACAGAGTTGGATGCACTGTCCTGTCCTTAAAGTTAAATAATGACATTTTTTTCCACTGCCTGGGCTTGCTACTATTGCCTAAGTGGGTAAGTTTAAAGTAGATACTCCTAGGAGAAGTGCAGTTTGATTGTTGAGGATTTCACTGAATCCTCTTTGGCGGCCAAGTCAGCGGCACATTTGGAAAACACCCCTTCCTGCCTCTTGGGATACCTTATTCCATGCAGGACTTTGGGTCTCCACCTTCCTGATTGGTTAAATTCAGCTTCAGAGTGGCTGTTACAATGCTGGGGCATTAAATCCTCTTTTATGTAAGATGTCTTACCCTTTAGATGACAGACACTGGGCAGAGATGAGCCCTTGCTTCTCTAGAATTTTACAAATTTTATTTGTAAAGAGCAGACCTCACGATGTGTCACTGTTGAGAGACTAACACAGGCTATTTTTAGGACAGACATTTTCAACAGGAAAAGCTGAGTTACATCACTGCTTTTTCTACTCTCTCTTCATCCACAGGCTCATTTATAGCTTATTTCCTTGTCTTTCCTCAGGGATCTTGCCCTGCTCACGTCCGCACGAGATGTGGCAGTGGTGAGATGGTTTTTCCCTTGGCTTTGTGGATGGCACATCTACTCGAGTGGCTCCTCTCTTCCCCACTTTGGAGCTGCATCAGGCACGTGCCATTTGCTTTTCCCATGAGAATCCTCTCACTTTCCACGTGTGTTTCCAATGGCTGAACACTGGGAAGGCCTCTGCCTCCAGCCAATGAGGCATTGGACTTTTGACCCCTCTTGACAAACTCTTTGACCCCAAGACATTTGTGCTGCTCTTCAAATTCCTCGTAGTCAATAAGAAAATTTAATCTTGATTATTGAGAAGTTTGCTTGGGGATGGGGCGTTCCTTAGACCTGCTCGAGGGCTTTCGACAGAAAGAGGCAAAGAGAAGGGACACAAGGGTGGGAACAAGAAGACTGAGAAACAACCCTGCCAGGCTTTTTCCTTGTGCCCAGTAGCTGTTTGTACTTTCAAGTAGTGTCAGCCCTGAGAAAAACATCCTTCTCTTCATGTTTTTAGGTGGGTCAGCTGGTCACTATATCAGTTTTATTACCCACCTATTAAAATGCAGTTCAGATGCTGGAGGCAGTAATTAGCTCAGAGCTGAATCTGCACTAAATATACATTTATCATTCTCCTCAGTGGCAATAACTCTGCTCATCCATAACTCCTAAAGGTTGTCAGTCTGGAGCAGCTGCTGAATTTCTCGAGCTCAGTGTGAGCAGCTTGGTTGGGCAGGAATTGGTCTGAGTTTTTGAGGTTCACACACACACAACCAACACACATCCGTGATTTATTCCTGTGAATGGAATAAAACTCTACCAAAAAAGTCAATCAGCTCCACAGAAATGCCAACACAAGTCTCCCTTTAGTAGGGATATGGTGTGTTACAGGTTTAGGACTTGTGTTCAGGGAGGATTTAGACCAAAGAAGTACAAAGAGGCACTTGAGTGATTGATGTCCCACCTGTCACAGCTGGCCTGGGAATACTGGAGTGTCACTGCCCCAGTCACAAGAATCTCCATCACAAGACCTGGCTTGTCCCTTCCCCTGTGTAGAATCATGAAGCATTTTGAGTTGGAAGGGACTTTTTAAAGGTCCTACCCCTGTAGGACCTGTCCTGTGCACGGACACAGCCCCTGTGCAGACTCCGTGTTCCTCCCTCGTACCCATAAACTCTGTGACCTTCTGTGGGGTGGAAGGTGTGGGGCAGGGCACCAAGACACATTTAAGTCAGCTTAAGGATATATTTAAGACATCCCATGCAATTCTGGGCAGTGGTGCATCTCCTGGCATTATTTACGGAGTTAGGACAGTGCCTCCAGTAAAAACGTGGGCTCAGATTTACCTCAATCAATCAGTCAAGAAACCTGGAGACCTCAAAATCCCCTTTAAGGTGGTGCCATTACCTGGGCTAGCACCAGCACTGCAGCAGGAAGAGATTTATACCAAGATTCCTGCAGGTCTCTTCCACAGAAGACTGATGAAAACTCATTTTCCCAGTGACAGATTTATCCAGCACTTTTGTTTTACGTTGCCCAGAAGACACGAGCTGTGGGAAGGGCTGGTGAGTGACTTGTGCTGCATTTGCCCACAGCAGGAGCTGATCTTCTCCCAAACCTGGTCACAGAGGCTTCCCTGATCTTATTTAAAAGCTTTTTGTAGATCCCACTCATGACCTGGAGGGTGGGATGGAACTGGGCAGGCATTGCCTGCTTTGGAGATCCTGAAATTAAGGACTTCCAGCACAGGGACTGCCCCAACCCTACATCTCCACAGTTATAGTTCCACTTTAGACACTCATAATCATAATTAAATTCAGGAATCCATCAATTTTGAGCTGTTCACACCCCACCCCTTCTGTTGAGATGCCCACTTTAACCAAAGTATCATGAAATCTGTAATCATGGTCCAATAACCAAATAATCGCTCTGCTTCTAAGGTTACACAACATGATTAATTCCCCATCTCACTATCATGGCACTGGAATTCATATAAGTGTCAAATTCCCCAAAATTTTATAATCTAACACTCTGGCCATGGCTAAACACGGCCCGTTAATTTCTGTGCATGTGGCATGGAGATGTCAGGAGGGACTCAGCTTCCAAACATGTGTTTTCAGTTTTCACGGGGTATTTCTCTCTGCTTTTACCTCAGCTTTTAGTTCACAGGATCACAGAAATATTTGGTTTGGAAAAGACTTTTATTGTCATTGAGCCCAGCTGTAAATCCAGCACTGTCAGGGCCACCACTAAGCCATGTCCCCAAGTGCCACGTCTGCACCTCTTCTAAATCCCTCCAGGGATGGGGATGCCACCAGCTCTCTGGGCAGCCTGTTCAGATGCTTGAGATGCTTCTTTTGGTGAAGAATTTTTTTCCTACTATCTAATCTAAACCTCTTCTGCTGCAACTTGAGGCTGTTCCCTCTCCCCCTGTCCCTGTTGCCTGCAAGCAGAGCCCAACCTCCCCCGGCTGCCCCCTCCTGTCAGGGAGTTGTGCAGAGCCACAAGGTCCCCCCTGAGCCTCCTTTTCTCCAGGCTGAGCCCCTTTCCCAGCTCCCTCAGCCACTCCTGGGGCTCCAGACCCTTCCCCAGCTCCGTTCCCTTCCCTGGACACGCTCCAGCCCTAAAATGTCCTTCTTGTCCTCTCGAGTAGGGATTTTTGTTGTCTAGAGCAGCCTTTCACCCTCTAGAAGCCAAGGGCAAAACCCCTACTGACTTCAAGTTTCATGCTGGAGGCCAAATTTGTAGAAATTTGGCACGATGGCAGTGGAAATTTTTGGCAGGAATAAAAGAGTTCCCTAGAGGGTGATTCTGTTCCTGTAAAAATGAGCTCTTGGGTCAAACCAATTTGCTGAGCCAGGAAAAAAAAAAAGAAAGGAAAAAAGATAGCAGGAAGGAAAAGAATAAAAAAAATTTTAAAAAGGAAAAAAAAAAAAAAGAAGAAAAGAAGACAAGAGAGAAAAAAGAAAAAGAAAAAGAAAGAAAAAAAGAAAAAGAAAAAGAAAAAAGAAAAAGAAAAAGAAAAAGAAAAAGAAAAAGAAAAAGAAAAAGAAAAAGAAAAAGAAAAAGAAAAAAGAAAAAAGAAAAAGAAAAAGAAAAAAGAAAAATAAAAGAAAGAAACTAACTTATGCTAACTGAGGCTTAGCATGCCCAACCTTTTGTGTAACAACAGCAAAAGAGCAAATTAAAAACAAATAAGCCAGACTGCCTGGCAAAAAGCCATCACTTTCATTTCTTCCCTCAGTTTAATTGCAGTTGCAGACCAGATTCAAACAGGTGGGCAATAAAAAAGCCCTGCAAAGTTTATGTGCTATCATGAAAGTGAATTGTCTTCAAATACTCAAATGAGAAATCTCTTCCTAAATAAATTGGGTGCCTTTGACTGCTTCCCTCCCTCCCTGTCATGGACTGTGACAAGCAGGGAATTTCAAACTATAAATCACTGCACTAGTGGGTGGTTCTGAAGGTTTTCCTGGAAGATGCACAGAAATTTAGGGTACTAAGAACAATATCTATGAATGAAGAAATGTGATTCCAGAAATTCTTAAAAGGCCATTCTGATAGAAGCAAAGTGGCTCATGATAAAAGCACGTAGTTTGAAAGTTTGAAAGTCTCTGTTAAAGCAATTTCTCATCTATCAGGACTTATGACAAATAAAAAGCCCTCATGGGAATAATAATTTTATGTCTTCATGATGGATCCTTTAGAGGCTTCAACTCTAAGTATAAAAATATATTATTAAGAGTACAGACAGATCAATTTAACTGGATTCATGGCCACTGTCTGTCTCAGGCACAGGGAGAAGAGGTCCCAAACCCACATTTTCCCTGTTAACTTCCTGCTCTGCACCAATAGCGCCCTGGAAACATTATGCAAGTGCACTCTTAAGCCTTGGCAGTGGCAAATTAATTCAATTTATCTTAACCTGCTTTCCTCCAGGTCCCAATCCATTACATTTTCATGCACCCATCATTGCCCCAAGAGCACGCCCTGGAGTACTTGCTCTGTGTCAGCTGTCACTGGGCAATTTATGAAGCCATTATAACCTGGATTTGTGTCTGGGCTCGTGGATTTGTTACCACTCCATAAAGCGGAAATGCCATTCCCAGATGGATGAGCTGGGCTTGCAGCCTGACCCAAGCACACACACCCTGCCTCAGCCAGGTAAGGCTTTCCTGCTCCCATCAATACCGTGGAACGATGGAGACATCAGGAAGAAGCTTTTGGATCAATTTCTATCTCTTTCCTGTGCCTCTTCCAACTGCAACAAGGCTGGGCCATTAACAAACCTCGATGGAATATTACTTCCCTGGTTAGAGAATTATTTCTGCAGAAACAGCTCAATCTATGCAAAATCCAAAGTCCCAAGAGAGAAACTTGGCTTTTCACTGTGCTTTCACCTCCTCAGTGCCAGCTGAAAGCCAGCTGAAAATGGCAAGGCTTTATAGAAGCAGAATCCCAGAACGGTTTGGGTTGGAAGGGACCTTAAAGCTCACCCAGTGCCACCCCCTGCCACGGGCAGGGACACCTTCCACTATCCCAGGCTGCTCCAAGCTCTGTCCAACCTGGCCTTGGACACTTGGAGGGATGAGGTGAGGATTTACAAGGGAGTTACATGAGACAGCCTCTATTTCATGTGCAAAGCACGGCAGGGGCCGATCCTGCACTGATTAAAATAAATGGAGTTGGACCATTAAATTTTGTATTAAAATAAATGGAGTTGCACCAGTTTACACTGACAAAAAATGTGGTGCACACGACTGCACTCCATGCCTTGCCCACTTCCCATGCAGGCTTCCTCAAATCCAACACTGTCCTGTTGGATTCAGGAAGAAGCTCTTAGTTCTGCTTTCCCTCGCATGAGAAGCAACTCTAAGCCCCATTTCTGTGATTCCCCAAGGCTATTTGAGGATTTCTCTTCGCTGATTTTAACAGGGGTTATGTAACTGTCAGTCTTTGAAGGACTCAACCTTTCTATTTTGTCTCTTAGGAATTCTTATTTGATTTTTGGGAGCCGTCTTGTGAGTATTTCTGAGCTGCTGATTAGCTCTGGCTGGTCTAACCTGGGTGTCAGATGACTCAGAGTTGAGTTTAGATGTAAAAATAGAATTATCTTGGCAAATGGGTTAAACTGTGCCTATTTTGTGCTCATCAATCACAGGATAATGGCACTTCTGAGCACATCTTCAACGATAAGCCAAGCCAACCACAAGGCAGCAACTAAAAAGAGAAGGTGATCGGGGTTTTAATAAAGCCCTTCCTCACACTTTTCCCATTTTCCCTCTTTTTTGGCAACTGCTGTGAGTTAAGGTGCCAGCCCATGACGGTGGCACTGCTGTGCCCAGGGTTATAGAGTCACTTAAGCAAAGAAAATTCCTCCTCCAGAGCTCTATCGAAGTCTGACTTTCTGCCTTCATTCCTGGGTTATTTCCAGGATGCCTCCATTCCTTCCCTTTGCTTTCTTTCTGTTGTTTTGCACGACTTACAGGAGCTTTCTCTAGGGCTTGTTCTGTTTTTCTTTTCCCTTTTTTTTTCTTTGCTTTTTTTCCTTTCCCTCTGTTTTGCTGTAAACCTTAGATTGTAGCAGTGGTCGTCAGATATCAACCAAGGAAATAACTGAGTCTAATATTTGTTTTGCTTTAACACAAGTGCATAAAAAGGCTTCTATTCTTCCATTTCTCTATCAGCCTGCGTATCGTGGTGCTCCCACACAGATCTGAGTAGCCTCACTGCTGGAAATGAAAATACATCTGTCATTAACTTCCATAAATAAAGTTCATTTAGGGGCCTGTAGCTGTTATCAGTTTGTCCTGAGGGAATTAACGTGAAAAAAACCCTAATTTTCCAAATATTTTTCTCATATCTCTCTGAAAATATGAGATATGTGTGTAAGATATCAACTGCTGAACTCCCACTCTCCTTTGAAATGAATGATTTTTTTGGTTGGAATTTTTTTGTATTACTGGAATAATACAAAAAGAAAAAGATAAATGTGATCTCCCTTGGCTGAATCTTCAGCAAGGGCAAATTTGCAGAGCTCAGAAGAAAGTCAGCCTGAATTTGATCTGTAGAACCTGATCTTTGTTTATGGCAAACTGTTGGCTTTGTCTTCAGCGAGGCTGGAAATGTAAGTGGTTCATCATTATTATGCCATCCAGACATGACAGTAATGAAACTATATCAAAACCCATCCATAAACCCACAAAAAAATTAAATGAAACAGCAACTGAAGTGTTGGGTTCAATCCTTCTACCACATTTGTTGTTTTGGCTGTTGTTTTTCACAGGGTATTTCCTAGGGAGAGAAGGAAAGGGGAAGATAAATTGTGGGAATGCCGAGAGGGAAGGGCACAAAACCTAAGGAAATTAATGTGTAAAACTGAAATTTCTAAGGAGGTCTCTTGAGGCTGGAAGTGAAAAAAAAAAAAAACAAAACAACCCAACAAACCAGAAAAAATTAAGGCAAATCCAGGCTGGAAAATGGTGCAATTTTTCACACACTGTGAACAGTTTGCAGCTGTAACAAAGCCACGTGCAGAGAGTTTTCTGTCAGAAATGATCGATTGCTGAGACAGAACATAGCCTGAATGAGTCAAACCCAATAGTTATGGAAGAAGTCCGAGTGGGCGGTTCCACAGAGCCCTCTGAGCCTGATCATCTCGACATCCAAGTGCTTAAAGCCCCCACTGACAAACACACTCGAGCGGGTGCCTGTTTTTAGTCAATTTAAGCCAGTAGGATGATTCAGTTGCACATAATTACAATAAAAAAGCTACACAAATACTTTATGAGAGAGAGGGAGAAAGTGGATTTGGTCTACTGGTGGTACCTTGAGCTGTGTCTGTACGTGGCCATCGCATCCCTCTGCTGCTTGTACCCCCCCCAGAAAATTCAAGGTCCCTGTGGTGTTTTGTTTCTTACTGGAAAATCCCACAAAAAAATCCACTTTTGGAAGAGGTCAGTCTAAGGACTCTCCATGAGCCAAGTGATCCACATTGTGCCTAGAAAGAAATCTAATAGATTTGGACACCTGGGAAGAGGAGAAGGAGTGAGGGACATTTGCAAAGCCACCGGTGTTGAGTTTCCTTGGTGTGGGACAAGGGGCCTTGTGCAGGTTCTGGGTTTACAGATCATTTAAACCTGCTGCATTTGGTCATAAAAACAAGCCCTACTTTTCAACCCAGGGTTTCTGGCCTATGAAAACAGGCTGATTTTTTCACCCAAGCAGCAAGACTTTTTTTCCCCCAGGAGCGAGTTTCTCCATAAAGTAGGACCGAGGAACTCAAGGAGGCTACAGATGCCACGCATCGCTCTGCAAACATCACCCAGTGCTGGCTCACACCATGGCTCAGTGGTGCTCCTCATGTGTATTTTGGCTGCACTGGCCCTGAAATGCTTACAGCCACATTCTCAGGCACTGGGGGCCATAGAAATGCTCAGTAAAATAATTTTTCTGGGTATTTGTTCATGTAGAACTCCATGGCAACCCAAAACTCTTTGGGTTTAAAATTGTGCAGAGTTAACATCACACCTGAAGTGTCCCAAATTAGGTAAAATGAAGGAAAAATGCAGTAAAGCCAATTAAAAATGTTTTTTAATTACATATGCATCTTCATGTATTGGAGTTCCTACCTGATTGAAGCATTGACACATTTTTTGGTGCAGAGTTTAACATATTTTTGTGTGGCTGGAGCACAAAACATAATTTAAAGTCTTCTTACCGCAGCAGGTAATATCAAATTGAGGTGTTTGTTGCCTTCATCAGAAATGCTGGGAGAGGTTTCTATTCATTTGGATTTTATAGCCCTAAATCTGTTCTGGGAGGGGGGTGTCTTTATCCTTTCATTCCCTAAAGGAACTGAGTGTGGTACTTTTTCTTTTAATGAAACAGTTTTATTGCTTTGGGTTTGCCCTGTTCTAAACCAGCGCAGCAGTGAGAGCATTCAGCAAATTGTTTGTTCAAATCTCTCCTCAGACTGAATGAGCTCAAGGCCACGTCCAGCCATTACACACAGAACCTTCAGTGAATTGTGTATAAAATCCTGGGTATATAAATTAGTACCAGGTGTCCCAAGCCAAGCTTTACCCTGCAAGTCCAAAGCACAAACTTAACTCAAGCCGACCTAACCCAACCCAACCAACCCCACAGGAACACAATGGATTTTATAACAATTTCTCCCAATGGATGAAGGTTAGGAGAGGCATTTCATGTCATTCTTTTTTAGACTGTGACCTAAAAGGTTGTCCAAAATGCTGGTTCGAGACTGGTGCAGATATTGCAAGGGGTATCCTCAGCCTGGTGTGGTGGAGACGGATTTGTCCCACATAATTTTGTAGCCATTATGTATCATCCAGCCACTCGTGCTGAGCTGGCAATTAACTCAAAAATCTTCTGATGGGGAGAAACACGAAAATGTTGTGGCCATGGGGCTGCCTGAAAGCATGATGGCTCCCAGGAGCTGTGGATTCTGCAGGAAAATGCCTGTATTTACACCCAGAAGTGTTTCTGGATGGGCGAGAAGCAAACGCTTCTCACTCAGCTCTCTGCAACCGTGCCTCAGTCCTGACCCAGTGCAAACTCCACTGTCCACTCAGGAATGAGAGGTTGGTTCAAACTCCATGGCCTGTCCTGTCTTGGCTCCTCTGACAACTGGCATTGACAATTATCTGTGGCAATTTTTTATTCCAGTTTCCGAGTCTTTCTATCCATTCATGGACCTTCACAAGAAAATCCCATTCCAGGAATACACATCCTAGTGAATCACGGAGAGGAAGAATTACACAGGGACATTCCAAAGGGAACGGATCATGCTGCACACAGTTCTTAGGAAAAGCTGAGAGGAGGCTGCTCTGGGTTTCAACTGAGAGATGCTCAAGCAGAAAGGTCATTTTAACAGCAGGGACAGAACTCAGGGTAAGGATACAGGAAAGCCAGCAAGCAAGGAAGAAACTGGGTGGATGGAAAAGAGAATCTTTTTTCTGGTGCTGTATGACATAAAAAACAGGTCCAGAGGGATCTGCTGGAGTGCTATGCCCAGTCCCCTGCTATTATCAGCAAGCAGCTGATCTAACGTTCCGAATTTACTATGGAGGGTTGCTGTTCTTCTTTTTTTTTCCTGGATAACTTCTGATCACGTCTCTTCATTTTGGCGATTTCAATTTCCTGCCTAAATTTATTCATGACTGGTGTCCTCTTACGTCAATGTGGCCTTTAGATAAACAGCCCTTCTCCCTCCTTAATGTTTGCTCCAGCTGATAACACTGAGTTTGAAAGGGAAAAAAATAACCCAACTCCTTTATTCCCCTTATTTATCATGCCAGTAGGGAAATCTCACAGTTGCAGACAGTGAGCGTGGGCTACTGATTCAGGGGAAAAATGGATGATGATGTATGCACATGGATTTCCTGCCTGAACTCCTGCAGGGATCTGGTCACTGGAGCCCAGAGAGTCACCCACATGCAAATGCCTTCTCCTAAAGGATTGAACAACGCTCCGGACTCCAGGGAACAGATGAATTAGAGCCCCACTGACTGTGGATGCACTTTACACACGTAGCTCATGTGTAGGTACTTACCCATAGATAACTAAAACTAGTTATGTGAATTTGGATCTGACTCCCATCCTCACTGAAGGAAAAGGTTTTACTGAATCCCTAAACACAAGTCTCCTTCCATCAGGATATCCAAGAAATTAGCATGTGGCTGGGAGATGGACATGGGACTGACAGGAGCCCCAAAATCCTGTAGAGTTGTGAGTTTCACCTGATAAAATCCTTAGGGTTTGAAAAGACCTCTAAGACCATCAAGTCCAACTTCAGAAGGGACCAGATATAAAATATAAATATAAATATATACATTTTGGACTCTGATAATCAATTTATTCCATCTCCATATAAATCAAATGGCAGCAATCATGGATTCTTTTTTCCTTTCAAACGAGAAAAGGATTTGAAATCTTCCCAAAGTACTGCCTCACATGCATTTGCAAGGTAATTTTTGTTGCATTGTTTAAGAGCGGCAACAAAGCGAGGTGGAAATGTCGAAGTGCAAGGCTACTTACTGAACTCACAAAGCAGTGCTCGGACTCTCCACTTTCAAACAGGATGACATCCTTGATGAAGACTGCGATGGCTCTCATGATGAAGGACATGAAGAGATGCATGTGAATATAATTTCGAGTACAGTGTAGTTTTCTGTTGGGAAGAAATCAAACACTTCTGAATAACAAATCTTCCCAAAAGCATTATTTTTATATTTATCTGTTTCTTCTACCGTGACACAGAGTCACAATTAAACATTAGAACTCCTGAGACAGGCTCTGGTCTGATGAACATCACCACAAATCCACTTAAGCCTCTTTAAATCCCCATAACGTGGCAATCCACATATCTGCAGCAGTGCTGCTGCTTTTTCAATCCTCAGAAAAACAGGGGAAAATACAGAACGACAGAAAACAGGTCCATCCCACTGCTCTCCACTGGAAAAGAAATGTTTTTGACTGAGCAGACTGTGCTCATGATAAAGGGCTCTTTTCTACAGAATGTTTCTGCCGCAATAATTCCTTTCAAAGTGAAATGCCTCTTCAAGAAGGCAAATAAATTCTTAGCATCTGTTGCCAGAATTAACACAGGCTTTCTGGAGCAATAGGAATTATATTTTCACTTAAAAATTACTGGTTGTTAACGATATTGAGAACAACACCAGGGTTTTTCTCTCCCTTGCCTGCTCATATTTTGAAGATGAATCCCGATCAAGTAGGAGCTTTTTTTCAAGTGAGACTTTACATCAGCTAAAGTGAAAGGCCTAATAGTCTGGAAATGGGTCCTTTGTACAGACACCAGAACCACACCAGACCTCACTCAGCAACGTAATCAAATTACCACCTCTTAACGAGCCACTGTGCATTGGCAGAGGTTGCGCTCCTAATCTCCGATGATGGCAAGATAATGGGGCTGAGCTGAGTCCTCTGTGCTGGCAGGCAAAGGCAAGTCAAGTTAAGCTGTTTCCCATGAAGGAAGAGCAGGATCCTCAACGGTTTCATCAGCCTGGCTGGCACCTTGTACCTTGTGGAGGTCATTTGCATGTGTGTCTGATTGACTCCTGATTGTAAGAGGAGTGGAGAGAGCGCGTGGGAGGAGAAGTGCAAAGTTCCTAAAGGGTGAGGCCAGCCTTGAGGTGAGAGTTACCCTAGAAAATGTGCTCTGTCCTACACGAGGAGTTGGAACCACATCCAAAGGGTTTTTCCATCTCACAGAGGTCTGCTTTTTGCTGTTCTCCCTTTACATAAATGAATTTATAATAGAAGGTTAAATGTATGCAGACTTCTTCATTGGAGGTGCCCAAATTTAGATGCCTGAATCTATTACAAACAATAGAGAGCAAAAATTAACCCATTTGCTGCAATCTGAGATTCTAATGCCATGTGATGAGCTGCAGAGTATCTGTCCACCCATCCATGAGGGCCTGGGTCTCCTGAATGCCCTGCATCATATCTGCCACCCCTGTGCTCATCTCAGGGACACCAACAAGTCTAAAATGGCTCTGGGTGTCTCTGTCTTGCCATAGAGTGGCAGCAGGAAGTGTTTTTGGAAAAGACTTTGGGAGGGAACAGGTTTTCCAGAGAAACTATTGATGTCCCATCTCTGGAAGCGTCCAAATCCAGGTTGGATGGGATTTGGAGCAACCTGGGATAGTGGAAGGTGTCCGTGCCCATGGCAGGGGGTGGAATGCGATGACCATTAAGGTCCCTTCCAACCCAAACCATTCTGGGATTTTATGATCCTGGATATTTTTAGATGCAGTTTTGGGTACCATTTCAAAAACCTACTGTAGGTAGAAATTCCGTGGTATCCATACACACCATTCTGACTAGGACTCTGTGGACTGTAACAGGTTTATGGGGTAATAGCCTCTAACAGAGATCCATCATGCAACAATCTGCCTTTGGTGAGATGAATCCACCTTAATAACCAGATTTGGGTTGCAGATCTCGCACAAAGGCCACAAATCACACACTAAAACAGTGACACTGAAAGATGGAGGAACTTTCCTCCCCAATCCAACGCAGATTGACAGAAATCTTGGGCATCTTCCTGTAACACTCATAGCCTGTACAGCCTGTAAATTACCAGCCTTTGAGTCATCCTCTTCCCTGTGCTTTTTTCTGCTCATGGTCTTACCTGAAGAGACAGAGAATGATCATGGCAGCCGTGAGGGCAATGAGGGATAAGGTGTGTCCGATGGTGTAGCCGGTCTTGACCGTTCCGTAGAACGCCGTTTGCTGGTGTGAAAGAAAGAAAACAGGGCTTTCAAAGAGGTCCAAAATGCACTCCTAAACACAGCATCACTGGCTGCTGGGACAAGGAAATCATCCTTCTCCATTCTCTTAAACCACCTCCAACGCCTTCACCCTTTAAAATCCCATCCAGTAGCACATGGGACTCAAACACCGCTGGTGCGAGTGAGGAGAACACGCCTGGTTGCAGCAGGACTTGGATCACCCTAAACCCAAGTCATCGTTACTCAGAGGGAAGATTCCTGCTGGAAGGAGGCTGATTTGACACCTCCAGAGACAGCTGCAGCCTAAAACCTCGTGGAACAGGAGTGACCAATGTTCAGCTAAAGAGTGCACGGCACGGGATCTGACGTGGTGAGTGCGGTGAGACTCGTTTTATTAAGGAGGCTTGAGGGCAGAACTGTCTGGGAAATTGATTTGCTTTTGAGGAATTTACACTGTGTTTAGGCAAGTAAAACTCAAAACGTTCTCACTGTTAACTCAGAAATATGTGTTAAGTTGGAAATTGGTTCATGTTTTTTCTCTCTGACAGCACACAGAGGGAATCTGAGCATGGAGCACCGCAGGGCTTGGATCCAACACGGAATCCTCGTCTAAATAAAACAAGCAAATAACCTCTCCAAGGCTCTCTAGCAACACTCTAAATCAACAGATTTTCATTTTCAGCTTAAAAGAAAAAAAGGACAAAAAAATCAAAAGATAAAAGTATTTAGACATTTGTCTAATCAATTAAAAAAAAATATCTAAGTTTCTATGAGAATCTAACTCAGTTTATGGAATTTTTTTTTTTCCGGCTCTTGATTCACCCTCGTCTGCCCTCCTTGCCACCATCTTCTATAAACAATTCAAACAACCAAAACCACAAAGAGGAGGTTAGACAGAAAATCTAAACCCAGCCTTGTTTGGAGAAATACTCTTCCATAACAGTGAGAGTTGACATTTTTATGTGCTATTTTCACAGGCTTTGACAAGTATTTGGTACTTTACAGAACCAGTGAGGCTGGGATGAGTTGCAGTCCTTTAGCATTTGCACAAGACAGGTTGGAGAGGTGTTAAGAGAGTTTTCAGGGATAACACTGGTCATATCTTAGACCACAGATCTCAGAGGGGGTTAAAGCACTGTGTCTTTACAGCCCCACTCAGTGAACTCACATCCCTGAGAGCTTTGGGTCCCTCTGAATAAATAATTCAAGGATTTCAGGACATTGTATCTGCCTGATCTTGCCAGGAGAGCCAGGAGGCCTCTGTGGTGATGAACCCACCCTGTTTGGTGTGGTCATAGCTGAGCCTCGCTCACTTGCACTGCAGGGAGGGACTTGCACTGCAGCAGGGAACGGGAGAGGTCACTCCTTTCTGCCCCACTGGCTTGCAGATTCCATCCAAAACTACCTAATATAGAATCATGGAATCCTAGAAGGGTTTGATTTGGAAAGAATCTTAAAGATCTCGTTCCACCCCCTGCCATGGGCAGGGACACCTCCCACTATCCCAGGTTGCTCCAAGCCCTGTCCAGCCTGGCCTTGGGCACTGCCAGGGATCCAGGGGCAGCCACAGCTTCTCTGGGCAACCTGTGCCAGTGCCTCTCCACCCTCACAGCAAAAAACTTCCTCCTAATATCCCATCTGAACTTGCTCTCTGTCAGTTTGAAGCCATTCTCCCTTGTTCTGTCACTCCAGACTCTTGTAAAAAGCCCCTCTCTGTCTTCCTTGTCAGCTCCCTCCAGGTACTGGAAGGCCACAATTATGTCACCACTAAGCCTTCTCTTCTTTAGGATGAAAAATCCTAACTCTCCCTGCCTTTCCTCCCAGTAGAGCTGCTCCATCCTTTGGATCATCCTGGTGCCTCCTCTGGACTCTCTCCAGCAGCTCCAGGTCCTTCCTGTGCTGGGCCCCAGGGCTGGAGGCAGCTCTGCAGGTGGAGCCTCACCTGAGAGGGGCAGAGGGGCAGAATTCCCCCTTTCCCTGCTGCCCAGGCCATGGGATCAGCCCAAGATACAATTGGATTAATGTGCTGCAGGTACACATGGTCAGTGCATGTCCAGCCTTTAATCCACCAGCACTCTCAAGATAAAGTCTTTTTTCCAGCCTTACTGGGATCCCAAAGGTAGCTCTGACTTTTCCAGTTAAAGCAGTCAACCTCCTTCATGTTGATTTTATCCTTCTCTCATTATATATTTCCTTCTTGATGGCACCAGAGAAGAAATGTTGCAGGAAAGACCTGGCCAGCAAAAAGAGGGAGCTCGTGGTAGGGGACTGTGGGAGGAAGAGGTTGTCCCACACTTTGTTTAGGAGAGCAGAGAAAAGCCGGTCTTCTGCTTCTCAGAGTTATTCCCAGGAGCAAGTTATGCACAGAAAGTTCCCGGTGTTATTTTTTCCCCCATATTTTACAGTGACCAGTCCTTCTTGTGAAGAGAGGGATGGTTCCGTATTCAGCTTTAATGCAGGATGTGGGGTCATCTCTGTTCTGGAAAGAGCACATAATGACTTCTCACTCTTCACTGCACTTGCTAATGACAATTGGTTCCTATTTCAGAGATATCTAAGCAAAGAATTTGACCCAAGGTCATAAATGGAATTGAAATTTCACTCAGGGTCCAGATTATAAAATATTCTTATTAGAAAAGACAGAGATGTAGAAAAGTGAAGGCAATGCCTACCAGGATGCCTGGAATCTAGCTGCAGACCCTGACTGATTTACAGGATGAAATCAGGCAACTTCATCATTGTCTCTCTGACTTCTTAAAGCTTCTGCTTAATTTCACAGGAGTGCGATAATGAAAATTATTTGAGGTAGGTGCTAAACCGAGATTAACTGAGATTTATTTTCCTTGATTTCTGTTCAGTAACCTCAACATTTGTCCCTTGGTATCTTGGTTGACAACAGGAAACATTTACATTTTTGAGAGAAAAAGAAGAGAAACACTGATACAAAGTCAGAAACCAAATGTGTTTGGGGTTCGTGACATCCAGCCTAAAGTCATTGGGGTTCCCTCGAGAGTAAATGAAAAGAGATCTCTCTGGAGAGAAGAGTGGGCTGAACTGACTTCTGGAGGTGTCTCTTTCACCATCTCCAGGCAGAACCTACAGAGACGCTCAGACCTCTGAGCAGGTGGAAGCACACCAGGGAGAAGAGGTTCACATCTGACAGAGGAGCAGGATAACAACCCCACTCTCCATTTGCTGATGCACCACTTGTAAAGGTCAGCTTGGAGAAGGGCTCATCATCACTGCACGGATCCCGAGAGCAGCCCTGTGGTGCCTGCATCATCTGCTACTTAGGGACTGCCAGAATTCACAGCTAAAACCTTACACACTGCCCTTGTTTATTTTTCATATTTTTCTTCTTGTTCCTGGCTTGAGACCAGAAGTTCATAAAGTGTTTTACTCCTGGAAGCTTATCAGTCTTTCCTGGACCTCGTGTCCTCTACAGCCTGGCGGTTTTTTTCTGTTCCCTTTACTTCTTGCTCCCCAAACTCACAGCCAATTCAACAACAACAACAACAAAAAATCTATTCTTTTTCACAGGCTACTACTGCATGTTCACTACCCTCAGCCACCTTTCACACAAATTGGACTTTAACAGCAGGACAAAACCGTGAAAATCAAGGGAAAATAATTAAGAAAGAATAAAAAGAACACAATACAGGTTCTCCTGGTAACGCGGCGCTCTGGCAACGCTGCAATCCATTGGGTGGCCGGAGCGTGTCCCAGAAATTCCTAAATCCCCTGTGCAGCAGGAACACAAACCAGAGCTCTGGATGGGGGTCCTTCCCGAGCAGAGCTGGAACGATGGTTTTTGCAGCCACACAGCTCAGTCTGAGGGATGGACACTCGAGGATGTGAAGTGCTGGCTGACCTTGAAGGCAGACTAAGGCTCTCTCAGGCAGAGCCCTGAAGTTCTTTGCGCACCTCTGCCTTTCCTATTTTCTGTTTTCTTTCACACTCAGAGCTGGCTCAGCTCTGCTCAGATCCCCTGTTAACTCTTTGAGTGCCTTGGCAATGTGTGACCGTGCGCAGAGACCTCTCACCATAGAGAGTCACAGAATCCCAGAATGGGTTGGGATGGAAGGGACAGTAAAGATCATCCAGTCCCACCCCCTGCGATGGGCAGGGACACCTTCCACTATCCCAGGGTGCTCCAAGCCCCGTCCAACCTGACCTCGGACACTTCCAGGGATCCAGGGGCAGCCACAGCTTCTCTGGGCACCCTGTGCCAGGGCCTCCCCACCCTCACAGTGAGGAATTTCCTCCTAATACCTCATCTAAACCTGCTCTCCTTCAGCTTAACACCACTCTCTTGTCCTATCACTCCATGCTCTTGTGAAAAATCCCTCTCTAGCCTTCTCATAAGTCCCATTTGAGTACTGGAAATAAATACTAATTTATTATTAAGATTCCAATGTCCAGCATTCACTATCGCTGATGTATGTCTTAAACAACAACAACAAGAAGCATGGGCAGAGGTTTAATATAAACACATTAAACCTATTACATAAAAAATATAAACAGTGCAACATGATTGCAGTGAAATAAAATTATTTTCTAGCATAAGCTTTTTCTTGTTGACTGTGGGACTGCTACAGGTGATTAGTTTAGATTAGATGCTGAACTTTGAGTTAAGTGAGGTGAATCTTGCTTCTAACATTTGTCATCCTCTTTAGACTTTACCCTTCATGTCTCAGCATGCAGCAAACCAGTAACAGACTCCTTCCTGGGTAATGACAATACTCTGTAAAGCTAATTAGCTAATTATACATTACTCAGCAATTGCTAATTTATACACAAACAATATCCCAGAGAGCTTGCGGATTTCCTTCCAAAATGTAGTGAAATTTCATGAAAATGTGTGTTCCCTACAGTGGTGCAGATGTTTAGCTGGTTGGGATCTGCAGAGCAGCACTGATGGCAAGTGGGTTATATAATTTTTAGCCCTTTAGAGCTTTTGATGCTTATGTTGCCATAGAAAGACAGGAATCACCATATCTACCTAAGAATAAATATAAATGTGGAGGGCTTGTTTCAAAGTGTACTGTGGAAAATCAAACACCTGAATTTACGTGTGGGCAATGGTCTGATCTTCTCAGGTCCTGATTCTGGAAATTTTGGGTGTCCCATCCCTGGAAGTGTTCAAGGCCAGGTTTAGAACAACTTGGTCTAGTGGAAGGAGTCCCTGCCCGTGGTAGGAGGTGGAGTGAGATGATCCTTAACGTCCCCTCCATCCCAAGCTATTCCAAAATTCTATGAGTCTGTGACATAAAAGGGAAGATCATTTCCTTGACCAAACATTTGAACTCTGCTTCCAAGGATCCTCAAGAGAAGTCTTCCCTCTTGAGGAATCAGAGGGGAAATGGGAAAAATGGGGCATGGGAAGATCATACAATTCTGATATTGATCCCTGTTAAATCTTGATGTCCACCCATCCAGGTTTACAAACCTCCTCCCCTGGAGTGCTGTTGGAATCATATCCACAAGCTACGGCATAGGGTGCAGGGTACACGTCTGACCAGCCCTGGCTTGTACAATTCCTGGTCACATTCCCTGCGGGAAAAGAGAAAACAATGATTTAAAAAGAAACCTTCAGCTCTCTGTTAAATCAGCTTCTGCCTTTTGTGGTACAAATGCCAGAGAACAATTCTTGTATCACTTAGAGTAAAACTCTCATACTTTTTCCTGTTATTAATTTTTCACATTACACAGAACTCATAAATGGGAGGACCCACTGTGTTTTAGAGTCCAGACCTCAATAAAAAGTACATTTTAATGTAGAGGTGCACACAAAACCTCTCTTCTAGTGGTACCATAATGCCAGTTGTACCCAGACCTTTGGTTGCTGGCACTGCACCAGTATTGTTTGAGTGTTTTATTGCCACATTGCCTTTGTTCCTGGAAAATTTTTATCTGAACAGAGCAGTGAAGTATTTACGCCTTTCACTCTCCCTGTGAGAAGCCAGGACAGGGAGAGATAAAGTGTTCGTTTTACACGATGCTGATAAGGTTGGGGGTCTGGGAACTAAATCCAGTTCTCCACACCCAGACCTTGCCTACAGCTGAGCTCTGCTCAAATGTGATTCCTGGGAAATGTACTGCACTCTTCTTTGAGAACAAAACCCTCCAAAATTTGGCTGTGAAGGGAGAAAAACCACGCACTGACAACCTGTATTGCCTGCTTGAACTTGTATACTCCAGGGCAAGAAGATTTCCTGGACTGTCAAGCTCGCTGAGTGCCTGGGGCCTCTGACCAGCTAAAAAGAGCTTTAGTTAACCGAAGGACATCTCACTCATTCAGCCAAAGCTGTCAAAACTGAAGTTCACGTGGCTCTTTGGGACTCAGAACTGCCTGATCCATCCAGGATTGTAAGTGCAAAGCGTTTCTCACTTTGTAAAACATCTCTGCTTCCTGTCCCAGCTGGACCTCAAACCCACATTGGCTCAACCCAGCAGAAGGAGGAGATACCAGCACTCAGGATAAGCCTTACCCCAAGAGGTTTGTGGCCTAAAAGGCCAAGATATGGGTTTGTCAAGAAGTAAAAAAATCAGAAATACACCCAACAGCACACTGTAAATTGCCCCAGCACCTTCTCTTACCACAAATCCCCGCCATGCCCACCTCACACAGAGCCCATTATTGTGGCATTCCATTGGTGCCATTCATCACACAAAACTGGAAAACTGGTCAATAAACCAAAATGAACAAACAGCAGCCAAACCTCGCTTCTTAAGGTGAAAAATGACACCAGTGAAACTCAAAAAGCTTTGCAAACCTTTCCAACAATGGAGCTCTTTGCACACAAGAGCAAAAAACCTCCTGCAAACGGGAGCAGATCAGTTCTGCAGCTGTGAGTCACGAAAATATTCGAGTATCACCTCCAGCAATTTCTGACACTTGAGTCATCTGAACTTCTTCCCAGCCATGGGCCTGTTCTGCACTGAAATCAGCAGCAGGCAATCCCCTGCTCGAAGTCACCTCTTGAATCCCTGTGACAGGTGGATTTTGACCCTAAAACTTGCCCCTTTAATCTGTCTTTGCAACAGATCTGAATCCAGGAGGGCTCTCAAAGTTGCCTTTGCTCATTCTCACAGCTGCTTCAGAAGAAGCGAGTTCAGCACGGCTCCGTGGGCCGCTGTTCCCAGGCTTTCCCTGCACTGTCACTGTTTGCAGTTCTGTTCCCCAGGGTTCATATCGGGATCATAAAGGATCTTGTGCAAACAAATCAAGGACATGACTGTTCAGGACATTCCTGGTTTTGAGATCTTATGCAATTTCTGTTTTCTTTTTCGTTACAATGGATCCCATTATCCAAACTTCATTGCTTCCCGTTTCCTGCTCAAAACTCCTCCTCTCTGTTTGGGGATGGCTTTTGATTTCACGGTGGTTTTAAATCTTTGTTTCTTATTCTCAGTGAGCTAAGGTGTGCTTCTTTCAGCTTAATTTTCTCCTATTTCTTCTTTTTAATTGCACTTCCTCACAATTTTATGATTATTTTATAATTCTCACCACTCTCAATACTTTCAAAAATTGTCCTAATGCTTTAGCAGATGTGGAAACCAAGGTAGAGGGAAGAACAATGACACAGCAACAGTGGGATTAAAAAAATAATAATAAAAATGACCCTGATTTTAGGGAAACTCGCTTCCCAGAGAAGTTTTTCTACCACCCTTTGCTGCTCATGTCGCTTTTAGATGTGCAAATTCACACACATGGTGTGATACAAAACACCTTTCTAATAACGCTCGTGTTCACCTGATGTCTGAGAGGTACAAAAAGTACAAGGTTAGAAAAGAAAGATTTTATCACACCACAATTTGGCTCAAGCGATGGATGATGTCTCTCCTCAGACCAAATAACTTTTCTATTTACTACTATTTAAAATATTACTTTCTATACTGAAAATGAGTGTAAAATTTGGGAAAGTGCCCCACAAGCTTAGTTCTTCCTCTGATGTTTACAGACTCGGGCTAGACTGAAGTATTACACAGATTTTTATGTTCCAGGGTCAAATCCCAGCTCTGCCACAGACCCCTAATGAAAATGAGCCAGTTCTTGTGGTCTCCCTGGCTCTCAGTTTTTCCGTAGTCTTTGGTAATAAAGTCTGATTATTTGTCAAATCAAATTTTTCAAAGCACCAGAAGTTGTATTTGCCATTTCCCAGAGCTGTTTCTCACTTATTTGTGTAACACAAGTTCTCCCTAAAATGAGCACCCATGACATACATTGAAAATCTAAGTGACAACATCAGAAAATACAAAGTTTCTGCTCTTGGAAATTACCTCCAGCCTTTCAAAACTCACTGGGTTTCCCAAACTTTCCCATTTGCTATTAGACTGGAGCTAAAACTTTTCAAGTTGCACTCCTGGAGGTTTAATGAGAAAGGAGACCAGGGGTTTAAAGCTCAGTTACATGTAATTAGCAATGGAGAGAGGAGGAGATTCACTGAGACATGGGAAGCATCCCAGTGCCAGTAGGTTCGTGCTCCAGGCTCTCCTCTATGTTGTGGAAAAAGAAGAGGCAAGTCCATGGTGAGGACAGAATCCCCTCCTTCACATGGTATTAGTTAGAGCCAGGAATTAATCTGGGTTTTTTTGTGGGGTTTGTATTTAATTTTGGTCAATGTCAAACCGGGGTGTCTGTTCCTAAAAGCAAGGAGATGAGATTTTCCATTTAAAAAACAAACAAACCTAAAAGTTTTCACTTGCAAAAGTCACAACTAACTCTCACTTATTGTAATAATAACCTCATAATGTCTTGCAAGAGCTCAGTGTCCTGCTTTCACAGAGTCCCAGAATGATTGAGGTTGGAAGGGACCTCTGGAGGTTATCTTGCCCAAAACCCCTGCTCAGGTAGGGTCACCTAAAATGTAAGCATGGCCAGACGGCTTTTGGATATTCTTGGAATCCTTCAAGGATGGAGACTGCATAAGCAAAACCTGTCTCAGAATTTAGAATCACAGAATCATCATAGCATGGTTTGGGTTGGAAGGGACCTTAAGGTCCAGTTCCAACTTCCCTGCCATGGGCAGGGAACCTTCCACGAGGCCTCCTTGTTGTCACGGAGAGGAATTTCCTTCCATTTGACATGATTTATTCATGACACAGCAGAAGAGGAGGAAGGAGTTTGTGGAACAAAGACAAATCCAGAACATTTTCTTTATCAGAGGTGTTTGATCTGGGTAGGAGTTAAACACTGAGCAGAGGAACTGAATAAATGCAAAGAGCTGTTGTCTGTGCCTCGTTCTTTAGCTTTTTTCCTCTTACTTAATTTCTTTCTGCCTCTCATCTGTTTCAAACACACCCTCCAAATTCAGAGACATGTCTGAACGTTCCTGTTGCAGGTAGTGTTTTACCTCTTTGATCTTCTTGGAAAAAACCCTCTTATTGGCTTTTATTGGGAGTTTGAATTCATACAAAGAGATTTGAGATCAATCATGGCTCAGGGGTGTTGGTTTTTGCCCCCCTCTTGCTTTCCTTGCCCTTTTCTGTAACAGCTCCTAAAGCAGAGGGGAAGGTGTGCTGTGCCCAGCAATCAGTCCTGCTTCTCTACCATCATATTCCACGGACATAAATCGATTTTTTCAAGCAGAAACTATTAAAGCAGTAACACTTCTATTATTTACCCTTCTTGAGACGCCGCTGAGCCCACTGGCACCTCTCTACTTTCATTTTTATTATTGATCTGCCCCACTGTTCCTGGGAAACACTCGAAACTTGCAGACAGCTTGTGCTAAGCCGGGTGCTGAAGTGCTTAGGCCTGGGAAAACTTGTGGGGAAAGTCGTGAGAGGGTATTTTCCCAAATTTGTTTTCTCTGCCTCAGTCATGATCCCACAAGATCATTCTTGCAGTGCAATTTCTGCTCAGTGTTTCACGTTGTTTTATAGTTTTGTGTCTCATAACTTCATGTCATAGTAGAACCCGTGGCATTGGGTCAGAACCTCAAACGAGACAGAGACTTAATTCTCTTCCTTTGTCGTTTTTCACATCCCTTGGCCTGCAGATATTACTGCCACATGTCCAGTGCCCTGAAACTTCCTGCAGCCTGTTTTTAGGGCAATACTCAATTTTCCCTTATTTTTCTTTCCCCTTCCTGCACATTTCCCTTCTAAGTGTGAAGATCCTGATCCTTAATAAATACAGATGATTCCCTCCTTGTTAACAACAGCAATGTTCCCCTTGATTAGGCACCTTTTGTAAACCGTTTGTTTTCTCATCCTAAAAGCAGAGCTGTCAAACTTTAGGATAAATTTCTCATTAGATCTTTTGATACTTCAATCATACGATTCCGGGAAACATTTACAAGAAAAAGACACACATTTCTGGGTAGAGGTGGAGGTGTAGCTCCAGTCCTTCAGAGGAGTGGGGCACAAGCATCTCAGGTGCAAATAAATCATGGAATCATGGAATGGTTTAGGTTGGAAAAGCCCTCTAAGATCATCGAGTTCAACCTTTAACCCAGCATTGCCAAGGTCACCATCAAACCATGTCCCCAAGTGCCACATCCACACGTTTTTGAGCACTTCCAGGGATGGTGATGCCCTCTCTGAGCCTCCTTTTCTCCAGGTAATTCTGCCTTTTTGATATGAAGGCACATTTGGACAGCAGAGCACCTGAGCAGGTTGAGGGCTCTCAGTGAAGAGACCTCGATAGAAAACACACTCAACTTCTTGGGTTTTTTTAATGAGCATTGTAGCAAATAAATAATGGGTATGGTTCATTTTTGGGGTTCTTTAGAGAAGTGGTGATGTATTCTCCTTGTCTGCTGCTCTCTGCTCATCCCTATCCTCATTCTATTCAATTTTTGTTCCAGTTTCAGAAGCAATGCAGAATAAAAAGTGTTCACAAAGGAGGGGAAAGGAGAGGGGAAATAAATTTAGAGCACCCGAGGAAAAAAAGGAGTTTGGCAAGCCCAGAACTGGGATCTCAGCTCACTGAGTGGGATTCCAGAGCTTGGTTATGCCCATCCCCACCCCCTGAGGTCAATTAATCTCACAGCTGAAGTTTAAAAGCTGTCAGCGCTAATTTAACTTGTTCATGGTGGACAATTTGCTTTTGGAGAAACTGTGAGACATAAATCCCTATTACAAATGTCATACTCCACATACGGAAAGAGAGCTGGAACACTCTGGTCAAGGGGTGGAAAGCAATTCACTTTCATAACGAAAGGTGCCAAAAATATTTTCATCCATCTCCCTCACGTGGCACTGATGAACATAATGAAATAATGAAAATTTTCTGGATCTGTGAATGCCATAAAAAATTAATGACAAATGACACCAGGACAGTGTTAGGCACTTTAAGGTTTTTAAATGCCAAGAGATATTTTATCCTTTATTAACCATGAGATGGGATATTAGTCATTTGAAGAGCTATTCTCCATGAGGCAGGAAAATCACATTAACTCTTTGTTCCCTGGTATTTCACCCTCCTTCTGCTATAAAGACACAAAAGGATTTTCTCTGGCTCAACTTGATAAAAGCTTTCGTGGTCCTGCAAAGGGATCAAAGAGTACGACACAAACATTAACCAGATGATTGAGTTCCTTGAAAGCTGCTCAATGACACTCCCTGCTACAAAGGAAGAGCTCCTTCACAACCTTTAATGGCATTAATTTTGCAACAAATCCTATAAAACAGGAGGCAATCTTCCCCTCCCTTCATTTAGGACCATCTCTGCTTTCCCTGTTTGTTAATGGTGGCACGAAGTGTCTGACTCAGAGAAAATCAAAGCTGCAGCTTCCGCTTTGGGAATGGCATCAGTTGTTCTGTTTGTGCTCTGCTGAGGTGGGATTCACCCCTGTTGGAGGACATTCCCGTCTGCCAGAGCCACTGCACACTCTTTTGATTGCAAACGGGGAGAAATATGTGGTTTATGGATGGCATTAAACTCATCCTGGAGTGGGAATCTAAAAACCAGCTGAACTGAACCTCTAAGGAACCTGCTTCTCACCTCTGACTGTGAAACCAGCTCAGAGATAGGTGTACTTAGGGAAAACTCTAAAATCAGTTGATACAAATGCAGTTTCAGGTAGGACATTGAGTTTCCTGAATACAGGTATCTTAACACCAGCTGAGGAATCCTCATGGATTTTAGATTGACCAGAATTTATCAAATGCTAGCAGATGTTTATGGTTAAAAACCTGAATGGAGCCCTCAGTGTCTGTGCTGTGGGTGCCTCTCTGTGAGCTCAGTGCTTGCACTTCTACTCCAGTCCACAGAAAATTCGTCACTACAGCCCATGGCACCTCCAGAGCTGTTCAGGTACCTCCACACAGTTCTCTGTAGCCAGCACTGACCAGGTTGCTGTGGACATTAACGGGGTCCTGGACACCGATCTCGTACAGACAGCCCTGCTTTACAAACTGCAGAAATTAAGAGTCCTGACTCTGCTTTCTCCAACAAAGAAACTCATCCTGTGCTGTACCATACTGAGGTGTTTTCATGGTGTTGTTCGTCTGATCACTGTGAACAGCTGCTTTATACTGAGATGAATCACTGACCAAATCACAGAATTAGAGAATGGTTTGGGTTGGAAGGGATCTTAAAGATCATTTTGTTCCAATCCCCTGCCACGGGCAGGGACACCTTCCACTATCCCAGACTGCTCCAAGCCCCATCCAACCTGGCCTTGGACACTTCCAGGGATCCAGGGGCAACCACAGCTTCTCTGGGCACCCTGTGCCAGGGCCTCCACACCCTCACAGGAAAGAATTTCTTCCTAAAATCTAATCTATCCCTGCCCTCTGTCAGTTTAAAGCCACTTCCACTCCATACCCTTGTACAAACCAGCCAGCTTTCCAGAGACTGGAATCCCTGGATGACAGTGAGATGCAGAAAACCACATTAAACCTCAGGAAGCTCCTCCAAAGCAGTCTGAAATTGCCCCAGAAGGCTGCTGACCTCACCAGCTGCAAGGCTGGGTGACATCTGCTCAGCTCAGGGCTCCCAGACGAGCACAACTGGCAGCAGCCCCACGGCCAGGGGGGTGTGCAGGGAAGGGCCATGTCTGAGGCGCTTTCTTGGCTGGGCACATTGAGATGAGTGCACAGAGAGCCCAAGTGATGCTCTGAGTGCTCTGAGGGAAGTCTGGGCTTCTCCCAGAGTAGGAATCATTCATCTCACAGAACCACAGAGTCACTTGGATTGGAAAAGACCTCTGAGGTCATCGATTCCAACCTGTGACTGATCCTCACCTTGTCACCCAGCCCAGAGCACTGAGTGCCACGTCCAGGCCTTCCTTGGACACCTCCAGAGATGGGGACTCCAACACCTCCCTGGGGAGCCCATTCCAGTGCCTGACCACCCCTTCTGTGAAAAAAATTTATCCTGACGTCCAAGCTGCACCTCCTGTGGTACAGCTTGAGGCCGTTTCCTCTTGTCCTGCCCCTGGGTCCCTGGGAGAAGAACCCAGCCCCCCACCCAACCTAAGGTTTTTTTGAGATACTCTGAATTACCTGACAGATCCAGTGACACACAAACTATGGGAGAGCTGCACCTTTCTGCAGGGGAACTTGGAGACCAGGATGTCCTGGGACATCTCAGAGAGCAGCAGTTGCAAGTTTTTTGAGTCTCATAAGCCCATCCTGCCACACAAGTAAAGGTATCCCACTTATTTTAGCTTAAGTCCAATGTAGTCTCAATGATTTATACACATAAATATAAATACATATATATATAAAAGGGAATCATAGAATCATTAAGGTTGGAAAAGACCTCTAAGAACACCAAGTCTAACCATTAACCCAACACTTCCAGGTCCACACTAAACCATGTTCCAATTTTTGAACACTTCCAGGCACAACGAATCCACCACGTTCCTGGGCAGCCTGTTCCAATGCTTGACCCATACATACAATCAAATATACACGATATTTTCCTCATCGCTCAGCTTTGGTGGGATGATGCATTAGAAAGAGTTTTTAAGAGATTTTTCTTTGTGTTTCACTAACTGTGCTGGTATATAAACCCCAGTGAGTGAATGCTGTGCTCAGGAGAGGGCACAGACCAGGAACAGCGGGCAATTAATCCACATGGCTGATCCAATGCACAGGGGTCTTGTCCTGCAAGATGTGATATCACAGCAGCTTCTGCCTCTTTTCCCTGGCTCTTGCCACAGGAGCGATGAGCTACGAGGGAATTTTGGAAATGGGGAAGTCAGCGCTAGGGTGGCACTCCAGGGATTTTGAATTTCCCTTCTGTGTCTGCAAAGAATTTTGGTGTGGCCTTGGGCGAGTCGTGTAATCAGCGTGTGGGGGTTAATGAGTGCAGTGCCCTGGCCTGCTGAACAGGGGTGGTATCGTGTCCCTACTTCCATTCCTAATTTATCCTGTGTGTTTGCACTGCAAGGCTCTAAAAATGGGGCCTCAGCTCCATGCGAGATCTCCCTTGCAAAGGAACTTAATTCTCTGTGAAGGCCTGCAGGGCTTCTATAATAAAAATAGTGAAAAATAGCTGTAAACTGCCAGGAGGCACCATCAGCCTTGTTGCTGCACGGCCCCTTGGGACCTGAGTTCTAAACTAAAGCTTCTCAGAACACCCTGAACAGTGAGTTAAGCTACTTCCTCCATTAACCTCCCCTGCCCATTATTTGTCAGGTTAATTCCTTAGCCTGTGGCCAAATTTGTCATTCCGGCAGAAAAAAAATATTACTTTATTACATACAGTTTCAGCTCATTTCTTTTCTGTCAGAGACTTAATGAATGATTGTGCCAAGCTGCTCATTTTGCACAACAAACACAACTATTCCACAGGTTGATTCGATTTTCACCACACAACATCCGTATTATTGGATTTCCCCAGGAGCCATTTTTGCATCCCTGTGATCCACAGCAGTGGTGCTCCAAGTGCAGGGAGGCTGTTTCAATGCTTGGGAATTCATGTATGGCTTGGAAACCTCCCTTACCTTGGGCTGAGGGCTGGTTTCTCCCTCTTTATTGAGATGTTCCCCCCGTGGAGTGATGAGAAACCCCACAGGGAGTGAAGCCATGGAGCTGTTCTGGGATTTGCTTACCCAGGAAGGAGGTCAGGAACCTGAAGTACTTGGGGCACGGCCGGACCACGACTTCTCCCACCTCTGCTTCAGGCCAGCACGTGATGTTGTCCCACTGCCTCCTGCAGCCTGAGGAAGAGAGAAAAGCAGATGGTGGAACACTCACGAGTGGGACCTGGTGGATGCAGCAGAGCAGCACTGCAAAGGTGTGTGGAGCCCCTCACCCCGGTGCAGGCGCCTTTTGGAATGAACCCCACAGAAATACTTTCTTTAAACACGCAGCTCTCAGCTCCACCAGCCCCTGAAATTCAGCACCGTAATTTTCCAGAAATCACTATGGAAAGATCAGCAGATAAGGGCAAGAACCAGGCAAATCAGGCTTGATAAAGAACAGCGCCTTCTCCTGGATTAAAAAGGCAGCAAGGCCTAATTAAATATCCCTCTTCCTTGCCCTTGTCACTCCCTGTTGCATTAAAACACCTGAGCCTGTGAGACATTGTCCCCTTCCTTCTCTGCTCCCCCCAAATGTCATCATCTTTTTCTTCCCGTTGTGATGGTTGTGCAGCTCTCAGAGCAGGAAGGGGACACAGATGACAATCAAGGGATCAGGGGCCAAATCCCTTCACCAGACACAGTTTTTCTTCTTAGAAAGGGAGAAGGCACAAAACACTGCTGGAGGCTGAGCAGGGACAGTGCTGTGGCCAGGAGATGATCCCCATGGAAGGGTGGGGGAAGGTGGCACATCCTCAGCTATCCCAGCTAGGAACGAAGGAATAACCAACACAGGCAGAAAACACAGGGTTTTGTCAAAATGAGGCCTTGCTGAAGATTTTCTGGGTAGAATAAAAGCTTTTGTGGAAAGAAAAATTGCCATGTCCTTTCCACAGAGTTATAATGTTCTGAATTTGCCCTTTTATTTCTCAAAAGGCATTAATAATACCCCATACATTCTGCACTGTTGGATCATGTAACATCAACGCTGAAGCCAAAAGGAGTTGGCAGATCTGAATTTAAAACAAAACGAAACAAAAAGAAATCAAACACATTTTCGCATCGATGTGTTACCATTTTAGAGTTCTTAGCAGAATTTTGACAACGTTTTCCTCCCTGCTTTGTATTTCCAACAGACAGGCACTTCAGTTGCTGCCTGGGTGAGATGGATGGGTTGTCAGCAGAGCTCCCTTTTCCCAGCACCTGTGCTCTCAGTTACTTGTCACACCCCATCAGATGGCAACACTCTCCCAAATGTGACTCAGGAGCTGTTGAGGTCAACAGCCCCACACGAGAGAGAGACTGGGATGTGAAGAACAAGGTGGTGACGAAGTGTTGAGGAAATACTTCTCACATGCCAGCAAAGGAAGCTACGAAACCAGGCTGCACTTGTTGGTAATTACACCCTGCTCTGAAATTCCTCTTTTAAATCATCTTTTACTATTTGGAGCTAAGAAAAGGGCTGGTGTCATCATCAGCCTGTGCAGAGCGAGGCAGATCTGTCTCAGATCAATAGAGAACGTGCAGAAATGCTTTGAAGCTGAAAAAGAACCCTTAGCTCTCTTTCAAAGTGATTTTACAGGTTTTTTCCCCGCTCTTCTTTCATGAACAAACTGAACTTTTCAAATGAGGTCCTGAGCTGAGTTTATCGGAACTTGAAAAATGGAATAACTGATGGTATCTCCTTCGTGCATGTCTCCTGCAGAGTTCATTAAAATTCAGGTTTCATGGTCCTCATATCAGGTGCCCAGCTCAGTTCCCATCGCCTCTTACTCATCTCCCACCAGACAGCCAGCAGCTCCAGAAGTATCAGGATATTAAAGATTCCATGGAAAATGATTCCATGACGGGATATTTCACGTCCTACAATCATTTCCTCCACCGACTGCAATAGCGTAGAGTGCACCCATTACCTCAGGATAGGTTATAATGGAAACTAAAATACAAGGTGATATCATCAGATGGCTTTTTAAATGCCCTGAATTATGCACTCAGAGGGTTTCGGTGATCTGTGTCTTTTTCTCTGTTGACATTTTTCAGCACTGCCTGCGATGCACGAAGAAAGATTCCAGGTGTTCACTTTTGTATCAAAAGCTTTTTTACCTGATTAAAAGAAAGTGAAACGGGCCTTGCAAGGCACATAAAGCGTATTTTCACAAATTATTGCTTCTGTAAGCACACCTCGTGCCTGCCCATTAGCTCTTACAACACCAATCTTCCTCATTGCTGCCCCAGATGTGCTGAAAATATTTCTGCAATAAATAAAGAAGGTAATGGAAACCAGAACTCTGGCTGGCAGTGCCTGTCACCCCAGGATCAGAGAATCTTGGAATGGTTTGGGTTGGAACGATCCCTAAAGATCATCTCATTCCAACTCCCTGCCACTATCCCAGGTTGCTCCAAGTCCTGTCCAACCTGACCTTGGACACTTCCAGGGATGGGGTGGCCACAGCTCCTCTGGGCCTGTTCTAACATCTTCTTGTGCTAATTATCTACAGTTCAGGAAAATGAATAATTTTTAGTGAGTAGAAGAGAATAACTGGAGTTCAAAGAATTGGAACAATTGAAGATTGACACCTGCAAGATGCTTTACATGCACCGCCCAACACTGCAGTCATCCCATCACAACATCAGGCAAAACTTTGTGCCCTTTCATCTGACCCAGCACACAGATAACCTTTATCAAGGAGCCTTCCAGAAAATGCTTTTCTTTCTCCCAAACTGATAGACTTTACCCTGGAAAGCTGCTAGGATCGGGGAGTTTGGCAGGCAAGAAATTATCTGAGGGCAGAAACAGCTGCACTGTGCCTTGGAAGAAGGAAATCCCTCTCTTCCCTCATGCCTTAGGTTCTGGCTTTTATATTTTTAAATCCTGCACTGCCCGGTGTGGAACTCTGAAGTTCCTTGGAGCCTGTTGGCTGCTGCTCTCTCATGCCAGACAGACACAACAAAGCCTCTCTGAGCTCGTTGTTCAAGGACACTCAGGCTGTCCTGGGCCCAAAAGGTGTAAACCAGGGCCTCTGGAGAGGTGGAGAAATTGAAGAAATTCCATCATTAGCTAAAGTTTTAATTGGCGAATTGATGCTGATATGCAAATGAACCAAACCTATCAAAGTGTGAAGAACTCGTGACTCGGGGTCCATCTTGGGGTCCAGCTTGGATGTGGCCTTTGGCTCCCCAGGGCGCAGCTTTGAAGGCCTTTCAAATAAATATCCACCTTTATTCCCTCGCTCCTGCCTGGTCTCTGTTTCTAGGTGGCCTCCCAAGGCATCAGTTCTCTGTGGCATCACTTGGATATAGCAAAGATGACAAGTTTGGCCTGATCAGGTCATGTTTGGGGACTGATAAGTGCTTCTCCATTAATTGATTATAAATGCTGTCTTCTACCTTGCCCTCAGTGTCTGCAAGAAGGATGCAAAGGTATTTCTCAATCCTCATCCAGTGCAGCAAGTGCAAACGAGTCAAAAATACATCTACTCTTCATTTCTGTCAAAAGAACTGCTCTGCTCATGTGCTTGTCACCAAAAAGCCACGGGACTCACACTGCCAAGGGCTGTGCTTTGCCTTGGGAAGGATCACAGGTGAGTCTGGAGGAGCTGTATAAAAATAAGTGTGTGGCCTTTCCTAGTCAGCAGCACTTACCCCATCTCTGGGTATCCAGATACAATCTATAAACTCTTGTCATTATAACTATAAATAAATAAATAGGATTTAAAAAAAAAAAAAAAAGCGAGTTTTTTTTTCCATTTTAATCATTTTAACTGTGACTTCCACACCCTCAGCTTTGCCCTGCCCTTCCTTGCCAGACCATGACGCGCTCTCTGGGGCTGAATATCTTCTTCTGGAGGGCTGCAGGGAGAAATCCTTCACGCCTCTAAAGAAGCTGGAGCTCAGATCCTGATATCCAGGAGCTCAGCCTTCCTCTCTGCAAGCCAAATGCCCCACGTGCAAGCCAAGGGCTGCATCAGCCTCACTCAGAGCCCTCCTCTAAGAGGTTCTGGCTCAGAAGAAGCTGAAGACCAGTGACACGGTGCTGGCTGCAGGGGATTAGGAAGCCCCAGCACACCTTTCCCACTGTCTGCTAAAAGTGCATCAGAGCTCAGGCCCTCATTTCCTCTCCCTTTAAAAGGTTAATAAACAGAAAACAGGTCAGTTCTCACGAGGCACAGCGGTTTGCAGAACTGGCAGACCGGAGCATAAAAACCCATTTATTGGAGCCATATCTACACTTACAGCAAATCATGGTCAAAGCTTATCTAGGAAGCAGCAGAGAATAACTTTCCCTCATGAATAAACATGAATTCCAGAGCTTTGGCACAGCCCTGAGATGGGACTGGGTTTGGCTGGGGAAAGAAATGAACGGCAGCAGGCTGGTGCCAGGCACTCTCTGAACCCAGGTGAACCCCCAGCCCAGGAAAAAACCCTTTCAGCACATCAGTCTTTCACTGAACCACGGAATCATTAAGGTTGGGAAAGACCTCCGAGAGCGTCAAGTCCAATCTTTTACTGAACACTGCCCACCAAACCCTCACACCAAATTCTCCCCAGTGCATGGGGTCACTCCAGGTCTCTTCTGAATGACATTCCCACACATTTTGCCCTTGGGATCCCTGTTCGGATGCAGAGATGCCCATTCAATGCCTGGGGTGTCTCAGGAGCTCTCAGTACCCACAGGGATAAGAGCGAGGCAAAGGCACAGCTTGGTTAAGCCAGGCTGAGCTATCCCAGGGCACCATCACAGCCTGGTGTGCTGCAATAAAATCTCATTTTCACTCCGATTTCATACCAGCAGGCAGTTTCCAAGCTCCCAGGAGTCAGGACTATAAACAGCCATGGGGTGACATTTATTGTCCCCCTGACGAGCCCAGCCTTGGTGCTCACCTGTGGCTTGCCCAGCTTGGTCTCCTTGCAACCATCCCATTACAACCGAGTGTCAGTGCATCCATCTCCCTGGCCCAGCTGAGCCCTGATCTCCCGCCTGACTGAAGGAAACAGACGCCAAAAGATGGTGCCTGCAACTCTCCACAACTCAGTTCCACCCAGGCAGCTTGAATTTAATCACAGTGGAGGAAAACCCATCTTCAGCCTTGAGCCACCACAGGCTCCAGTGAACAGAGACCTCCCGAACGAGGGACAATTTTCTACTTAAAAGTTGTATGAAATAATTAAAAATACTGTCGATAGATTCTCTTTCTCCCATAAATCTCTTAAATTAAATGCCATTCAATTTTGCTTCTGAACCCAGGGAAAATTTTTAGAACTCACAACCTCCTGCACCAAGACATTGCACAGTTTAAGTGCCCACTGACAGAAAAATTATATCCCTTTTTGAATTCACTTTGAACCTGCTCATTGCTGGTTTCACTAGGAATTGCTCAGTTCTTTTATAAAGACAGAAATATTCACAGCCTAACCACAATATCCCTTTCCCTGGTGAGAAAAACCATAAAATCCTCTTTAATGTCCCTCCTCGGGCATCTCTTTTTCAAGCTGAAGTGTCCCAGCCTATTTGGTAGCTTCCAGCACGGAAACAGATCCCCATCATTTCTCCCTTGTAGTTTTGGTGGGTTTAATTCTCCCCCATTCTGGCCTGGGCATGAAGAATAGGATTTTACCCTGTTTTTCTGTGACAGATTGGGTTTGACTGGGGTTAGCTTGGCTCTGAGGTTTCACTAAACGCATCCTCCCTCGCTTCCCTGAAAAAATCACTGCTGTGCCCTCCTGTCCTCAGTCCCACTCACACTCCAGCATCCTTTGGGCATCTCTCCTCCCCCAGCTCCATCTCATCACCTTTTTTTATTTGTATCACCGCTGACAGTCTGCTCTGCAGCAAAGCCATCCCCTCAGAGCTCCCCTTTCCACAGCTTTGTGTTTAATTTGGATATTTTTTGCCCGCTGTGCTGCCTGCTCTCACTCCAGCACTGCAGGCAGGATGTGACAGAGAAACCACCCAGCTGAAGGGAAGCCACAATCCTGCCGGGGCATGTGACCCCTGACACGGTGGCATTTCCTTCCCACCACCGATGAGCTCTGCTGGTGCTCTGATGCTCCTTCGCTCATCGCTCCCTGAGGGATTTGCAGCTCCAGTTCAGCAGAGAAGGGACCTGGGCAATCACAGAAAGCAAAAACGATCCCAAAATTCAGGGTGAGAAGAGTTTGTTTTGGACTTTGCCTCAATATCTGTGGCAAGATGGAGACTGTGATTTCATTTTTCCCACTCTGTGCAAGCTGGACTTGATGAGGTTAAGGGTCTTTTCCAACCTCAACAGCTCCATGATTCTGTCACAAGAACACCATTAATTACTATAAAACCTGGTTTGCACTTCTGCAGTGGCTGCCAGTAGAAGCTGTTCAAGCACTCAGCAGGAATATATTAAAAAATAACTTTCTTCCTAAATATTTGCAGAATTCCGACTCAAAGACCTATGAAGGAAATCTCACCTTAAAACCCCCAAACTGAGCCTTTCTAATCAGCGTGAAAAAAGTCACCAGTGACTGTTGCTGGAGGATGATTTTTAAGCATGAAAATCCTATGGGATTTTCCATCATCAGCATCTATTAGGAAACAATTTTTTTTTAAAAAAAAGTTTGTAATCTTTCAGCCTTTTTTAACCAACGAACTAAATAAACACTTGATTTTTTTCATCCCTTCTGCCTAACTCCAGAACATGTAAACGGAAAGAAAAGATCCAAGATTGAAGACAAAGATTTATGAAGGGCATTGCCAAAAACATGATTTATCTCCTCACCAGCCTCTAAACAAGATCTCCAGTGCTCTGACACAGAGCATGCTTAAAGGATTATTCCAGAGTTTCCTCACTCAAATCAACTCTCTTCCAGGAGTTGTAGACATATGGATTTGTAGAGAATCAGACTTTGAATTTAGGTACCTTCTTAGATGGTTTTTCCCATATTGGCATCTCCAGAAAGAAATTCATAGTGAGGACGAGTGGCTCGACCTCTAGGAATGCTTTTCCCAACATAACTTACAGTATATGCAGTATTTCCCAGTGTGTTTATCCCAGGCAAAAAGGGTGGATACCATCACAACAGTGCTCTGATACAGTCAATAATAACAGAAAAACAAAAAGAAAAGATGAGGAAGGAGAGATTTTTTTAATCAGAAATCTCACGGGACGTGAGAGGGACAAACACAAGCTGCTGTCAGAAACAAAACATCTGCATAGATGGATTTAACCTGAGCCATTATCCAGAGCTTTGGAAATACTTGGAAATGATTTTCCACTGCACCAATGTCACTTTTTCCTTATTTCTATAACCTTTGCAGGGCTAAGGCTGTGTGCATTTATCTATTATCTCATGTTAAAAAAAACCAAAAACAAACCAGAACTTCTGCTGGCATTTAAAAGTGACACATTCTCCAAACTAAAATGCCTTTTCCAACACAAATTTATGTTCACTAAGTGGCTGTTAATCCTGACAAGCCCCGGGACAGCTGTTCCCAAGTCAAACAAACACTGCTGCTTGTTAGAGAGCTCCCAGCCAGGACGAGTCAGCAACAGGCAAAACCAAAGCAAAGCCTCCACCCCTGCTGTGTTTTAAGGCAGAAAACAGATGTTGGAATGTCTTAATGTCTGTGGAAAGGTGATGTCGAGGCAAAAATCAGCTCTTAGCTCCACAGGGAGGAGTGATGAGGTGCTGTGTGGGTCTGTGTTGGAATTTCGTTCTGTTCCTGGTGTGTGTCTGCTCTTCAGGGGGTTGGGTGGGCTCAGACAAGTGACTGAGGGACCAGTGTTAGAAACACGGAATCAGCAAGGTTGGAAAAACATTTTAAGGCCATTGAGGCCAAGAGTTAACCCAGCATCACTGTGTTCATCACAAAACCATATCCCCAAATCCCAAATGGGAATTAGCAGTGGAGAGGTGGGCAGTGGGTCACGGAGCAAGGATGGACAGAAAAAGAACCATTTTTAGGGGAAACTTTGCTGATTATTGTTTCCTCAGAAAGAGACTCCTGGTCTGGAAGAACAACATCGGCTTCAGGCCGGATCAAAGCAGCCAACACCAAAGTCCGGGGTTGGTTCTCAGGGTTCAGGCTGGGTTTACTGCTGTGACAACAACTCTCCCTCCTCATGTTTCAGGGGCCAGCTTTTGTGGCAGAGTCTACAAAGGTTCTCCTCCGAGAAATCCATGGCAGATTTCTTCATTTGGAATTTCCAGGGACTGAGTGCCACCTCTGTAGCAGCTGCAGCACAAAGGTGTTTGGGGAGAGTCCCAGAGAGGTGAGGGAATGGTGAAGGAAGACCATTTGGAAGTACCTGTCCTACTGTGTATCGTGGCCATTGCCAAAGGACTGGGAGAAAAATTCCTGTTGGATAAAAGGGAGCTTGACTTCGGTCCTGATCCGAGAATAGAGTCTGGGATTTAAGGTCTTAATGTCCCCTGGCTGAACTTTCTGCTGTTGTAGGACAGGCTACCCCATCAGGGAATGGAGGGGACTGATCTCATGTCTGGGAGCTGCCCAAGGCTGCTCCCAGACATTCTTGCTTCAGAGCAAGAATGAAATTAAGAGGCCCTTTGTATCACCTGGGCCAGAGGAATAGGAAAAAAAGTAAATTAAAAATTAATAAAAGAGAACATGGCTAAAAGTCCAGCAGGTCCTTTTGCCTTTAGAGAGACCGTCAAGATCAAACATATTTTAGACTAAGCTAAACTGGTTTTTTTGAGTGAGTTGACTGAGGTTTGACTTAGGGTTTGATTTAGCTGACCAACAGCTGCCATTTAATGCCATTCCTGTTGTCCCAGGATTTTTTAAGAGGTTGATGAATATGGTAGAAGACTTCTGAGAGCTCTACACAACTCTGAAATGACAGAATCACAGAATATTTGAGGTTGGGAAAGACCCCTAAGGTCACCAAATCCAGCCACCAACCCAGCACCACCACGTTCCCCACTGATCCACATCCTCAAGTGCCACATCCACGGTTTTTCCCCACCCTGTTTTGGGCACTCTCTTGAGTTCTTGAGCTGGATCAGCCACGTGGTGCCTGCTCCAGCACCTGGAGAGCTGCTGATAAGAGGATTGTCCTACAAATCCCACTGACACCTCATCTGCCCCAGCAGGGCTTATGCAACTGGGAGGTGAGAATTCACTTGAACTTTACCAAGCAAGGAACTATTAATTATTTCTTATCTTGCTGCACTATAAACAGATGGTGATGAATAAACAGGCTCCTAATTTAAACTTAATCAATGATTTTTTTACAGCTTGATTTTTAATTTCCATATGTTCACTGCTTCTCCTCCCATCAAACTTGCTTTGACTTCTTCAGGGGGGGCTGACAGAGACCCCTCCAGGCTCCAAATTTGGCTTTTCAAGACAGCCCCCACTCTAGGCCTGTGGAACAGCAAAATATTCAGAGTTTAAAAAGCATGGGCCATTTCCCACCTGGTTTATTTTCCATGGTGCTGATGAAGTTGCAGGACCCACCTCTATAGCCCACAACGAGTGTGAGGCATGTGCAAGTTCAGCAGATGTGAACAGGCACTGGGAGGGGGAATGGCACTATTTTTTTTCCATGTTTTCCACTTTTCAGGCTTTTTTATTGGGCTTTATTCTGCTTCCAAAGCAAACAGGGATAGAGAGAAAATAAAAAGTGCAGTGCTGAAGGACTGGAGGTATCAGGCCAGGTCGGACGGGGCTTGGAGCAACCTGGGACAGTGGAAGGTGTCCCTGCTCATGGCAGGGGTTGGAATGAGATGACCTTTAATGTCCCTTCCAACCCAAACCATTCCATGACTCTGTGATTCCATTCCTGCACAGCTCTTGGTCTCCAGAGCTGCTCATCCCACCCAGACACGAGTCGCAGTTCCTTATTCAGCTGCCATCCCTAAATGGCTCTCCTGCTTCTGAAAGAGTATCTGATTGCAGAGCAAATTAATTAGCAATAATAGGATAAACAGATAACGAGCTGAGCCAGCCAACCTAGACCTGATTGATTTTCCTGTCTTTTTAACAAAGAGAGGGCTACTTTTTTTATTTATTAACATTTTATTTGTGTGCTTCAGTTTAAGCTGAACTGTTTGTAAATTACAGCCATGGAGAAGCGAAGCTTCCCTAAAAACAAACCCAAAAATGCTCCTCTGTGCTCTGGGACTATTACATAAAGAGGCAAGTGAAAGTCAGCAGGAAGCAGTGCAGTGGTGATTCCTGCCTTGCAGCCTCCAGGAGCTCAGCCACACTTCACAGAGAGGGATTTGCCTCCGTCTGTGAGTCTGGGAAGCAAACCCCCTTATCCCAACCCTTGGGAGAGCTTCCCTACTGCTGCTCAGCGCGTTATCAGCTGAGCAGCCACTGTGTTGCTGACAGATGTCCCGGCTGGAAAAACTTCTGGAGCTAAATCCCGGTTTTCAGTGGGGCTGGGGTTGCATTCCTCACTTCTAAAACACAGAATCATGGAATAGTTTGGGTTGAAAGGCACCTTTAAAGGTCATCTTGTCCAAATCCCCCCTGCCATGATTTCGCCTCCTTTGGCCAAATCCCCTCCGAGCCAGTGAACACCAGGACAGGGATCTTTTGTGAAATGTGGTTTTTTCCTACACACCTGAGCTGCTCACTAAGATTCCTCTCATTTTAAATATTTTGACAACAGGTAAGACAATCTGAACAGGATTCTTCACATCCTGAAAGAGGTGCCTACACCTGGCCAGAACACACCAGAGATACCCAAAACTAAGTGAAAATCCCTCACCAAAAGTCATTCCCATGCCGTGGCTGTTTGCCCATGTGAATCTGGTCTCAGCCCACCTCTTCTTGATTTTAATGGCAAAGAATCCGCTCCTGTGTTGAATCTCATGTGTCCTTTAATGTCTTTACAAGTTTTTTCAGCATGGAGTTAAAAAACACCAGGGTAGAGGAGTGCAAGGCCAGTCCTGCTCATGAAACCCAGCCCTGTGCTGCAACACAGCTGCGTCCCACACACCCTTCCAGAAACTGGGCAAGCTCTGCCATGAAGCCCATGAAACTCCTGCTCCTGCCGACCTGCAGAGAGGCTGTTGAGTGTCCTCTGATGGTTACAAACTTCCTGAAAAGCCCAGACTTTGATCTCGCAGCCGTTTGGTTCTCCTCTGTACATGCTGCCAGCTTAAACAGCTTTTCCCTGTGGGTTTCTCCCTCACTGCATCCTCTGCAGCCTTTCCTGTGCTGGACAACAAACTAAACAAAATTCTCATCAGAGGTGGGCACTGTTTAGTGACCCCTGGGCTGTAGAATCACAGAATCACCAGGGTTGGAAGAGACCTTTAAAATTATCGAGTCCCACTGTCAAATCTCCTCAAATATGGGTGACTCCACAGATACTGAATCACACTCCTAACAGGGAATAGAGGGATTCATGTGGATCACCTCCTTCCAACCCCCTGCCATGGGCAGGGACACCTTCCACTATCCCAGGCTGCTCCAAGCCCTGTCCAACCTGGCTTTGGACACTTCCAGGGATGGAAGAAGTTTAATCTGAAAAGAAAGCTTGGATTTCCTGCATGTTCAGCCCCTGTGAGGAAGTGGGGGGGTGTTTGAAGACAAAAGAGGGTTCAGAAGGACATTATTGTTTATCAGTGGAAATCTACCTGCTTAACCAGAGCGGGTGATCAACCCCAGCACCACCATCAAGTGTTCTTAGCAAGTGACTAATCTGTCTGACACATCAAATTGCAGCTGTGATGAAGCCCCTCTGATCAATACGATTGATAATGGCTCCCAAACAAAGCTTTCTTTCCAGAATGCACCAAAACACTGTGTTTATTTCCACTCATTTAATTAGAAAGGATAACAAATCACTCGTCAAACCTCAAGTGATTTTCTTTTTGCTGGAAAGGCGTGGAAAGTGCAGAAGGCAACAAAACTACCTGGCCATAAATCGAAGTTTTACACTGCAGGTCACAAGGAGACTCAATTTCTTTTCACCCTCCTGGTCGGGGGGGATGGAACTGGGTTAAAATTATGTTTTTCCTGTGAGTTTTACTAGGATTTTTCTTTCCAGCAACACTCAGATGAAACAGTCATTACCTTCATATGATCTCATATCATCACCTTCATGAGATTTCTCCACAAACTTCCCCCTCGCCCCCAACCGTCAAAGTTCAAAGTTTGATTTTACAGCTCAGCCACATTTATTGAGTTATGGAGCCCCACTCCAGAAAAACATCTTCTCTGACCTCCTTGTGCTCATATGCTGTGAGCACTCTAAAGGGGAAACACATCCTGGAAATTATCTGCCCACAGCAACTTCAAAACCGAGTTCTCCACACACAGATCCACCCAGTCACCCATTTAAGAGCCAACACTTCAGAGATTCAGGTTTTTTTTCAGTTGGTTCCAGGGCAGTTGAGAGTGTCTGGATAATAAAGCCAGGTACTGAGCACCTAAAAACCTGCTGGTGTTTTGGGGTAAATGGATGCCAACTGCTTTCCTCAAAGGAAGGGACCTTAAAATCATCTCATTCCAACCCCTGCCATGGGCAGGGACACCTTCCACTATCCCAGGTTGCTCCAAGCCCCATCCAACCTGGCCTTGGACACTTTCAGGGATCCAGGGGCAGCCACAGCTTCTCCGGGCACCCTGTGCCAGGGCCTCCCCACCCTCACAGGGAAGAATTTCTTCCTAATATCCATTCTAAGCCACTCTCTTTCAGTCTGAAGCCATTCCCCTTTGTCCTGTCACTCCACTTCCACTACTGTCTCCATGGACAAAACCATTTTCCAGACCTCACAACTGCAATTTCTGAATCAGTCCAATTAGTGAGTAGAGACTGATGGAAATGTAGATTTATCCCAGCCCAATATTTCAGCATTCCATCAGGGAAAAAACCCTCCAAAGGATTTCTATATATTTGCTAATGCTTGGGCACGCGTGGCTTGCGACACGGCTGTGTGTCTTTACTTCAGAATTAGGAAAAATACTTTCATTGGTTTAATTCTGTTGTAGAGAAAAAAAAAAAGCTGTTTTGGATTAAACTTTCCAATGAGAAAAATCATTTTGGAAAAGCAGAAAAAATATTATCATTTCAACTATTTCTTCTTCTCCTTTTAATGTACTGTATTTAATTGAATTTCTTTAAATATCCATGAAAACGAAATGAAGCATTTAGCTGGCTTTCAGATGAATGTTTTTATGCACCCTGAGTTCTCTCTTTACTGGATTCCAGAAGAACATTTCTTCAAACAACTGCATTTAATTGTACAAGGACACTTGAAACAGCTTCCAAATCAAGGAAAACCATCCCTTAGTAGATAAAAGCAGGGGCCAAAAGCCTTCCTGGCATCCAGTGAAGCTCCTCCTGGGATCAGCTTGTCCCAGGATTCTGTTCCAACATTGCCAATGGAGAGTTTCCTCTTCCACTTCTCCCTCTTTCGGGAGGAGGGATGCAAATCTCAAGCAGGATATGCATTTCCCACCCCTTTCCCCAGCAAAGTGATCCCTTCTTTTTTGGGTCCTGGCAGTCTAACGTGGGTCCCTACACGCCTTTTACTGACAGACTCAGGACTGGTAGCTTGAGAGAGGCACTTGGAGAGGGAGAGATCCAACTGGATGCCTTCACTGGGGGTTTTGACAGCTCTGCTGCAGGACAGAGTGAGATGGGAGGATGGGATGGGATGGGATGGGATGGGGCATTACCAAAACCTTCCTCCTTTCCTGATCACTGAAGCAGGGAGTGGGTTAAGGAGACTGGAGACCCTTCCAGGGGGATTTCTCAGTGTGGTGAGTGCTCCATGAACAAGCAGAGGATCTCAGCTGCCTGTCCCAGCTCCAGAGACACTTCACAGCCTTGGAGCACCCTCTGCTTCACCACCAGGACAGGAGCAATTTTGGCATAGGGAAGGGAGAGCAGTTCAACCAAAGGAGATGGTCACAATGACTTCCCTTAGAGCAATCCAAGGCCTGGGAAAACTCCAGGCTTTCAGTTCCCAAGAGAAAACTGGAAAAATTCCAGTTCAGAGAGGTGGACAAATGTGATTAAACCCACTGAGACACCTCAGTTAGGCTTTCCCAGCTGGGAGGCTGCAAGGGAACCTGGAGAGCTGCTGGAACTCTTGGCTGACTGACCTGAACTTTGGAGGCACCTATTCCTCCCCCTCCTGAAGAGCATCAGCTGGAGGAACCCCTGCTCCAGCAGCAGAAGGGCTGGGAAATGGCCAGAGCAAGGCAGATGTGGCTGGGAGATGTGGGTTTGCTGGCCAGGGAGGGGCTGAGCGTTGCCATACCTGAGGTCTGGTTGTCCCAGGTCAGCTCTGCCAAGCACTGGCTGCGCTCCTCCTCGATCTCCTGCATGATGCTGCACTCCGGCCGGGTGCTGGACGCCTGCAGGGAGGGCACAGAAGGAGACAGTGAGCAAAGGCCATCCACAGGGAGACATTCCTGGGGATTCGTGGCCTCGTGGAGCAAGCTGGAGCTCTCCAGGACCACTGCACAGATGTGCCCCCAGACTTATTTTATGTTCCCTCAAGAGAAGGGAGAGAAACCAGGAGTCTGATGAAAAGTCAGCATTTCCCTCCATTTCCTTAGAGAAAAAAAAAAACCCAAACCTATTTTTTTTTGATGATCAGGAGCAATTCTGCTGCTTTAAGCTCTGGAAACCCTGCCTGGCTAACCAACAGCACCAGCTATGTAGGGCAGGAAGACGGCAGCTTTAATATTCATGCCAGGAGCTGTGGGATCGGTGCTTCACGGTTTATTCCCTGTCTCCTGGCTCTCATGCTAATTCAAAGCACAACAGAACCTCAAATCAAATAAGAACGGAATCTCTGATGCAGATTAGGAGATCAAGGAGCTAAAAAAGCAGGAAATTCCCAGTGACAAGACTTTTTCCCCTCAAGTGGTTTCTCCTCAGTCAGGCCTAATCAAATTGTGTTTGTAATATGACAGTGGCCACAAATGTTCAGGTAATTAATCGTGGACTCCTCATAACGTGGAATTCATGAATTGCATCAATCACAAAATGTGGAAATAATTATTTCTACTGCAAAAAAGGAACTGGGAGCTCACAGATATCTCAGTGTCCCCTTGTCACCAACACGCTCTCAGCTTGGAGGGGACACCTTGACCATTGCTAAGGCCACAAATTGAGGCTGCTCCAAACCCAATCTCTTTTAAAGGGACTGGAAAGGGGCATTCAACAGGGAGAAAATTCTCAGAAATCCAGCTGCAAAGAGGTGGAGAGAGGAGGCAGAGAGCACAAGCCTTGGCTTGAGTTTATACTCTCACTGTCAGATGTGATGAGGGAAAAAGCATCAGTGGGGTGAACTTCAGGAACAGATCATGAGGACACAGGAGACACCTCTGCCTGTAAGAAGGGATTGAGTCACTGCTCACTCCTGAGTTTTGGGATAATCATATATATTCATCAGAAACAGGCAGAGAAAATAAATTTAAAAAAAAAAGAGATCATTTCCTATCTCATTTCAAAATGTGTGAGTTATTGGTCTGTCCATATATTTTCCAGTCAAGGTTTTAAGACAAAAAGTACAGAAATCCTTTGAAGGATCAATTGTTTGATGTAAATTTGGGTTAAAATTATAAAATAATTTAGTACATTAAATTTATCTCACCGTTTCCTATTAACTTACCCTGCTCTCTTCCCTGTTTCATACCACGCCTGGTTCAGATTTTAATTTTCATTAGGTTGGGAATGGGCCTTGATTAGCAGTGTATAAACAATTAATTATGTGGTTTTCTAGTCAAATTAAAAATAAATAAAAAAACCAAACACAAATAAATCATTTGGAGTTGTCTTGGCTCTCAAATATTTCTTTTTCCCAAAGGGAAACAGATCTTTGGAAATTTCATCTTGGCTCATCTAAAATACCATAGATTCATTTTGTTTTGATTTACAGTGCTTCTTGCCGTTTTATTTTAACCTTAAAAAAGCACGAGGGGAAGCGTGAGAGATTTGCAGAGCACTTGCTGGAAAAATAAAGATTGAAATATTTTCAAAACATTCTGACTTTTTCAAAGGGAAGTTTTAACTGTCTGGACTTAAACCATTGCCAAATTCATCTCACATCTATAAATACCTCCGGTTTTCACTTTATAAATTAATTCATATGACTCTAACTTTGATCAGGGCTGGCAGAGTGCTCTGTAGTTCTACAATACAACTTAATTTTTTTTTTAGGCAGTAGATTTTACACCAAGCCTGTTAGCAAGTACTTCACTGCTACTTCTTCCCCTCACTAAAATCTCATGCCTGAATTGGTTGATTGCATATTCACCTCAACGGCCCAATATTTACTTTTGAGTAACTGGTTTTATCACCTTTAAAAAACAAATGAGGCTCTGCTCTGAAAAGTGGGCCTGTGACAGGCTCAGGTAAACTTGATTATATACATAATTTTTTAAATCTCAGACTTTTTTTTTTTTCCCCCATACAATCCAAGAGAAAATATATCTATGCTAGGCAAACCACTGAAAAAAGAGTGTGCAGTAGCTAAAAGAGCAAAATAGAGAAGATCTTGGATTTTGTAGTGCTGGTGCTGACTCGTTGTGAGCTTTTAGGGAAGGTAGGTGCTCACAACAACCCCTAGCAGGGCTCCAGGCTGGGGGCAGAGGTGTTGGAAAAGGACCTGAGGGTGCTGGTGACAGCAGCTGAACTTGAGCCCAGGTGTGCCCAGGTGGGCAGGAAGGGCAATGGCACCTGGATTGGATCAGGAACAGGGTGTCCAGCAGGACCAGGGTGGGGATTGTCCCCCTGGGCTGGGCACTGGTGAGGCCACACCTCCAATCCTGGGGTCACTTTTGGGCCCCTCATGACCAGGACATTGAGGGGCTGGAGCGAGTCCAGGGAAGGGAAGGGAGCTGGGGATGGGTCTGGAGCACCAGGAGCAGCTGAGGGAGCTGGGAAAGGGGCTCAGCCTGGAGAAAAGGAGGCTCAGGGGGGAACCTTCTGGATCTGTAGAACTCCCTGACAGGAGGGGGCAGGCAGATGTGGCTCCTCTCCCAAGTAACAAGGGACAGGACAAGAGGGAACGGCCTCAAGGGGCACCAGGGGATGTTTAGTTTGGATATTAAGGAAAATTTCTTCACCAAAAGGGTCAACACCGACGCAGGCTGCCCAGGGCAGTGGTTGAGTCACTGTCCTCTGGAGATACTTAAAAGCCATGTAGATGTGACACCTGGGGACATGGGTTAGTGGTGGCCTTGGCAGTGCTGGGGTGATAACTCCTCTTGATGATCTTGGAGATCTTTTCTGACCTTAATGATTTTATGATTCCATAAACAGAGAGTGGGATGTACCTCAGCTCCTCTGTCAGTGGGACACATCATCCTCAATTTTAGCTGACTCAGAGCTCTATGTTTAGTCTGACCTGATTTTTTACCATTCCTCCCAGTCCACATAGAGCAAGCAAAGAGCAGCTCTGAAGGCTTTCATCCCACTCCACTGCCCATGGTTGGATGGGTTCAAAATTAAATACCCAGCACGTAGCTGGAGAAGGTCAGTGATGTGTGAATTCGATGTCCACAGGCCTTTAACTCAATCAAGATCAAAAAACAGATTCACACTGGAGGACTTCAAGTTTATGGCTCATTTTGAACATTAACTAAAGAGGTAAATAAATAACTCTATCACAGCAACCCTCCTTCAACCTCCTCAGTGATAACAGCAATAACCCTCACCTGTCACAGCTGTCACTGATACAGGTTAAAAAAGACAGATGGAATAAAAATAATCCAAAAATATCAGAGTTTTGGGCATCATTAGGAAACAGAAAGTATGGGTTTTTTTGTTGGTAGTTCATCAGGGTATCTGGTGAGCAAGGGAACAAGTTCAGCTGTTTTAATTCCCCTGCCAGGTGACAAAATGCTCATGGCTGGAAAGAGTGCTCAAGAGCTGGGAATCCTGCCTGTCAAAAGGGAGATTCCCTGGAGGAGGGGCTAAATAATTATCTGTCCTTGTTCTATTCCTCCTAGAAAAGTTGAATTGGACTTTATAGACAGCTGTGTACAAACTCACTTTACTATTTCTCCATTCTAGGGTTTTTTTGCTATTTTGTGTTGTTTTGTTTGGGCTTTTTTTTCAATGGAAAAGGCAGAGATTTTGGGCTTTGGCCTCTTCCACTGCAGTGGGCAACTGGCCACACAGACAAAGGGCTGAGGAGCACTTGAATTCCCATTTCTCACCCAAAAAGTAAATATAAAGCAAAAAGCATGACAATCTCTGGTTAGCTCATGTTAACATCAGAGAATGAACTGTAACCCAGTTTCTTGGGAATATCCAATATGGACGAAGCTGAAACGTGGTAACCACCCCTCACTAATCCCTCCTGACATGCCCAAAACACCATGCCAAAGGTGTGGTGGGTTTGTCAGGGGTTTTCCCACTCATACTCTGATCCCTGAGCAGAAAGATGAAGGGAATGTTTTTCTGGATGTGATTTCTCGCAGCTCTGAGTTCCGCAGCAACTCTCACAATACAAGGAGTTGTAACCAAAGTCTTTACTAACGAGAGTTTTCCTTCCCGACGGATCCCAGGAATTGTTAGGGGATTACTGTGCAGTCTGCTGCTGCAAATAAAGCCTTTGTGTACACTCCTTAATTAAATATAATTCCAAGGGTTGTCATGGACTGAAGGAGCTGCAGAAATGTTTGGTCTCGTCTCTGCTGTCTGCCATCAGCAGGGCCAGAATATCCACGGGACACGTGGCAGCTCCTCAGAGACAGGTAGGATTCACAGCAGGGCCACAGAAGAGGGGATGTGAGCCTCAAAATGTCCCTTTCTCCTGATCCCAGGGTGCTCCTGGGCTCACCTGGAGCTCACTGCATGGAGACTCCAGAGATGAGGACCACGGTGACCACAGTGATAACAGGATTTGGAGTCGAAGGAGGAGTAGAACTGAAAAGTCTTCAGATGACGAAATCCCAACCCTCACCCATTTCTGGTCAGCTCAGTGGGAGAGGACATGGGTTCACTTGTAGCTCTCTGAGTGACAATTTCTCACCATCCCCACCATTCCCACAGCTTGTGGAAATAGGAATGCAGTAAGACAAGGGCAAGGTGCCTTCTAGAGTTTCTGCAACTTGACTTCAGTCACTGCTTGAGGTGGAGGTGAAGTTTCTTAACCCTTTCTCATGTGGAGCACAAAGGAAATGAAAGGTTTTAGCAGGCAGGTCTTATTTCAAACATCAGAAATACGACCTCCCCTTGACTTTCAGCCATACTCGTTATTTGTAGGAACACAGGACTGGAGGAGCTTCTCACAAAATAATCCTGGCTTTGATTTCTTCCATAACTTCATTCAGCTCTGTCTTAAAGCTAAATTTTCAAATTCTTTTCTGTTTTTTCCTTTTAAAAATCCTCAGGAAAAAAACCCCGGTTTTATTCCTAAAAACCCTCTGAGCGAGCCAAAAAAATACTGTGTAAAAGAGCAAGAATCAGCAAAAGAAGACACCAACTCAGGTTTTAAATCTATTGTGATGGGTGACACAATTTCCAACACTACGGCTGTCAAAAGCTGCAAAAGCTCTGGTAGTCTGGGGAAAATAAAAAAAAAAAAAAGGAGTATTTACGAAGTATTCTGATTATTTGCGCTTCTGAAGAACTTTTGGATAAGATTCCAAAACGATGTTACAAATGTCATGACAGTATGGGGAAGTAAATTAATATAATAGTTAATAATACAATAATTAATATAATTAATAATTATATAATAATATATAATGTATAATAATATAATATAATATAATGTAATATATACATTAATATAATATATATTATATTATATATAATATATAGTATAATATAATATATAATAATGATTAATATTAATAATATAATATTTAATATAAGTAAAACAAACATAGAATATAAGTAATATAGACATAGAATGGAAGATCAATCCAGGTTTAAAATGCCCCAAACCTCCTGTGTGCCCTTTGTAGGATCAATACAAGAGGATTTGCAAGCCCAGTGATTTTTAAACAGAGAAAAGTAATTTTGTCCTGTGACCTCTCTCGTAAATAAACTTCTCTGTGACCAACCATCAGTGAGGGACTCTGGGATCACTTGTAGCAGCACATGTCCCTAGGGGACTTTTCCAAATAAAAGAGATCCAGGCAAATGCCCAACTCTCCTGACTCCCACTTAGCTGTTCAAACTCCACTTTCTGCTCCTGCCAAACAGAACCCTGCCAATGACAGATCCATCATTTGACGAGGAAAGCAGATGTCTTTTCCCAGCTCATCCGAGCAGGCCCTGTCAAACAAAGGCAACTTGGCCAAATCAATCCAGCAGCTTGGAGGCTCGGAGCCCTCTTTTAGTCTGATGGTCCCATTTCTCTGGGAGGGGTTGGGAGATCAAGGAAAAAAGAGTGTTTTGCAGAGGGCTTGGGGAACCAGAGGGAAATGGAAGCTGAGCAGCTGTTAAACTGTTCCTTAACTCCTTAGGGACAAGCTTGCAAATGCCTCTGCTGGAAAACAGAGCTGAATTAGGGTTTTAAGGAAGAAGTGACACCCTGGAACCGGAGTTCACAACAATTAGAAGAGGCAGCACCTACGTAAATCCTCACAAGTGAGTAGGAGACAGCCCTGACGCTGGGTAAGCACCTTCTGCTCCTTGCTTTGCATTATCAGCCGGAGTAGCCAAGGATGAATTTCCTCTCCAGGAAGCTCAGACGAGGATCTGAACCAGGCTGTTGCAGGAACAGAGGGACGCTGCAACACTGAGATCAGCGGTGCTCAGATCTGCCACCACAGGGTGCAGAGCAAAGTGCTACAATATCCCTCATATGGCTGAGGGAAAATAAGAGAGGAACAACAGTGATTATCCCAGAAGGAATAGGGAGAGGGACAGGAAAGGAGGGAAAGAAGTGGACCCCACTACCTGACTTCTCTGGAAGCTGGGGGCAGCAAAGTGTCTTGTAGTTTTCCCTGAACTGCTGATCGTTGACTGCTTTTAATTTCCTTTTCACTTTGGGTCTAGGAAGCCTGGTTGAGGGAAGTCTGTTCTTTTTGATACAGACTGTTCCAGAATTTACCTACTAAACTATTTAAACCTTCTGGATGAAATTAAACTCCAAAGCATCTGCTCAGTCAATGATAGGAATAGCAGAAACACAAAGAAGATGCAGATCCAAACCTGCCCGACCCCCAGGGCTCAGGAACAGATTTGGGGATCCGTGAGCAAAAATTATGTGTCCGTCATGTAAACACCTGCATCTCTCTTCACACTGATTGTCCTTCCTCACCTGAAGAGAGAAGCAGGATCTTTCAGGGCATGAGTCACTCCAGATTGAAGGGACTGTCTAAAATAGGCAAAAGGAAACTTGCCCTGTACGGCTCCATCCAGGGAGCCTGAGTCAGCTGGCTGAGGGATGGATGCCTACTCTGCCAGTATCTAAAGTTAAATGAGCCAAACCCCACAGACCTGGGCTCATCTAAACAGAATCATTCCCCTCCAGACAGCCCCATCCTCCCTCAGTGTTCTCCAAGAGCAGGTGGAGATGGTACCAGGCAGGATCCCCACAGAGAAGTTGAGTGACTCATGAGTGCTCTAATTTGTTCACAGGTTGGGTTTTTTTCAAGACATATCAACTTTGACATGCTGCTGTTCAGGAAAGGTCCCTGGATTCAGCAGAATGTGTAGGTAACCTGTTAATCCTGTCCTGAATTGCTGCTCATCCAGCCCCGAGTCATCTCCTGAGCAGCCACCTCTTCACTGCTGTGTACAGGAAAAATGGTCCCTGATTCAGCTGCAGGCTCGGAAGGGACTGTAAAACCTCAGATCCCAATTCCTCACAAAGTCTCCATCCATCCAGCTCTGATTCTTTCCCTGGGCAAACACAGAGTGCCCCTACTCAGTCCTGCCTGCTTTCCACTGCACCTCCAGATCACTCCAACTGTGCCACCAGAGTCTTATTTTCCTCCTGAACCCAACCCCGATGTCACCACCCAGCAGGTCCAATTGCCACAACGTTAAGATCTGGAGTGAACTCAGATCTGCTCAGATGGCCCCAAAAAGCTGGCAGGTTTTTTGGGTGGGAGTATGGCAGAGGAGCATCTCAAATCCAGAGGAGTTGAGTCTGGCAGGTTGTCCAGAAGAATCCGTGAGCAGGTAAGAGGGAGTTCAGTGCAGAGCCTGTCACAAAATCAGAGCTTGACCGAAATCCCAGTGAAGTCCCTGAGGTTTCTCTTCACATTCAGCCATTCCCTAGACCTCTCCCACTGCCTGGGATTTGTGTACACACCTCACATACACAAAACCTCTGGAAAACAGGACCCTGCAGGCCTCCTGCAAGGCTGGCTGTTGGGTATTATTTATAACCATGGAGCTGGATAAAGCAAACTGGGCGTTCTGCAGTTCTCAGAAAAGCTGCAGCGGTTCGGTTTGAGGAACAACAGTTTTGGTCACCAATATGGGCAGCTCCTGTTAACTTTTAGGGGAACTGAAATGCCCTGCATTCCTGCTGGAAACTCTCAGAGCGGGAATAAGCACCAGCTTCACCTGAGGCTCTGGGGCTGCTTGGAGAGGAGAAAATCCTGCCCACAGCTTCTCAGCGCTTTTTTTTTCAAGCACTCAGGGAGGGACAGCAAAAGGAAGTGTTACACAACAGCTTTAAACTGAAAGAGAGCAGGGTCAGATTGGGTATTAGGAAGGAAATTATTCACTGGTGAGGCCCTGGCACAGGCTGCCCAGGGAATTTGTGGCTGCCCCATCCCTGGAAGTGTTCAAAGCCAGGTCGGACGGAGCTTGGAGCAACCTGGGACAGTGGAAGGTTTAGTGTGGGTATCACATCCCAAAGAGCAACCAGCAGGAGATAAAGAAACAAAAAACAGAAAATAAGAAGAAAGGAATGCATAGAATAATCCTTCCTGTGGGGCTGTTATCCAGCAATCACCACAGGGCCCTTTTATAACACAGTTTAGGATAAAGTTTTAAACTCCTTGGCTATCAATACCTTCCACATCTTTTATCAAACCAACCTAAGAGAAATTCCAGGATGATTTTACTATCCATACATCACTTCCATTCTAAGCAAGTGGCCCTAACTGGGCTCATTTGCACCACTATTCAGAGCTTTCTATGAAAATCCAGGTGTGTTCCTGGAACAATCCACAAACACGTCACATTTCAAAGAATTCACTCTCGAAGGGCTGCTTCCCTACAAAGGGGAGCACAAAAATTACAAAGGTGTTGGCACAAGATGAGTTTGCTTCATTCAGACATCAGGAAAAAAGGAATATTCCCTCTCTCAGATGGTGCAGAAGTGGTTCAGCCAAGGCTCTGGATGAGTACATGCCTCAGGGGTTTACAAAGCATTTTTATCAGAGCCCTGTAGTGAATGGCTCTTCACAGATGGTCTGAAGCATCCAGGTGTGCCTTCCAGGAAGAAGGACATGCTGGGATGAGCTCCCAACCTCGCGACAAAGGAAAAAGTCATTGTTGCTAAAAATGAAGGAGTCAAGAGTGCCCCAGTGGTTTGGAGCCACTCCAAGCTCAAGAGCTTCTCTGACAAAAATCAGGACAGGGCCACCTCTCCTCCTCTGGCTGAGGAGAGAGGGAAACAAAGGGACAAGTCGCTTGTAAAACATGTGAAGCAGCAAGGTTAGGACAACCACAGGGAGCACTGCTGCCACGGAGAGAAAGGATTCACAAAAGTGGGGAAAACCACACAGAGAGCAAGTGAAGAGATCCTGACCTAAGCCAGCACAGGATGGACGCATGGATAAAGCTGATTTAGAAGAACAGACCATGCTGGGGAACACTGATTGTCCAGGGATCTCCTAGAGGAAAGCTTCTAATTACATTTAAGTTTGGCAACTCCGGGTTAAGACATTTTTGATAACCCTCCTGTGCCCAACGTCCAGTGCACATAGAGAGCATCGTACATCTGAGCAGCTGCTGAAGAGGGACATTCCCACCAGGGCTTAGCAGCCTGACTACAGATTTTAGGAGGAATTTAACAGCCCTGGAGGAGCAAACATTCCCGGACTCAGTAAACAAAACTATCAGCATTCGCCCTGCACTGTCCTGTGTGAAGGGTCAGTATGAAGACACAGGAATAATTCAAAACGTGGTTCCACTCCTGGTGGCTGAAGAGGGAGTTAAAGGCACAGGCTGAACAGGTTGTACCATGAGCTTAAGAGCCTTAAACGCAGAGGAAAAGGTAACAAACAGGACGTGACACACACTCGCCCACGCTGTCTAAAGCAGGCGTGCACGCAGCACTTCCACCTGAGGAGAGCACTGACATCTCCCCAGCAGCCTGAGGGCCACGTCTGATTCTCCTGACAGCTCCCACCACCTTCCTCGTCACGATGCTCATGGAGGGACACTGTGACAGGGCTGCACCCCAACCATCGGCACTTCTGAGCGCACAGCTGAGTGCCAGGTGGAGCAGATGATCCCAGGGAAGTGTCAGATGATAGAAAAGTCCACATTCCAAACCCAAACAACCCGCCAGCGACTTCCATGTTTTAAACACAGAACCATGGAATGGTTTGGTTGGAAGGGACCTCAAAGATCATCTCATTCCAACCCCCTGCCATGGGCAGGGACACCTTCACTATCCCAGGTTGCTCCAAGTCTCATCCAACCTGGCCTTGGACACTTCCAGGGATGGGTCATGGTGAGGCTTGACCAGGAAAATGTTTTCCAACAGCTTTAAGGAAGGAAGGATCAAACCCTCTCGCTTCCTGCACCACCCCAGCTTGGCTGTTGGGTGAGAACTTTGCTTCCCATCCATGGGAATGGAATCATCTCGCTGAACAACTTCCAGCATCCTCAAACTGTGCACCAGCTTGCGGTGATTTTCAAGCAGATGTTCAGGCAGATAATTAATTCTATCTTATTCCCCTGGGCTTTTCCTTTTGTCATTCCTTACCTGCTAACGGCACACACAGGGAAAAAGATTAGAGGGAAGATGTTTCTTCTTTGTCTGGTTAAAAGGGAAGATATAAAAGAGCACAAATGACACAGAAACGGAGTGCTTTGATGGCAAAACCAAATCTCAGTGATGAAGTATCACCAGACCTCTCTCAGGTGATGCCACTGGCTATAGATGTCAGAATGTTTTACGAAGATACTCTCTCTAATGTCTTTTGAAAGATGGAGAAACCAAAGCAGAAAACCCAAGATCAAAAAAAAAAAAACCACAAAAAACCAACCAAAAATACCCCCAAAGTCAAAAGAACCTAAGGAAAGCCCAACCGACAAAAACCCCACAGAAAAACCCCACAACAAAACTCTCAGGTTGGTCTCTCTGCTGCTGGAAGCTCCTTCCTTATAGAAAAAAACAGACAAAGTAGTAACAAACCCCCCGAATACTTCACACTCTCTGTTGCCAGCATTTGAATGTCTCTAAAAGACCTTCCCATGTGTCAGTGTAGGCTGATGTCTGCATCTGTCAGAGACATGAAATATTGAAATGCTCTCCTCAAAATACCCTGGTCTGCCAGCAAAGAGCCAACAGAAAAAGGGAGAATTTGTGTGGGAAAAAATGAGCGGGAAAGAAAGGAGTTTGGTCCTTGTTCCACGGGAACAAGAGAAGGACTTCAAATCTCGCTTTAGGAATATTGGATATGAAGAAAACGGCAGATTTGGCGATTAGGAAGGTAAAACCTGAGATGGGCATCACTGATCAGGACACTTGGGAAGAGGATCTTGGAAAGAAAACAATGTTTAGAGCAGCAGAAGGAGCAGAAAACCTCCGAGCGTTGCTAGAAGTCTCAGCCTGGCTGTCAGGATCAACTCAGCTGAGCAGAAAATGCCTTTGAGCAACAGGACTAAAAAGAGAACAACAGGAAAAGAAACCAAGTGAGATTACTATGCAAAGAGATGAAATTCAAGAGAAAGCTAAATAGAGCACTCCAAAAAGGAGAACTCACACGTAGCCCCGCCCCAGCTTCTGTCCACTGGCTTCCCCAAAGAACTGGAGGTGAAAATACGATTTTGCTAATGCAAACTGGAATAGCTGCACACGAAAATGGTTTAGCCTGAATAATTGAGAACAACAACAGGGCTGGGTGCGAAAGCATTCAGAGATGTGGAAAGAGATGTGAGGTGGAAGCCACTCAGACGGGAAAAACGGGCTCAGATGAGATGGTGGGAGTGGCACCATCTGGCTGCAAGTCAACAAAAGTAAAGCTTTTTTTTACCTAGGAAGGAGGGGGGGAAAAAGGATCCAGACAGCTCTCAGCAAGTTAATCTGAGTTAAATACTCAAGATTTTTGAACACCACTAGAAGAAAAGAGTGATGGAAAGTGGCAGCAAATGGAGGTGGGGACAAAATAGAAGATGTGGATTATGGAAAGTAAATCACAGTGGTGTAACCTATAGGGTTGTTTTATGAGGTAATTGGTGGGTTTGGGTTTTTTTAGGGGGGGAGAGATGAAAGTCAGTGCATCTAAATGCATGTAAATAATGCATGTAAATAATCTGGTTCTATGCTGAAAGGCATGACTGCCATAACAATGGATACAAGGATTAATAAAACTGGAAGGAAACTAAAGGAGGTTGCCCAGAGAAGCTGTGGATTCCTCATCCCTGGAAGTGTTCCAGGCCAGGTTGGACGGGGCTTGGAGCAACCTGGGATAGTGGAAGGTGTCCCTGCCCACGGCAGGGGGTGGAACGAGTTTTTTTTTAATCACTTGTGTGCACACATGCCTGAAAGTGGCCAATCCAGACCTGCCCACAGCTAAAGATGAGGCAAACAGCCATAGAAAGGGACAGAGAGGGATAATTTAAAGGATGCTGATGGTGCCTTTAGAGTAATCAGCCTTTTACAGCCACCTCCTCCTTGCTTTAGCAGCCCCTACCTGCCTGGCACCTTCCTATCAGGAGTTGGATCTTTCCTGGCTCTACCCCAGCAGCCCTTGGTTGCATCAAATCAAAACAGCAATAACACTTGACAGCTCCCCCAGAAACTGCAGTCCTGCAGCATGGCTACAATTTCCTGACTGGAAAGAGAAGAGGGGGGGAAAAAAAAAAAAAAAAGAGAAGAGGGGAAAAAAAAAAAAGAAAATGTAAAAAAAAAAAGGAGAAAAAAAGATAGCAACTAAATTCAACTTTGGTTCTGGGGAAGAAAGCAGGAAACTAAGGCAAAAAATTTTGCTGACTCTCCAAAACTCCTTCAAGTGTGTGAAATCAATTAGCTGAGAGACAGGCAGCAGCATGCTGAGCAGCAAGAATATCAGTGAGGAGCACAGGGAACCTCTCCTTCCACAGCAGTCACCTCCAGAAGGGTGAGAGAGAGGAGGAAAGCAAAACTGCTGGGAAGAAATCAGCCCTACCTACTCATGCTTCTGCTTGTGAGCCTTTCAAACACTGCCTGTAACACGGGATAGCAGAGGAGGAGGCTCTCAGGTGTCCCTGTGAGATCACCAGGATTTTCAGTTCCCACTTTTCTGAGGTGGGGTGGTTTCACACTGACACTCAGCCCCTCTGTGCGCGCATAGAAAAATCACAGCCCTGCACAAAATCTACAACAAGAGTGGTCATCTTTGCTGATATGGCCTAGGAAACTCCTGACACTCTCTCAGGGGTCCTGAGCAACGATCTGTGGCTCTGACAACACAATTCCGAGACAGTCAGGTGCTCTGGGCAGCTGAGCACAAGAGGCTGAGCCCAGAGAATGCTCAAAATGTGTTGGTGACACTGCCATTGTCCCCCCATAAACACAGCCACGGCCTGATTCACCAATTCTCCCCACTGGAGAGCTGCTGGGAGTTCATCCAACCTAACAGCAAAGTTTCAGAGGTGTGAGTTATCCCTTCTCATTATTGTTTTGACAACCCCTTCAGCAGTAAATCTGGCCAAGGGATTACCCCAGTTACCCCCAAGGAAAGGATGCAGCAGAGGCATCGTGGTGACCACAGCACAGGCAGTCCCTGGTGCTGTCTAACCACGGAATTACAGGAAAGTTGGCTGGAAGGGATCTCTGGAGGGCTGGTCCAGCCTTCAGCTTGAAGCAGGTCTCACACCAATATCTCTCTTGCTCGGTCACAGATTTCTCTACCCAAAAAACCTCCAAGCACGGAGATTGTACAATCTCTCTGGGTGATTTGTTTCATTTCACAACCCTTGTAGTGCAGAAAACTGCATTATTTGTACCTGCTCTTCAAGCACCTTCTGACTACACCCTTGTGCAGAACCTTGAGGTTGAAGAGGAGCCACATCTTCCCCTTTCACACAGCAAGTGTTCATCTACACAGTCAGGTGTCCCCCTTTTCACCTTCACAAATATAAACCACGAGATTTGCATTGGCAGCCTGCTTTCAGGGTAAATTGTAAGGCAAAATTAAGTCACAGAGATTTCCAATGACTTGGAAATAGGCAAACGATTGCACCTCGTTTCCGGGTGGCTGGCACAATGCACACCCTGCCTCACCACTGAGAATGGCATTGTGAGGATGATTAAAGGTCTGGAAAACCTGCTAGGATAAAAAATAATAATAAAAAAGCAAGTTGGAAAAAAGCCCAGCTAAACTTAGGGATAGAGAAAGCAAACGTGTCATCAATCACAACCAGCAAGTGCCTAAACTATAAGATTTCCTCCCAAGGATATCTATTTAATGTGGGGAAAAAAGGCTTAAATTCCAGGGACTGAACTCTCTAATGAGACAAACGAGGATTAGAAGCAAAGCACTGCTTGGGGATGGTTTAACTCTGCCTGGCAGGACTGGCCAGAAGAGCCTTTCGGGAGTGTCTCTTCCAAATCATTTGGGTCTGTTTGTGCTGCAGGTCCAAGGAAGGAACTGATGGTTGGAGCTATGCAGATGGTAAAATTAAATTTCACAGAGTGAAACAGGTGAGCTCCAGAGGTCACTTTCAACCTCAGCTGACTCATTTCTGCATGAAAATGATGTGGAGTTCGCAAAGAGTAAAGGGAGAGGGTGAAATTCTTGGGATTTTTCTTTTAACTGTCAGAAAAAAACAACAGAGATTAAGAGAGTCCATAAGGGCCTGACTATTTTCTCCCTGTTTGATAAGTAAGAAATCCCAGTAATGGTTTCTATAACCTTTTGTTCCATCCTTTACCAGTGTCCCCAGTGATGAGACTCCACAGTGTCCTTATAGATCCTAACCCATTCCCAGGCTTCTCTCTGCTGATCATCAAAAAGATTTGATCCATGTTTTGAAACTAAATTTCTGTGGCTGCAACTTTAAGGCTCAAATTCGTAGTTCTACTCTACCAAATTTGTGGTTCTACCCAGACTGTTTATGGGGATTTTTTTTCTCCTGCTTTTTATTTGTGGAAGTTTTATCACATACTTAAAGACAAGTTGTGATTTGTCCCCCAGAGTTTCATTTTCTAGAATAAACACCCCCTGTTCTTTCAATTTTTTTTTCCACAGCTTTTTTCAGACCTTTTATCATTCTTCTGGCCCTGCCTGGACTCCAGCTTCTTCAAGTGTTTTTACCCCAGAACAGATACACATGCTCCAGCTAAAAGTCTGTCAGGGATTATTTGCTTCTTTTCCTTTGACCAAAACAAAAGTTTGGTTCCAGTTTATTGTTTATCTTACTTGCAGCCTAACAGAGTCAGCAGCCAAATGCAAAAGGGGTTGTCTATGAGCTCAGCCCAACCTCTGTGGAAAATGAACTGAAACTGGCAAAAAAAACCTCTGAGAAATTCTGATTCTGCAGGTGGAGAAGTGCATAAAGCTGGGGAGGACAAAAAGTTCTGTCAGGAGGAGAAACCCAGGATAACTTTTCCAGGTCCTTTATCTAAGTCTTAGTGACATAATCACCTGTCAGTAATTAAAATATCAGTGCACCAGATGAGCTTCGTGTTGCAGAGTCACAGCTGAACAGGGAAGACAAACTGCAAGGAATAACATCATCCCCAAGGAAAAGCAGGAAAACTCCCAGGAAAGGGCATCCCCCTCCATCCCCTTCACCTCCTGAAGTGACACCACATATTCCAACAGCTTTTGGGTATGTATCCATGATGAAATAGAATGGTAAAAATACAGCCTTGCCTTGCAAAATCAACACCAAATGATAAAGAACGGAATTCTTAAAAAAAAAACAAACTCAACATTTCCTCATTTTAGTTCCTCTCCATTCACGCAGCCCAGGAGCTCACATGCACATGGGTGAACCTCACTGAGGACTACCCAGTTTCACAGCATTCCTGGGAATTCCCTTGTTAATAAGGACTGTGTCATCTTCAAACATCAGGAAGTCTGGACATTGAAGGAATGCAGGTAATCAGGGAAATTCTTCTTTAGAGACATCTCTGTCTACTGTGGCTTTACTTTTCCCCCAGGGTTTGTATAGTTGACAGGACCAGTCAAACAACAGACCTTGACATCACAGAATCCTAAAATCATTTAGGTTGGAAAAGACCTCTGAGATCATTGAGTCCAACTGTTAACCCAGCACTGTGAAATCCACCACTGAACCATGGCCCCATGGCACTTAAAGAGTGACCAGGGTGAGATCTTCACCTGCAATCCCCAGCCAGCAGCACTGTCCTGTCGGGATTTTAATTCAGGATGCAACTGGAAATAAGGTGACACCTGCTAAGCCACACATTGGGTGACTCACTGAGTCCAGCCAAGTTTAACCATCCAAGGATAAATTTCATGGCTCCAAGATGCTCTGGACTGGGACGTGGTTGAGGGGTGGAGTTGGCAGTGCTGGGTTAAGGGTTGGACTCGATGACCTTTGAGGTCTTTTCCAATCTAAACATTTCTGTGATTCTGTGGATGTAGAGGTGAAATTGCACAAGCAGATTATAAACTCCTTTAAAACTCCTTCTGCAACAGCTTGAGCTGCCATCAAAGTTTCTAGTTACAAAATGCCTTAGCGGAAATAACCACAAAACTCATCCTAAAGGATTAAGGTGTTTCATTAAAGAATAAAAATAACAACAATTAAAAAAATCCAGTCCCTCTTCCCTCCAGAGTTTTACCTTGAGCAGAGTTTTCTCGGCCACATCACATACTCTTGGAAATCCCAGATTTCCCACAGAAGGCATCCACCACGGGAACACTTCAAGCATGGACGTGCAACAAACATAGCCCAAGAAATTTCTAAAAACATTAACTGACAAAACCCAGCCAAGTTCTTAAGCTGCCATCCACGCCCCATGAAGAGGAATATGTTCTATAAACGCAGAGATATCTCCAAACAGTGATACCAAACAGGAGATCCCCCTTTGCCTGTGTTCTACTGACTGAAGGCTCAGTTTAATATACAGCACGTTCCTTTTCCTCCTCTGGTTTTATTAATTGTGCCAAGCGTAAATCTGCTAATGAAACAGCACTTAAATTGTTCGTAATAACATTAAAACTATTGCCCTGTGAAATGAAAGAGGTTCCCCTCTCCGGTCCTCTTTGTGCACTGTGGGAAATTTCACTGTGCTGATTAGGGCGTTTATTAAAGTTGGGTTTTGAGTAAACGATTGTCGTAGGGAATTGATCGCTGCTCTTCCGTGCTCTGCTCTGATGATCCCCTGCTCCTTTCCAGGGAACACCATCGGAACGATGCCATTAGGATGACACCATCCTATTCCCACTGACAAACTGCCACCCCTGTCTTCCAGAAAGCAACACCAGCAGGCTGTAGGAACCTATTGAAAGGAACGAAGGGCTTGTCTTTACAAACAAGCTGTGGGCCTGCTGGCAGATCAAACTAGCACCGGGAGAGAAAAGAAACATTGGGAAGGATTCCACTGATTGATGAACGGAAAGAAAGAGACTTGTCTTTACAAATAAACCGTAGGTCTGCTGCTGATAAAGGAAATCGGATATTGAGTGATCAAAGAAACAATGGGAAGAACCATAAATTCCATAAGAATTACAAATTAAAGGGGGGTTATACATTAGAAGGGAACCTTAGGCATTAGGCGTTCCGGGAAGTCTGTACCTCTCGAGTACCTCAGCCAATGGGGAAAGAGAGAGGGAAATGCGGCCGGGAAATTAGGATAAATAGGAGGCTGCGCCCTCCAAAAATTTGAGAGACCCCAGGGGAATGCCCCATGGCCTCTCCCTTTATTCAAATAAAGCAGCAGGACTCCTCTGTCTCCTTTTTTGGACATAAATCTCTGGTGTTTGTGGATTAATTTTCCTGACACTATTAAAATATCCCTATTGTCCCCCACATGATGCTTCTGTAATAAAACCCGTCTTCTTCTCATGATCTCTGCATCCTGACAAAAAACTTCCTCCTCCTGGTGGCCAGCACCAGCTTGAGGATGGGGGATCTCCTTCACCTGGTCGTCCTGTTCATAAAATCATGGAATCATGGAATGGTTTGGGTTGGAAAGGACCTTAAAATCATCTCATTGCAGCCCTTGCCATGGGCAGGGACACCTTCCACCAGACAAGGCTGCTCAGCTTCCAGGCTGTTTTTTGTACACTGGTCACGGCTCTCCTGAAAGGAAGGGCCAGGCCACCAAACACACGCTGGTGATCCAAGCCAGGCACGGTTTTCCAATGTAAATGATTAACTCAGAGAAAAAAACTTCTTCCCAGTTTAACCATGAATTTAAAAGGGGGGAATCGGAAGTGAAAATAAATAAGTGAACCAACAACCCAGTGTTCACTAAACTAAGACAAATACACATGAAGAAATACAAATAAAGTATCATGAAGCTTAGAAGCATCATATGAGAACCTGAAGACATCAGGAAAACTCTGCAACTGTTAAAAATAAGAAATTAATGAGAAATTAATATTTTTTAGGGTTTTTTTTTTTATTACTTTTGAGTTTGGTTTCCTTGGAGCTTTTTGGGTTTAGATTTCTTTTTTTTAACAAAAACATTACAACAAGCAAAATTTTTGGACTGTACACTCCACTAGAGGAAAGTTTAACATGTAATAATTGGAAAGCAGCAGGGCAACACGCATGGCTCTGATGATGATGGAGAAACTTTTTCCAGCTCATTAGTGACAAAGGCAGATGTTAAACAGCATCCAGGAGAGATAAACATTTAAAATTAGCAGGCCCGGATAACTTGCACCTAAGAGCATTTGTAAAAGCTGGCTGAGAAGATCTGTTTGAACGCAGCCAAATGCAAAACCTGGACTCGAGAAAGAACAGACTCAGCACAGACCTTCGGCATGGCAGCCCGGATTTTGGAAAAGAAGTGATGTGGCAGAGAATTTGGGGATTAAAAGAGGTAAATAATTCCACATGAGCTCCCAGTGCGTGCTGCTGGGAAAAGGCAAACACAAGTGTTTGCTGGACAAACTGAGCAGAGAGGAAGGACAAGAAGAAAAATCTTCTTTTTTACACGGCATTGGGAAGATCTGACCCGTGACACCACGTCAAGAATTTTAAAAGGCCAATAAAAAGCAAAGGAGGGTGTGGAAAGGAAGCACAGAAGGAAGTAGAGGAGCTCTGCATCCTTCTGGATGCCCTCAGGTTATCTCAGTAGCCACTGGGTGCATGTTCAGGCAGCTTAAGCAGGTGTTGAATGTGCTCAGAGGCCCTTTGCGATCAGAAAATTCAATCTAGCGGCGTAAAGCACAATGGGATACGAACTGAAAACCTATGAAAATCCATAACCCTCTCCAGAATATCTCCAGTAATAGCAAGGGCCAGGGGAAATGTTTTGGGCTGTCCATCTCAGCTCCTGGAAAAGGAGAGTTCAACAGAGCACGAGTTACATTTTATCAGAAACAGGTTGTTGGACTCAGCTTAGTGGAGGTAACTGGTGAAAATGAGCTGCTTTTAGTAACTTGCCAAATAAAATAATTCATCCTTCCCATCAGGGATTACTCTAATCTTAATATAGCTCCAACTGTAAAGACTTCCTGCGTTTTGATGTCAGATTTTGGCCCAGGCATTGAGATGTTGCATTTTCCTTGGATTTTCCCAAGTAGCTGCTGGCTTCTACTCATGAAAGCTCACTTGCTCTTGTTTGGAAAAAAAAAAAAATCAGATTTAAATAATGAAGTTTCAATAATATTCTAAACTGCAAGAGGAGGAAATGCTGCGCAGAACTCCTTGAAAACTCCACTTTAGGGGCACTTCTGTTGGATTCACACCTTTGGGTTGGAAAAAGCCTGGTCAAGGTCTGAACATCCATGTCGTGAAGCAAGAAGAGGCAAAGAAAAGTCATATTGATCCTGCTGGAGCCACAGGTGCAGTCAATTCCCAAGGTTTTATCAGGAAACTTGCAGTATCTTCTTTTTTTCCATGCTCAGTACATCCTGGTCTAGTGGAAGGTGCCCCTGCTGAGAGCAGGGGGTTGGAATGAGATGAAATTTAAAATTCCTTCCCACCAAAGCCATTCCATGATTCTGTGATCCCAGCCAACAGAGGAGCAGCAGCAGCAGCCTTCAGGTGACCTTGGTGGCACAGAGAAGAAAGATGCCAAACATCTGTAATCCAGCTGATAAATAAATGAGAAATTTGACTTTTTTTCTTTTTTTCCAGAATAATTTCATTATTTTTTGCTGCTGGTTTTGCTGGTTTTTGGGGTTGCCAAAAGTGACCTGGAGCTATTGGTATTTCACCAGTGCAGATCAGCGATACCGAGCTGGTCCCTGTGCGTGCAGCAATAGACACAGAAATTGCAGAAATTCTACCCCAAGGCAGAATTCCTTCGCCTGAAGTTTGCTGCCCAGTCCCAGCTGAAATCCTCGAGAGCTGGGAGAGCCCATGGTACAAGGAGAGGTGTCTGAGGCACTTGTGCCCTCTGCAGCTCTCAGCTTCCTGAACTGGCACAAGGCCCTGCCTGGGGGCAGAAAAATCCAACCTCAAAGCTCCAGTGACCACAAAAGCAAGAGTTTGACACCTTAATCTGCTATCCAGTCCCACCTTGGGGCCGTTTTTACAGGACAAAAGGAGGACTTGATCCTATTCTTACTAAAAATGAAGGATGCCCGGATTCTCCCTGTCCCCTGCATAACATCTCCCTCTGTTCCATGTGTGGGAGAAAGAAATCCATCCTGAACCCAGGAGCTGTCCTGCAATTCCAGGGAAGAGACACCATTCCCACTCTTTTTTTTTGGCTTCAAAAAATTCTGGTCTTCAAAGCAAGAACATCCACGCCATCAGTTCTGGGCTTGCTGCACCCCACAAGCCCAGCCTGGGGCTGGGGACACAGTGAACTCTGGCTGCATCTGCCCCTCAGGAACTACTTGGATGTTACAAAACCGAGTGGATCGTGCAATCCACTCGTGCAATCCCCAAAGCGCCTGCAGATGGGCTCTGGGACCCCACTTTAACCCACTCGCTATCTTGAGTGCCCCATCAGACGAAAGAGGGTTTATCAGACTCATCTGGGTCTTAACCTGGGAACAGGGACCTAAAAAGCATCTTCAGGGCTGAGATTTCACAATCCAGTTGTTTCACTCTTCTGTGAAGAGTTCAACCTTTTCCCTGAGGATCCTCAGAGCTGAAAGTGCCTCTCAGCAGCACGAGCTCACACTGCCACGGCAGAGGTTGTTCCAGCAAGGGAAGATCTTCCAGACAAAGCAGTTCAGGCTATTGCCAACAGGAAAATCATGTTTGAGGTCAGGAGTCCCTCAGAAATTCTCCCCAGCTCCACAGCCCACCAGCCAGCCCAGTGAGAAACGAGGATTTTCGGTTCCACAGCCTGTGCTTTGCCCAGTGCAGTGAACATCGTGTTCACCATCCTCTGCTTCCTGCCATTAACTTCCCTTAACTGCCTTTCCTGCCTCCAGGGGCTGCTTCCTGCCCAGAACATCCCATTCCCAGCCCGGCACACCTTACTGAGGACCATATTTGTGGATGAGAACTCATGGCACTTTTAAATCACAGCCAAACTGGCACCAGGAGCCGGCTGTGCCTCGTGCACCCCTCACGGGTTCATCAGGCTGTGAGCATTTCTGGGAGAAAGTGGCTTCTGCAAGTGTGGAAACGCAGCTTCGCCTCTTAATTTCATTCCTAAATTCTCAGACTCAAGGATTCTCAGGCTCAGAAGGCACAGCAGCAGCACAGGGCGAGGAAAGAGAAGCAACAATGCCTAAAATCAAAAGCCTAAAATCATTAGTACCTTTTTACGAGGCGTGTGTGCTAATGTAAAGCCTGTTATTGCTGTAATTACAGCCGTGCTTTCCATGCTCACAGGGCTGCAGGCAGGCAAGGAACGTCCTCCTTCCACAGCTTTCCCAACCTGGGCATGGAGCCATCCATCCACTGCTCCCAGCACGGCCAGAACTGAGCCTGGCCAAGAGCTTGAGGAAAATCAGGCTCAGTGACCCTGCCTCACTGATTTGCAGCGACGCTCCAGACCACAACTGCGATTATACCGCCTGCAAATATTCTTGTGGGTGAATAAATGAAATAAAAGTGAATAAAAAAAAATTAAAAATTAAATATGCAAGACCTTTGAGAGTTCTGGATGGAGTTTATAGCCATCACCTTGCTGTATTTCTGCTCTTTTTTGTGTATCAGCCTCTGGGGGAGATTTGTGTCATTCATCTCCTCGGTGACACAAGTTGATATCAGACTGTTGTTACTGGAGGTATTTGACTGCAGCACCTCATGCCACAGCTAAACCTGGGCCAGGTAAGACTGAACAATACAAAGGGCAAAACAACATCTTTATTTTCTCCTCGGTGAGTACACATTTTCTCCCAAGCATGGCCAGAAACCCCCTTGATTCAGCCCAGCACCAGCTCCCGGCTTTGCTCCACTAAATTAAATGCAGGATTGGAAATAGAGGGAAGTGCTTTCCTCAGCATCAGAGCACATCAAAATGTGCAGATCTCCTCTGAAAAGCCCTCATTTAAAAGCAAAAAAAAAAAATCAAGGTTGGCTCCCCAGAGCGCAGCATCCCCCTGGGATGGCACAATGAACTCCTTAACACGTGGAGTCAGAGCAGGGATAGCTTAAAGATGGGAGAGAAAAAAAATCGCATTTCTTCCGAGAAGCAGGGAAATTATCCCTGACCTGGGACCCAAGCCACTGCGGATTAAAACTCTTTGGAACAAGAAGACAATCACACTTTTTTTTCTCCTTATACACAAAGCAATTTGCCTCTTCAATGGCGTAAGAATTAAATCCAGCTGGAATGGCTTTTTAATTAAAATCATACGTTGCTTATCAGAGTGAGAGCACTTAACTGATTCCAGAGGGAGCGTGGCAAACTCTGGCATCCCGTTCCCCATTCCCCAAGCCAGGCTGTGCCCCAAACTCTCTGTGCTAAACCCTATGTACCCCTTTGGAGACTGCCCCACCTGAGCTCTCCTCACCCCATTTGTGGCTCAGAAAAAGTCTTGTAGGACACACAGAGGCTCTGTAAAAGTACAGAGGAAAGCTCGTTCCCTGAATCTGCTGGAGTTCAAGTTGCTGAATCCTGGGAATTTCCTAAGCAAAGAATCTCTACACATTTCATTTCATCTCCTTGGCCGTGTTGTTATTTATCTTTGCAGACAACTGAAAGGTTTCCCACTGTCCTGGAAGGGCCTTGAGGCCAAAAGTTAAACCCATTCCTGGCAGATTCACCCCACTCCAATGGTTAAGGAGCCCTTTCTTCCCAAGCACCGCCACCCACCCTTGCTGCCGGAGTCCTCTTGCTTTGCCAGATGGGGACCACGAAATTCCCAGCTCAGGATACGGCCAAGGGTGGGTCACACCCCTCCTCGAGGTGTTCCCTGAGGAGCACCCCACATCCCTGGGGTCACCGGGAGGTGCTGCCTGTGCCACACGTGGGTCTCAGCCTCCCGGGGTTGCTCCTGTCACAACTTCCAGGAGCATTAATCCCGCAGTGGGACCCTCCGTGGCTCACGTCAGCTGAGCTAAGCTGATTTATCCTGGGGAGGGTGCTGGCTGCAGGGCAGGATTTTCCCAAGCACAGCCATGAGTTAAATTCCGAGGGCCCAGTAAATATGTGACCGAATTCCTGAGGGCTTTTATCTCTCTCGTCGTCAGCTCCCTCGAGGGGAAGGGATGCTGGGGGAGATGCTGGAGCTGAGGTCCCGGACTTGTGCTGTTTGCAGAGATCCTTTGGGAATTGCCATCGGAACAGCACTGCCACAGGAACTCAGCAGCACTTTCCTTACAGACAGAAAGGAGATAAGGTGCTACTTCCATTGGGAAAGAAACGATTTTTAGCTCCAGTAAAACCATTTCAGCCACAAGGTGCTGATTTAGGCTGGAATAACCATCTCCCAGTCAAACCCAAAACCACACACGTTGCTCTCCATTGTGTCTCCCACATAATGAGGAAAATGCAGCTTTTACCTTGCTCTCCTCCTGCCCTCTCCCTCCTGGCACCCAGGAGTGCTGCTTTCCATCACACCACTTAAACACCACCATAACCCACTGATAAACCCCCCAGGAGACACCTGATCTCAGTGGCCAGAACTTCTTAGATTCTTAAACACCTTTAAACTCCAAACTTAGTCCAATACTACATTTCTAAGCCTGAAAACGTTCTTCCCCAATTAAATTTGCTGCTGTCGAAATGAGCTGGAGAACCCCAGACTCCAAGGCTGAATGTGATTGAAACTGATAGTTGTGATAGAACTTCCAAAAGTGAAACTCTTCCACTGTCTGATCTATAGCACAGGTCACGATCCCTTCTCTGAGTGGGTCAGACCGACAGCCTGTGAATCAGGAAAGTGGCATTTCCCTCCTTCCCAGAAACGGCTCTGCCATCAATCAAAGATGTGGCACATTCTGGCCATTCTCTGGCCTGAAATCAAAGTTTAAAAACAAAGCTTTTTTCTTTCTTTATTCACCCTTCTGTTTAGAAAAATAACTCAGCACTTCTGAACATGTCCAGTTTTCTTGATGGGAAGGACAGGGGTAAAGCTACTCTGTTTTTTCCTCCTCATTAACCATGAATGAAAATCCCCAAGGATAAATCCCTTCACCCCATCTCAACTTTACAAAATAACCCACTTTGCTGAGGTTATTCCTCAAGTGAAAGGTTAGGTTTTTATCAAGGAAAATACATTTGGAAGGCAAAGAGTCAGCAAGGTCTAATGTGAAGACACCAGCCACCAACCTTTATATCTTGGCCTTCAGATCTGTTAAATCTCACTTCCCAGTACCCACATGCCCCAGTCTCAGAGTGCAGCTCACTGGTGAGCTCTGGAGATGTTTGATGGTGTCCCCACTGCAGACCTCACTGCTGGGGTACAAATCCAGTTTTAGGTTTCTTTCTCTCCTGCCCCTTGTGAGCAGCTCACGTCCCTGTGCAGGTGGGGCTGGAGGTGGTCACTGCGTCTTTTCTGGTGGGAAGTCCATTTTTTAATTTTGCTGTTGTTATTTCGGCACAGTGTGAGGAGTCTGGGCGAGGCTCCCTATTGCTGGCATGAGGACAATCAGGAATATTAATTCTCTTCTCCCTCCCAATTTTTTACAGGAAGCAGATCAGCTGGGTGAAACACCCTGCTGGGACTGTCACCCAGCCCCTGTGTGAGCACTGAGCACACAGCCAGCGCCATCCTGATGGAAACCTTTCCCTGGCTCTGCTCCCTCACAAAACACTCCTTTTTCCCCTCATGGCCGTGATCCCCAGGACACTTGGCTGGCACAGGAAGGCCTTAGGCCACTGTGGATGAGTCCCTCAGAACAAGGGGTGATGTTGGGAGAGGGCAGTGAGCCCTGTCACACGTTGAGTGAAGCTCTCCAGTTGGCTTTGAGCTTCTGCCACACAAACACATCCCCAGCGTGTCCACACACACTCACACAAATGCCTAAATAAAGAACTGAGAGGAAGATTGCTGAAAGAGGAATCATCAGAGGGACATTTCCACCAGGGATTTGGCAAATCCACAACACTGGTGGGACTGGACTCTGGGGAGACCCCATTGCAGTCTCCCAGTATTTAACGGGGACTTATAAAAAATAGGGAGAACAATTTTTCACATGGGCAGACACAGAAAGAACAAGGGGAATGGTTCTAAACTAAGAGGAGAGATTTATTAGATGTCAGGAAGAAATTCCTCACTGTGAGAACGATGAAACACTGGCACAGGGTGCCCAGAGAAGCTGTGGCTGCCCCATTCCTGGAAGTGTTCAAGACCAGGTTGGACGGGGCTTGGAACAACTTGGGACAGTGGAAGGTGTCCCTGCCCATGGCAGGGGGGGAATGAAATGATTTTAAGGTCCCTTCCAACCCAAACCATTCCCTGACTCAGTCAGTCCCTGACTTTTGTGTGATAACCACACAAAACCCTTGAGAGGTCCTGCCCATCTCTCAACAAACCGCACTGGATTTCCACACTGGATTTTAATTTCTAAACCAGAGGAAATGTTCCTTCTTCCAGGGTGACCTGTTCCCATCTCCTGCTCTCACCTGGCTGGAAGTCAAACACAGATGTGGCTCCGAGCCCGACCCAGCCCCGTTCCTGCACTGCCAGGTAGATCCATAACTGCACTAATGCCTTGCTCCTGCTAAAGGCGGTTCTGCCTTGGGCCGTTTTTCCTGACAGGAGAGCAGGAGGACGAGCACAGCACTGGGAGCAGGATCACATCCTCACTCCCTCACTGCTACAAACCTTCCCACACTCAGCTAAATCCAATCCCAACCAGTGCACGACACTCCCGCACCAGCGCCGGCCCTTTACTTTGGAATCATAAAATCCTCAAAGTTGGGAAAGACCTCTGAGATCATCGGGTCCAGTCATAAACCCAGCTCTGCCACGTCCATGACTAAACCACGTCCTCAAGCACCACACTGGCACGTTTTCTGAACACATTCAGGGAGGGTGATTCCACCGCTTCCCTGAGCAGCCTGTTCCAAAGCTTGACAACACTTTCAGAGAAGAAATTTTTCCTAACACTTCCATTAAGAAAAAGAGATGTTTCCATTCCCCCATGTTATCATGAGTCCACAAGTGTAGGGGGTAACAACATCATCCCCAGGACATCAATTAGCAATGCTAATCTAGGCAAACATTAATTACAACATCTTTAGGATGTAGGCAGAAAAAAGTGAAAAGAAACAAGGCAAAAGTCAGTCTCATTTCCAGGCTGGCTTTTAGGCATTCAGCCACGAGACCACCCCCAGCAGAAAGTTCATTTTCCAAGTCTGGAACTGAGCTGAGCTTCCCAGCTTTATCCTGAACTCTCCATCTGTAGCTGAATTTATTGGTTCATCTCCTCCTCCTCCTGCAGGTTGCCCCAGTGGATGCTGCTCCTTGCCTGTACTTTTCCCCAGGCTACTCTGCAAGGGAAATCAGCATCTATTTTTAGGTCCATTGCTCTCTGACTGCTTGGGCTCTCCTCCTAGGGCTGCAATATATATTTAATACTTGTTTTCAGAGCTGACAGCCCAGGAAGTTTGAGTGGTGAACTGGCACATACAAGAAATCATTATAAAGGAGAAGGGCATCAACCTGCCAAGCATTTTAACTCCCCTTTGGAATGGGACACTTGACTCCTCAGCAGTGCCATAGTGGGGGAGGAAGCAAGAATCAAAGACACAGTCGCTGTTTGATGAGGATGATGATGATGTGCAAAACCAAATCCTGTCAGATCTGCAGCAGAGAGGAACAGGAGGGGGATACAGGATTAGAGCAATTTGCAGGGGGAAAAAAGAAAATCCGTGCTGGAAAAAGGCAGTACGGGAGAGAGAGGTGCACCTGGGCTGCTCAGCTTTCCCAGCACAGGGAATGTCCCTGGGAGTGCCACAGCTCTGAGAGGCTTCTGGACAGCAGTGATCCAAGCGGGATCAGCAGAGCCAGGGGTCATCCCACACAGGGGATTCAGCTCAGATTTGTGGTCATTCCACAGCGGATCTCCCCAAAGGGTCTTCCCAACCCCTCTGCTGCTGGAGTTCAGGGCTCTTGCCCATGGTTCACCACAGCCTCCATCCTGCCCCTCACCCCCACATTCCCAGGCAATCCCATGCTGGGATCACAGGTCCTGGCCAGAGCCTGAGCTCTCCACCACAGCCTGCAAGAGTCCCATGGATCCTTTTCCCTTCCCAACTCTTTCCAAAGAGTAGAGACAGTGCTGTTGAGGGCATGAGGGGTCTTCCCTTCAGAAAAACACAGCCTTTCCTCAGCCCTTTACTTTCCTCTTCTTCCACAGCTGAATTCAATGTTTTTGGAAGATGTCCCCTCTGTAAATCCTGCCTTTGCTTTACCTCCCTGTAATAACAACACTCAGCAAACAAATTTGCACAGACAACCAAAGCAGCAGCTTTATAGCTGGGTTTAAAAATATTTCCAGATATTTTCTTGGTCCCTTAAGGCATTTCTGAGGCTCAGGTCAAGTAGACCCGAGGCAGCGAGCTCCAGCTTTTAATTTCCTTTTCTGTCTACAAAATCATCAGGGCTTGGCTAACACAGATCAACCACCAGAGATATCTGGCTCTGGGAACAGCTTTCCAGTGAAACCAACCCAGCAAAAAAGTGAATTTTAAGAAAAGGAAGGTAAATAACTGCATGGTGACAATGGGAGCCCTGTGTTGGCAGACACCTCAAGGAGACAGAAAAGTTGTTCCTGCCTTATATCCCCAAGTTTGTAAGATCCAAATGAAAACAGCAGCCGAGGTGGAAGGCACAAATACACACACCAACATCAGGAGTCCCTTCCTCATGGTGTGTAAATTTAATCAGAGTGTAGATCACGCACTTCCAGAGCACCTTCAGCCACTGGCAGACACCAATGAACCATCTCCAAAAGAAGGGACCAAGACGGATAGATCTCTACAAGCAGCATCTCGAAACAGAGTTTTATTAAGTGCTCTTACAGCCATGATTGACTGCTGATATATGACACACGGTGGTTTTTATTAGACTGACTAGCACAGCAAGAGACAGGAAAAACAAAGCTTTAAAGCTCTTTACCCCTGGAACACAGCGAGGAAACTTCCAGCTACGCATTTCATGGGTCTGAAAAACCTGTTCTGAGTTCTGTCAAGTCCGTTAATTACAGAAACAAAAAGAAAAAAAGGGCAATTAGCACCTGCAGAGAGACTAAATCGCTCAACAGGGAGGAGCTGGTGGGACCATCAGCCCTTCGTGGGGCTGCGGGGATGTGAAGAGTTATCACCTCTGCGGCAGCACGGAGCGAGCAGACGGGAAGGAAACTGTGGCGTGTCATAAAAATCCACGTCTCCACGGAGTTTGGCGGGCTTTGACGCCCAGAAGAGCCATGAATGTTAATTTGGGAGCTCGGCTGGTGCAGACACGCTGCGGGTCTGTGGCATGGAAGGATGGGAGCGATGGTTTTGCTACAGGACACCCTCCACAACCAACACTCTGATTTTGTGTTATCCCGAACATTTTCGGGTTAAATCCACAGCAAAGGCTACTCAGCTTTTTTAACTCTTTTTTCCCCCTCAGGAAGTATTGCTATATCTGAAAGCACACATTTTGATAAGTATAAAAACTTATACATATGTAAATACATATTTCAGTCCTTCCAGTATAAGCTGTTATTTCTCTTGATAAAACCTTTCCTCATCTGCATGGTACACAGACAGCCTGAAGACAAGCCTTGGATACACCCTGTGCTCTGTGAATTCCCAGGAAAGGGAGGAGAGAGGGGGGCAAGGAGGAGCAAAGTTTAATTTTGCTGGAGGTGCTGCTGAAAAGGAAAGTGAACAACAATTCCTGTGCCCCAGCCACAAAGCATCACCCCCAGCAGGCGAAAAAAAGCTTTGCACAGGAAAACTCTGCAAAAACCAAACTGTACAGGGAGAGTCAGGGAGCAGAGAAGAGCAGAAAGGGTGGAAAATTTCCTTGAGAGGAATCACTGGGATTGAGTGCATGGCTGAGACCCACATGGCTCTGCAGCCGTGTTTAATGTCATATCCCCCCCCAAAAAATGCACTCAGCCTTGCAGTCGACACTTGAGCACGCCAGAAATTCCTCATGTAGTGCTTGGCCTCCTCTTGGTGCCCGGGAAAGCTGGGAAGTCTCTCAGCAGCAGCGTTTTTCTCTGCCTTTGAGGATGTCAAGCAAAAAGACAACCTGTTCCTATTGTGAAAACGGGCTGGAAAAGCCTAAATATTCTTAAAACCAGGATGAAAATGGAAAACAACCAAATAGATGGATGTCAATGGGGAAGGAATCAAGTGGCTTGACTCAGTGTTGGCCCTTTTATCTTGTTTTGGAATGACCCTGGGGCAACAGGAAAACCCCGTGAATTCTCAGGGAAGCTCAGTCACACCTCCACGGGGCAGGGCTCAGCAAGGGGAGCAAAGCAGCCTCATCATTCCTTGCTGAATTGTCCCAAATTACATGGGGAAAAAAAGCAACCAAGAAATACCAGGCACAGCTCAGGATTGGGCCCAGCCACAGACAGTGAGGAGGATGAAGTGGTTTTAGCCACTTTAAACCAGAGCACAGGTTTGATCTCCACTCAGGAAACTCCTGAGGGCTGCGAAAGGTGACAAAACTGAAAAAAAAAAAAACTAAAAAAGCACATATATGTGTCCCACATAGCCATGAACAGGATGAACGAGTTCCTCTCTCCCCTGACAAATGGATGGGGAAGAAGCTGTAAAAATCATCACCACATTCACTTAAAATGAGAGGTGGATGTGGCTATGGCAAAATCAAGGTGGCAGAGGTGTAATCTCCAGCAGGATTTGGATTGTGGCCATTTCCAAGCTGACTGCACAAAAATGCTGAGGGTCGGCCTTGGGGCTGCTTTTCATTTTGGTGCAAATGTGCAGAGTTTTTATGGATTTTTTTTTTTTTTGAGGGGGGCTGGTGGTCATCACAACCAGTACATTTAATTTGATTTCATCTCCTTCCTGCCTGGCAAGGGGATGGGTTCCTCAGTCGGAGCTGCCACTTGGGAGAGACGCAATAAAACCTGCTTTGGGTAAGGAATAAAAGAGGCTGCAGGGGAAAGCTCAACATAGAGCAGATTTCCTTCATTTTTTGCTCTTACACTACACAACAAACCAGTTTGAGGCTTGAGATCTCTAAAGAGAGGTGTCTGCCTAAGGGCTGAAGTGCCGCTGTATCTGTGAGGGTTCAGGAAGGTGCAGAAGGAGGTAACTTTCTTTTTGGTGTTCACAGCATCACAGAGTCCCAGAATCCTACAAGGTTTTGGGTTGAAAGGGACCTTAAAGATCATCTCCTTCCAACCCCTCTGCCACAGAGCACCTGCAGGGGCTTCACTCTCCGCAAACGGATGATGTGGGGATATTTTCCTACCTCGCCGGTGGCCTGAGAGAGGTCAGCAGCACTGACCCTGCCTTCACTGCTGACCCCACGGGAGCTCAGACCGCCCTGGTCACTCAGACACCCCCAGAGAATTGTCAAAATCGGGGTGCCCTGATCTGCCAGGAGAATCCCACCTGCAAGGAGCTGCCAGGCTGAGCATCTGTGACAGACAGTGACATTTGTGGGGGCCCTGGAGACACTGCTCAGATGTTGGTTGGGATGTTCCAGATCACCAGGTATTAACTGAAACATCTGTTACACGCAGAATCCAGGCTGGAGCCTCGAATAAAATCTTCTCAAAAGACACCCAATGGATTTCAGCTTTGAAAAGGAGACACAAAGTATTGATATCTTGCCCTCCAGACAAGAATTGTATTTAAATAGATTTTTCTTTCCCCGGTCCCTTTTGATGGGATGACAGGGATGAGGATGAGAAAAAAAAGCTGTGGAGCTCATGCAGGAGTAGGAACACCCCCGCTGAAAAAAGAACAGGATCATGGGGGTGGTGGCTCAGCAAACAGAGTTGGGATCTCTGTATTCAATTCCTTTGGCCTCTTCTCCACTTTAAATCGATGCAAATCAACGGAGCCAAGCCATGACAGCCAGCAGAGTCTATCAAAACAACATCACCCACCCTGTTTGTCCAGCTCGTTAGTGAAATGTATCAGAAAATAATCCTGGTTTGGTTCTGAATTAGAAAATAACCACAATTCTCTGCTAACACTGGAATTTAACTGCCAAGCAGATTTATAGAAGCGTAAATCTCCAGCTCCCAGAAAGGCAAACAGTGAAATGGAGAGTTGGGGACTGCCCTGGGAGGGAAGAAATCCACCTAATGTGACTAATGGAGGAGTTTAAGGCTGTTAATACCTGCTGTTGTAGCTGACTGAAAAAAATGACTGTGTTAATTTAAAATACATCAGCGTCTCTAAAATTCCTGCACAGGAACAGGCCTTTGCATCCTGGAATTCCCATATAAAATCATATAAATGTAACAGTCAGTGCTGGAGATAAGATCTGCCCCAGTAAAGTGCCAGTAAAGCAGCACTAATGCGAGCTCTGCGGCCTTAAGCAACCCACAGCACACATCCCTGCGCTCCAAAACCTCCCTAAATTCACTTCACGAAACCAACCAGCTCGAAATTACCCAGCTGAGGGCCGACGTCACCCACGCCAGCCTCCAACCAGGGCTGCGCTGACCCCAGGGCACCGCATCTGCCTGGCACCCACAGCACCGGGGGCAAAACAACAGCAGAGGCAAGGGCTGGAACGGCGAGGAAATCTCACATCTGCTCCCTCCTCTTCACCTCACCTGCTCGCTTCCAGCGGGTCAGGCCTCGTTCACGGGGGCTATTTATATTTGTGCAGATTGGCAATTATTAAACATGAGTGCTTTGCTATTATAGCTCTTCCCTCATTAGGGTTCATGCGTGAGGCTGAGCTGGTTCAGAGTGATTTGTGGCAAAGCTGCGGCCAAGGGGATGCTGCTCATAGAGCTGAAGTTTTGGGCTGGAAAATATTAGTGTGGTGTTAACCACATCCTCACGAGAAGGGAAGTTTGCACCTTTTTTTTTTTACGTCTCCGGGAGGTTTTAGGTTTTCTAGTAGTGCTGGGGTAGTAACTGGTATTAGTAACTGGGTATTGGGCTGGTGTTGCTCCATTTAACAAATAAATGGGTTTTATAACGATGCGAGGAGCATCCAGTGGCTCCGGGGAGCTCATCCTCCCCTCCAAAATCTCCTCCTCAAAACCTTCCCCCAGGCACTTCCTGAGCGCTGATGAATGAACTCCCCCTGCATCCCGGGAAAGGCGAAGGTTGTGCCCAGAGAGATGAATCATCCCAGAGAATTCCCTGGTGCTCAGGCACCGAGCCAAGCGTGCTGTGGGTTGCTCCAAAAGGGGATGGCGACGAGAAAACTGCTCAGCTGGTGGGCAGCCTTCTCCAGCCGTGCACAGGCCCTCCCCGCCATGGCAGGAGCTGTGTGAGCTCTGGGTGGATGCCAGTCTGAGGGTTGGCATCTCACCCCTGGCCGTATCATACCCTAAACCGAAAGGTTTGGGTTTTCTTCCACTGCAGCCCTCTGAGATCTCATTTTCGAAGGCAAAAGCATCTCCCCTCTTGGCTCAGGTCCCACCCAGCTGAAGCTGTGGGAGCTTGTGACTTCTGGAAAACATCTGGGAGCGTGGAAGGGAGGGAGCAGTGGAATAGCTGCGCTCAGCGCTCACAGAGGGAAGCAGGACAAGAGGACAAATCCGTGCCATGGCACAGGCAAGGCTGTGTGTCTGTCCATCCCGCTGGATCAGAACTCCAGCCCCTCCTGCTCTGGGCTCTCCAGTCAATCTCCAGCCCATTTTGTCTGTGGTTTTGGCCGCTAACTTAGGATTTTTCTTGGCTGCATTTCCTACATTTTGATTCTTGCAAAGGACTTTCCTCTTCTTCCCAACACAGAAGAGAGAAAGTTGATGAGAGCAGGGAATATTTAATCCCACAGCCTTTCCCAGGTGTTGGAAAACCACATATCCACGTCCCCTGAGGCCGGGTGGTGCTCAGGGACCCCATTTGCAGCAGTGGAGTGGCACTGCCACGCTGGTGCTGACCTGGTCTGAGGGCAAGGCGTGACCTCCTGTGTTCCTAAAACCCAGCTGAGTCCTGCTCCCCACAAAACCTGACTTAGAGTTTTTATTCTGCCCAGACGATCTGACCCCTTTCCCGAATTTGAGCCACACAGGGCATGACAAATCCCCTCCAAGTGCGCTCAGGTCTGACTTAAAAAAAGGTCGTCAAATCTTGGGTCTCGTGGATCTCCACAGTGTCTGGTGCCTTTCCCCAAGCTGGCAATAAATGGGACACTTGATGCTGCACAGGGAAATTTCCCTCCTGTCCCTCTTCCCTCTGTTCCAGCAGAGATTTGTGTCTACATTCTAGCCCAAACACCAGAAAATTCCCAGTCCTCGCAGACTGTCAGCATATCATGTGGAAGATTGATCCTGACAAGTCACCAGTCTCTCCAGTTGTTTCTGCTGGAGACCATATGGTAAAGGCAAAAAGCTCTCCATTTTTTTTTCCTTTTTTTCCCCCCTGAAAATGAGTATAAACTCTGCCATGTTTGCCATTTCCGAGGCAGACTCGCAGCCAGCGCCTCTGGGGAGCTGAAACACCTCTCTGCTCACACGGTCCCACCACTCACTCACGCTCCGCTTGCTCATCTGCCAAACGTGCAGAGCATCCTCCGGCTGCCCTGATCCCTCCTCCAAGCGTGAGGAGACCAAAAACCTCTCAGCAAAGTCACCGTGAAACACCGAGAACGAGAACAAAATGTTTTGTCAGCCTCATGAGCCACCGCAGGACAAAACGCAGCTCACCTGGATTTGCATTTCTGCCTGGAGCGGCCCCGTGGCTCCCACACCTCTCACTGCTGATGCAGCAGGGAGGGCTTGGAGCCGGGATGTTTTTAAAGTGCTGTAAATCGGGGGAAATGCACTTCCACACCCAAAATTCACCACCCAGGCGGCTTTCCCTGTCCATGGTCCCACCTGCCTCCTGATGCTGAATGTCTGGTAAAAATCCCTCTTTTTGAATAACAGCCTGGTGGACTCGTCTGCTCTTACAGCCCGTCACAATTCCCATCCTGGCTGGTTGTCCGGAGTTTCCCTGCTGGAGACGGACCCCTGGGCTGCGGGGAGGATGTGATCATGATGGCGTGAATCGCCCTGCTGACATGCTGGTGAGCCGGAGTAAAACACAGCTTGAAACAGCTTTAAATATTCCACCTAGCACGTTTTTTTTCCCCTCAGGCACTGTTTCCCCCTCCCCAGTTTTTAAACTTTGCCTTTTTATGCCCTAAATAAGAGCTTCTATACTATTATTATTGCTGATTATGTGCCCTCTGAAAACTTTCAGCGTTTTAGACAGGCAGAGAGGCTTTCAGAGCTACCCAGACACAGGGTTGGGCAACAGGTTCTCCTGAATAGAGTCAGTCGTGCATTTATACAAGCACAAATGGAATAAATCATACACCCAGAGATACACCGAGGGTTTGTGGCAAGGCCTTTGTTAAACACATGTTGTTATTGCTGAAGGATCTTTGTGCTGGATGCAGGAACTAGGCTGGAGGATTCCAGTGAGTACCTTGTCTTTTGGCCAAAACCAGTGATTGTTTTGTTTAAAATACATTTATCTCACTTCACAGCCTCTCAATCAATGACAGGGGGAATGAGGTACAGACACAGCTGAAGTGGCTGTCCCGTGAGCTCAGATGTCACTGATTTTCCACACTGATCACATTTCCAGCTTTTGCACTCGGACAGAAGAAGAATCAGATCTGAGGTTTTTTATTCTTTTCCATCATAAATCTACTTCAAGGCTGGAACAGAGCAAAGCTCTGAAGAAAAGCACAAATTACACCAGCTGGGCAGATTTGGCTAATTCAAGGAGCTTGTAGTCTGAAGGCACGTGGAATCCACCAACTGCTTCAAATTATCCACATCTCATGTTCTAGACACACACTGGGGGAAAAAAAAGTGTCTAATTTGTAGCTCTTCAGGCCAAATTATCTTAATTACACCCCTAAAACCAACACAGAAGAACCTAAAAGGGATTATTGTGCATTTACACCATGTCCCCACCACCGACTTCAGCACTTTTCTCCCAGCTCTTCAAAGTTGTCCCTGGCAGGAGGGCAGGACTTTGGTGGCCTGATGAACTGCAGCAAATGAGATCTGCCCAATCCCCTTTTCTCCAGAGCGTGGATGATGAGAGGTGAATGTTTATAACAGCAATTAGAGACCATGTGGCTGCAACAGTTTTATGGCACTGAACTTGTTGATCAGCCACTTGTTCAGAATTTTTTTCCCAAGGACGCGCCCATAAAAATTATCACAGTAAATTATACGAAAGAAACCCGAACCAAACAAACTCTGCTGGGCCAGCACAGGTCCCAGAGCCACGTTACGATTGCAGAGCTACTTTTGCTTTAAAAATCAGCACCAAATCCCAGGTTTAAGCTGAGAAACAAACCAGGGATTTTCTCCAGCACTGAGGCACTTCAGTATTAGTCACCTTGCAGATCAGTGCTGATAAGGAGCACGTGAATCTTTCTAACCCACCAGCGTGAACCAGATCCCAGGAACACGAACAACAACAGAATAATAAAAGGGTTGGAAAGGAAGCAGTTACAGGATTGCACCCAATCTGTGCCTCGTGCTGCCCCCAAAGTTTTAGGGGTTGGTGCTTATTGATGGCAACCCAAGCGCATCACCCACGGCCTGATCCTGCCACCCCTCTGCAGGGTGGCAGCCGTGTGACCTCAGCCTCTGCAGGATCCGGCCCTGGAGGAGCTCTTCATGCCAACAATCTTTAAAGAAATGGGAATTTTGCCACGGGCTTCAGTGGAAGCAAGAGTCTGGAGCAGCTCCAGCAGCTGATGAGAACGCTGCCCCCTTCTCCTTTCCCCAGCTCCAGCCCTGGACACATGGGCTATTTTGGATCTTCCCTAAAGCAAACTCTGTAGAATTCCAAGAACTAATTGCCTGGTCTTTTTTTTTCTTAATATTTTAATCCATTTTCCCAACCTGTTCTTCCTCTAAGAAAGTCTTTGGCAATGCAGACGGGTGGGTGGCTCATGGTGACAGCCAGAAAAAATTGAAATTAAATCCATTTGTCTCATTTCTTGAGGGACAAGGGGAGAAGAAAGGAGAGAAGAAAAGGGAGACAAGTGATGCACTGATCACACCTGGGTTAACTTCCACTCTCTGAGGCTCAGCTTGGTTGGTCTGGCTTTGCTTTAAGACCAGGCTGGATGATGCTCTGAGCAGCTGGTCTAGTGAAAGCTGTCCTGCCCACAGGGCTTTGGAATCAGATGATATTTAAGGTCCTTTCCAACCATTTCTGCAATTCTGTGATGATTCCGTGACCACAGCCACTGTCACCAGCCCAGCAGAGCGAACACAAGTGACTCGCAACCAAGAACCGATGGCACAACCCAGTTCTGGAGGGCAAGCTCACCCGGCCCTACAGGATGCTGGGGAGGCAGCCTCACCTTCCAGAGAGAAAACAGCTGGGGGAGAAGGTTACAAGTGAGAGGGAACCTCAGCCAGAGCCAGCACCAAATCTCCCCCCCAACCCCAGCCTGCTACATCAAACACTGCGAGGAAAGGAGCTGCAGGAACAAAGCTTCAGCCAAATCAGAGAACTGCAGACTCCCAGAACGGTCTGGGTTGGAAGGGACCTGGAAGATCATCCAGTTCCAACCCCGTGCCGTGGGCAGGGACACCTTCCCCTGGAGCAGGGAGCTCAGATAAGCCTTCAGAAGCCCTGCCCTGTGCCCGCGCTGTGGGCACGGAGGATCAGCTCTGCTCGCACGTGTGATTCTGAGTGTGTGCACAGGCAGACACAGCGCCAGGAGACACAAGCCCGCTTTGCTCAGCCTGCCCCCATCCACCCGCGGCGGGGAGGACGCGGCACTGCCCCGATCGCCGACCCGACCGCGGGGAAATCACACCCGGGAGGGACGCGGCACCCAGACGCATCCCCCGCTCCCGGCTCCCGCTCTGCAGTGTTGGGAAGCAGCACTTTGCCCAACTTCTCGTGGGCAGCTGCAGGGAGACCCCTGCCCAGAGCCCCCTGCCCAGGCGCTGAGCGAAACCTCATCCCGTTATCCCCAGGTTTGGGGGGAGCATTGCAAGAGCTCATCAAGCTCCGGAACAGAAACCAAAGCGAACCGAAAGCCGGCAAACCTGAACGACAACGAAACCCGGAGCCGGCTGTGAAACAAAACGCTAAAATCCCGAAGGGAACTCCTCCAGCTCAAAGGGATCCTCTCACTCGCGAAGGGGACGCACACCTGAACCAAGAGGCAAACCAAGCGATCGCTGTTGCCCGGATTATCACGGGACAGGGAAAGGAGCAGATCCACCTGCCTCCACCCGCCGGCGCTCCCAAAGTTGCCCGAAGTTTGCCCGAGGCGGAGCGCGTCCCGCGGTCCCCGGCGGTCACTCACCGCGGCCAGGAGGCAGCCGAGCAGCGGCACCGCGACGCGCAGGACCGAGCCCAGCATCCTGCCCGAGCCCAGCATCCTGCCCGAGCCCAGCATCCTGCCCGAGCGCGCTCCCCGCGCCGCTCCGGCCGCGCCGAGCCGCGGGCA
>VZTE01003410.1:1635754-1658512 GCA_013397775.1 Eulacestoma nigropectus | reverse complement strand
TCTCTTCCCCCTTTCTCTCCTATTTCCCACATTTCATTTTCACTATTTCCCCCTTTCCTCACCTCTTTTTATTTTGTTTCCCTTTTCATCTTTCTTTTTCTTTCCCCTCTTCTGTCCCCTTTTTTCTTTTTTTTCACCATTTCTCCCTTGTTTTCTATTTCCCCCTATTTCCCCCTTTCCCCCTCTTTATATTTTCCTTTCCTTTCCTTTCCTTTCCTTTCCTTTCCTTTCCTTTCCTTTCCTTTCCTTTCCTTTCTCTTTCCTCTTTCCTCTTTCCTCTTTCCTCTTTCCTCTTTCCTCTTTCCTCTTTCCTCTTTCCTCTCTCCTGAACTTTCCTTACAACTTTCCTGAAACTTCCCTTCCCTGCACTTTCCTGAACTTTCCTTATCTTTCCTTTCCTGAACTTTCCTTTCCTTCTTTTAATTTCTCCCCTTTCCACTTTTGGGAATGTGACCCAGCACTGCTGGGAAGGAAAAGAATGATTGATTGAGGCATTTGGCTTCCTCTGAAATAACTGCTTGGTAAGAAGTGGTTAAATGGACCAAAAATCCCAAGTCAGTTCAGTGATCTCCATGTCCTCTCTCTGCCCTTTTCCACAGAAAAAGGCAGAACAACCCCATGCTGTAGGTCACTGACACGGAATTTCTGGACTTCCCAGTTTGGAAGAACAGCTCAAGAGCAGACTGACCTTCATTTTTAATAAAAATGTGGAAATCTTTCCCCTTTCCAGCACAATGTGCAACATTTAATTTAGTGTTAAGGGCAATGATCCTTTCAACTCGAGACAAACCCCAGGTCTAAGCTCGCCTTAGTGTAGGAAACAAAACAAGCCCTATAAATAAAGGTAAAAATAAGAAAAACAATACTCTCCTCGCTGTTCCTGTCTCCCCAGCCCCGCTAGATTTTCAAGCTCCAACAGGTGGACAGATTTGTTGTCTTGTAAACCACCCGCCAAAGAAAGAAAACAAAATCCTCGTATTTCGGAGGCCCTGGAGACAGCTCCCTAATTCCAGGCTGTTCAGTTCACTGACACAAGCAAGAAATCTGCCATTTTTAGGGAAAGGGCTTAATGGTTAAAAATCTAAAGTTATATCCAGTCTTTAGCTCTTGTTAGCAAATCACTAAACAATCCACTTTTCAAAGATAACCTGCAAAGGGTGAGGAAAAAAAAAGTTTAGTATCTTTTTCTACCACTTTTATGGAAAGACTTGAGATTTTGTTGGTATTGAAACTATTTTTATCCCATTTTTTTTGCACTTGATACAAAAAATCCCAATCCTATCCCTTGTTTCACATCCTAGGCCTGATGGTGGCCTCTAATTGCCAGCGTAAAAAGAGGGACAAGACGTTAATTACCTCAATTAGTTGTACGAGGGTTTGAACACCCAGCAAAACTGTATAAAGCTGTTTGGCTCCTAAAATGATGGGGGCAGAGCTGATTAGCTGGTCCCTGCATCTCCCCACTAATTATAGCCACTCTGGGGTTCCTTATTTCATTTATTGATGCTTTCAAGTAGCCTGGTAAGGACAGGTTTTGGGGGGGAAGGAGGAGGGCAGCAAGGCGTTGGCAGATGCTGCTTTTTGGGTTCTTTGCAGAGAGTTACTCTGAAGGATTTGTGTGTGGTGACAGTGATTTTACAGGAAAGGTCTGAACCACATTTTGCCCTGTGGACTGTGCTGGATCAAGGTCCAGCTCCTGGAGTGTCCTATGGGTTTGTTGTGTTGAGGGTGTGGAAATTTGGCAGAAAACAAAGCCCTTTGTGATCCTGCTGGTCCTCAGGGATCAGACGGGCTGGGTGCAGCTGGGTTTAATTCTTGATTAAAACCAATTCAACTCTCAAGCCTGGTCCTGTTCAACAAGAACTTCCTCAGTTTCATGAACAGTTTGTTTTCAACGCCGTAAATCTGCTTGCATTCCATGAAGGAGGAGAGACACAGCCCACTGACTGATCCTGAGCAAACAGAGCTGTTTTCCCTTTCTCTTTTTTCTCTCTTCTTCCTCTTTTATTTCATCCAAACTCCTTTTATACAATAATTTTGGTCCTTCTCAAAGGGGTGGAACAATCACCTGTTGCAGGCAGGGTTTTGTTGTCTTCAGTCTACACGTGAGGCATGTTGTGTCTTCATTTGCATCCTTAGGGGTGTGGAAGTTCGTATGCAAATGGGCATTAATGAGGGGCTTGGCTGCTGTCAGTTAGAATTTATGGTGGGTACAACAGGTGAAAGAAACACTTTGGTCCTCCTCCACCCTTCTGTGCCTCACTGAAACAACATCAGGCTGTGGGACCTCTGCCTCCCTCCAGACATCATCCTGTTGTTAGTCCTTGCTCAGGCCATGTGCAAGGTAAGAGAGGGCCCAGATCACATTTTTCTCAAAAAGCCTCATCAATTCTTCACCAAATTCAGACAACTCTCTAAAAAATCTGGTCATTTTTTACAAGGCAGCAAGTGAACTCCACAGCACTGGCAGAAACCTCGTTTGATTTGAACCCACCTCCTGCTCATTTCATCCCATGCCCCCGAATCTTACACTGCCAGTATCAGTGAAATCCCATTCCCTTCTCCGTGTGGCTAAAGGCTGTGGTCAGTGCAGGCTGAAAAGCCCCACACTCTCTGGAGCCCCGTGCTTGGAGCCTGTGCCATGCCTTTGGCACCCTTTTTTTGCCCTCTTCTTATCCCTCTGTATCCTCTTTAAAACAAAAATGGGTGCCTGAAGAATTCAAAACGTTGATGCACTGTGGTTTTACGGCGTGGCCTAGTGCTGGTCGTGGTTTAAACCTTCATTTTTGCCTTGGGTGGGTGGGAACAGGAGCATTCCCAGGTATTAAGCTGAATTACTCACGTATTGCCATTCCAAGATGTATTTCCCCCAAAGCTTGGTTCTGTTTTGAGCCTGTCTCTGTGCAAATCACTGAGATTCACTGTGGGAGATTTTGCTCATTTGTTTCACTTTCCACTCACCTGTGCTGCAGTTCAGCTTCCACTTCCCTGTGCTGATGGGAGCTCGGTGCTCGCCCCGCTGTGATTCCATCCAACACCTCCCTGCAAAAGTCTTTTCGAAGCTTCAGGACCGTGAGGGGAGGCTGGGAAGGTGGCAGCTGTGTGGTGTTGAACAGCCTTTCAGCTAATAAATTGATATTGCAGGTTAGAAGGGGATTTGTTCCCTAATCTCAGTCATGAACAATTCGAGAAAGCCTTGATCCAATTCCTCTTCACACCAGAAGCAGCAGTTTCCTCAGTGGTCACTGTCTTGGCCTGGTGCATCTTCTCCGTGCCTGCCTTTCTTCATTACCATTATTTAACCCTCTTCCTCAAAGGTGATTAACATTTGTGCCGTGGCATCCTTCGCAAAATGCCTTCTCTCTCTGCGAGTTGCTTGGGGAAATGTCATACGGATGCAGGAAATTTTGGTGGATGCTGATGGCAGAGGTAAATAAAAGCAAGCACGATGTTTCCTGCCCCTGGTTTTTTTTTCCCCTCTGTGCCCCTGGTGATCGGAAACACAAAGACTATCAGCAGTGGTGTCTGGAAGGACAATATTTGAGGGCTGATTCATGCAGCAGTTTACTGAAGGCTGGATTTGCTGTTCTGTGCCCTTGGGGTTATGTTCCCCATTTAGCTTCTTCTCCAAAGCCAACACAATGCATCTGTTCTGCCTTCCACTCGGCGACTTTACTTGAACACAGTAATGGCATCACATCCCATAAACAAGCTGCAAAATAAATTTCTGTGCATTATTTGCATGGGGGATTAGAGGCAGGCAAACACTGGCTGTGGTGTTTGGCAAACAGGACAATTCCATCCACCTACAGGACTTCATTATTTGCAAAATGAAGCGTAAACAATTGGTGCTTTCCCGTGCTTTAAGGCCCCTTATTCAGCGTGGGGTGGCCTTGTGTGCAAATCTAGGGAAAATCTAAAGCAAGTTGACCACAAAAAAGCTCAGACTTTCTTCTCTTTCTGTCCCCAGCTGTCCCCAAAAGTTTTCCAGTAGAGAAATTCTCCCGGAAGTCTCCACCTGCTTCATGCCTAAAGCTGTGAGGGCAGCAGAGGCGGGTATGGCAGTGCAGAACATGAAACATCCGAAGAGCAGGAGTGGGATATTCAGGTAAAAGGACCTACCTGGCGCAAGCAGGCTGAAATCTTGTCCTTGATCTCTGGGGCAAGGGCAAATTATCCAGTTCCTGATGCTCACCTCACTCTGTAAGCTAAAGATAGCAATAATTACCTATCAAACTCCCAGGAGAGCAGAGGATTAATTGCTTCATAGTACTCAACAATTATTTTCACACAGTCAAAGCCAATGGGAGCAGAAAAAATAAGCTTTGCAATTACTATTACAAATCCACAGGGAACTATCCACTCACGAAGTGCTTGGATAAAACCGTTTTCTTAAAAATAATAATAATAAAAAATAATAATCTCACTTGTGTTTGGGCAGAAAAAGAGAAAATCTTCGGGCTCAGGAAGAACAAACCAAATAAAAAAAAAAAAAAAACTATGCAAACAAACTAACAAGCAAGAACTTTCTCCAGACTCAGGATGGCAGGGATGGAATGAATTCAGGTGAGTAGCAAACCACGCATTATTAAATCAGAGCTGTTTACACTGGGAACGTTGCAAAACTGTTCCAGGGCACGTGACGTGCCAAAGGCACAGGGGAAACACGGCACCTCTCCCTCCCTTCTCCTTGGAGCTCTGCAGAGCCAAGGAGGGCACAGGAGGTGGTCAGGGCAGCGTTGTGAGGACAGAAAACTGCTCAGCACAATTCTCGGCGTGGCTGCAACCACATTTCTTAAGATAAGTGTGCCCAGGGGTGTCAGGTTCCGTCCCAGGTTGTGGCCACCATGAAAAAACATTTCACCCTCACCACTGAGAGATTTTTATCTCCTCTAACACTCCCTGAGAGTCCTTTGGCAGCAGCGGAAGGCACAAGAAGCAGGGAAACCAACACAGTGATTGACACCAGAGATTACACAAGATAAATAAAAGCTTGAGCTTAAAACAGGCTCTAGAGAGGGAGATAAAGCCTCCACCTTATCATTAGAGGATGTGACACAGCTGATGCTTCTGTGGAGGAGGCAGGGAATGGAACATTTTACACAGCCTGGCCAAACGCACCCCAGAGCTGCTCTGCACGGGGAGGATTTGCTGCTGGTGTCCACACAAGAAGCCCCAGTTTCTTCTGGCTGGGTGATGAGAACCTCTGGTGTTAAAATAATGAACTGTGTTTAAGATCTCAGCAGCTGAAAAGAGGAATTTCTAGAATCCCACTAATTTCTGTGCTAAATGTTGTAAGGCTTGGCATAAACTGACAAGTGCAAGAACCAGTGAATAAGGAATTCAGGGCTCTTCCCAAGGTGTCTGCTCGGACTTGCTGGTGGCACTCAGGGACATGGTTTGTTGGTGGATTTGGTAGTGCTGGGTTAATGGTTGGACTCGATCTTAGAGGTCTTTGGCAAGCTAAAAATTCCAAGATTCTGTAATTCGATTGCTCTCCGAGACCTTATCTTTTATCCACCTTTGGCTTCACCATGGACAAAACCTCCAGAACCACTGAGACTGGATGTGCCTGAGTTTACTGGGACCAGTTTTGAGAAGCCTGAACTGCCACACTCATTTCAGGAAGGGTTGAAGAGGAAAGCCATCATTTCAGAAGTCAGCACGGCCATTGCCTTCACGCTGTTCACGAGGATCTGCCTGATCCATCCAGCTGGTTTATGTGAGTGCTGGAGTCCTGAGGGATGGGAAGAGCCCTGGGAGCAGTGGGTTCTCATCTGTGGAGAGCCAGACACTGGGAGGAGGGTGGAATACCGGAGACAATGCCCAGCAGAGCATTTTTGGCCACACTGTGGAGCATGATCCCGTTTTTCACACCTGCTGGGCTGAGCTGCGACTTTCTCTTTTCCAAGTCCAATGAAAGGTCCAGCTGAGACCCAAAGCACTGGACATACAGCAGGACGCTCTTTGGGGTTTATCAGTCACAAGAGCTGCTGTGAGTTTTTCTCTTTCATTTTCCACTCCTCTTCCCAAATGAACAGCAAGCTCAGGCTGCCTCCTCTCCTCTTGTGCGTGCAGAGAGGGAGACCTTTCCTCTCAGCAGACAGCAGCCTCGGGTCTGTTCAGCTCTGTCCAAGCCAGTTGCTCTCACACAGGGCTGGGTAGCCCTGCCCCATGCCTGGACCACGCCAGATTATCCCAGCAGTGCTGAGGTCCCCGCAGGCGTCAGTCAGGAAAACAACACAAAAATCACAGGGCCAGGGCTCAGACACGGTGATGGAGAACAGCGAGATGGGAATAAAGCCCCCTCTTCCCCCCAAACTGAGGTGGTTTTTTGCAGCTTGGTAGGAAACCACCTGAGCCTGAAACTTGCTGGTTGTCTAATCACACATCTCTGAAATCTGGTTGTTTCCACAGGGAAAAAATTACGTCGGAGACTCTGTGTGTGGTTAGTGTGAAGGTGTCTGCCTGTCTGAGGGCTCCCCTGTGAGCTCACTCTCTCACACCCCAAACAAACCAATGTCACCGGAAAGAATTAATTTCTGCCACTTCCAGCTTTTGCTTTTGGCAGGCAGCGAACACTCCTTGTAAGATTATTGATTTTCCTCCTGTTTGTTTAGCGGGGATATCCCTTGTTTCCAGCTCAAACCTGCTCTTCAAAATCCTCCTTGCACAAAGAAACGAGAGCAGCCCTGCTTTTCCCTTTCCATTCAGTTATAATCTCTCGGAGAGAAAGAACCCAACCAGGTATGAGGGTTGGGAGTTCTTCCTCCAGCCCTCCTTACTAAGAATCAGATTTAAAGGAAGCCTTTCTGGCTGCTGCAGTTCATTTCCCTTGGTTGAGCTGATGGATATCCCAGGGTTTATGTTGCTCATTTGATTCCCCTGCCTGACGCATTCCTTCCATATCTGCTGCCTCCAGGATGTATTTGTGCAAGCAAATCAGGCATCCTCGCTATATGTCAGCAAAACATTGTATCCACTGATGGAGAGAAGTGCTACGTTCTAGGTCCTTTCAACACACATGAAAAGTAAAACTCCATTTCTTGGGGGGAATAAGCAATGACAGTACATTCTCCTGAATTAATGCTGGCTGGGAAGAATTTTTTCTCACATAAATGCAATTTTCCAGATAATTTTGGTGTGGGTTTTTTTCTCTTTTCCTGACAACTCCTCTTCCTTTGTAAGCAAAAGGTAGTTTCATGCCCACAGTCTGCCAGACTGACTGTACGAAACAGGGAAACCCTCTCCTCATCCAGACTAAATCGTGTTAAATTTCACCGGATTGACAACAACTGATTTTCCATGGTCCCTGTCTATTTCTGACAGTGCAAATGGCAATGGCATAATGATATCCCAGAAAGTCCCATTCTCATTTCCTCTATCAAGAGGCGAATGAGTGAAGGAGTTGAAGTGTGTGGCATTACTCTGATACCTGTGGATTGTGACCCTCTCTGGGATGTTTGGTGCTGGATTTTTCAAGGAAAAAAAAAAGATTTTTAAACCGTGGATGCTGCTGTAGTCACCTAGAAAAAACCAGGCACACAAAGACATGCTTCCCATGGAGAGCTAAACATTATCTGAGGAGATGGCATAATACAGGAAGTAATCGAGCGAAGTGAAGCATCAGGCTCCAGTGCTTTTGAGTTAAGATAATTGAGTTTATGAAGCTTTCCTGACGTGCAGGCTCTGTGCTGGTGCCTCCTGTGTTACCTGGTGCCTCTGAAAGGGGTTTCATAGAGAGGGGAGTGACCTTTCTGAAGGGCACAAGACTTTGGGACTGGATTTTGCCCCCAAGGTGCTGCCTTGAACTCGCTTCTTGCCTATCAAAGGCTTGGCACGGCCCCAGTGAAGTTCACCGGGGCTCAGCGAAGCTTTATTTGTTTTAACAGAAAATATGACCCTTGGCATTTGTAACATTAATCTCCTCCCTGAGCGCTACCTTATCTCTCTGTTTACACTCTCCCCTCTGTGTTTCTGCAGCGTCTTCTCCCCTGTGCTCACCCCTTGGCTCGCATTCCCTTCGGAACAGGGCAGTTTCTCATGTTTGTGTTGCTGCCCTCGTTCATTTTTGGGTCAGCAAACAAGAACTTTGGCTGGGGATGGCAAAGAGCAGCCACTCCTGCTCCACAGCTCCACGCAGGGTGGGATTGGCGTCTGTGGACTGGTTTATCTCCAGTTAGAGAGAGCCTGAAAACTGGGCTGTGTGCGGCCGGCAAAGGGGGAAATATTCCAGTGCCACCACTGAGGACAGCATCAAGCACTTGTGGGTGTGCTTATGGGGATTTTTGCTCTCAGGCAGCCGATTTTTTTGTGGCAGGTGAGACATTTTTAAAGCAAACACCTCTGCTGACCCCAGGTCCTGCCGCCTTCAGGCACTCACAGCAGGATTCCCAGGAGAAACTGGGGGTGGTGGAGGTGTTTTCACTGTAAAACATTGTCAAGAGCAGCCGGGTTAGAAAACTTAGAATGTCTTCCCTCTCTTTAATGGGAAGGGTTCACTGAGGGGGAATTTAGGCAGCTGTGCCACATCTCCCTGTGTTTGGGGAGGTGAGTGGGTTGGACTTGCTCTGCAGTGTCATCCCCGTCTTGTTTAACTGCAGCTTCCCCAATTTTCATTTGTTTATTTGTGTGTTCCTGGCATATCTGATCGATGATGCGGCTCTGGAGTCTCGCTGCACCAAGGCTCCATGCTTCCCATCAAAGTTTTCCAGCAGAAAGGGTGGAGACCACAGGACACAGCATCAGATGCACAGATGCAATTTGCAAAACTAGAGAGGTTGTGGTTTTACCATTTATCCGTGCCCAGGTCAAACCAAGGCTCTCTGTTAATGGGAATATCAAGGATGACTATAAAATATGAGACCGCAGTCAAGTCCAAGATGAAATTCAGTCTTTCAGTTTGCTCACAAGTAAGAAAATGATAATAATAATAATTTTAAACAATGCCAAGCTAACAAGGAATCTCTGAATTGGGAGTTACAATCAGCTAAGGCTTCACTTTAAGAAACTATCCACAATCAAGGGAAAAATCACCACAGACTTGGTCCAAATTTCAGTTTACTCAAATCCTATTGCAGCTGGGGAGGTTATAGTGTCTAAATTTCAGTTTACTCCAATCCTATTGCAATTGGGGAGGTTATAGTGTCTAAATTTCAGTTTACTCCAATCTATTGAAGTTGGGGAGGTTATAGTTAGTGCTGAAAGCTAAATGTCTGTTGAAACTATTTCCTCTCTGGGGACTAATTCAGGGCTTTCCTGAGCTGGGTCAGAAGTGTTCCAGAGCAGATAATTAGGATTGTGTTTTAGAGCAACCGATTGGGCCCACAGTCAAACATCGTACTAAGAATAAGCAGGATGAGTTTCACCACAAGACAATCTCAGTGCCACCCACCACATTCCAGGGAAATTAATCACAGTGGAGATCTGTCGGGGTGGTGAAGATAACAAAGCTCAGCACTGCCCAACGTTCCACCTGTGCCTCTCGTGCTGTTCAAGGCTTGCTCTATTCCTGGACAGCAAAAGAGCCCTGTAATAAAAACCAGTATTTACACGTGTTTCTGTAGCTGTGGCCCCAAAAGCAAACACACTCCCTGTCAGGAGCCAGTCTGTAGATAGTGAAGTGTTATCACAGTGCACCCAGTTTGCATCTTCAGGTAATCTTCTGACTTTACTGGAGCCGTCGTGTCTTCTGCACATAAAAAGAGAGCACTGCTCCCTTATACAACCTCTTTGTTGGGCTTTCTGGGTGGGATTTGTTTGCTTAAACACAGGCAAAAGACAATGTTATTTGAGATTCTCCCTCACAGCCCTGTGAGCGTGGCAAACACGGGACAGGATCTGCAAGATCTGCAACACATCTGTGCTTTACAGGGTGGGAAGATGAGGCTGGGCAAGATGTGGGTACAGTGTCCAAAGCGTTCTTTCAAATTGCGGTTGTAGTTTTGAGCTGTGGAGCCTCATGTTACAGGTGTTAGTTTGTGTCCTAAGACTTTTAACAATCATTGGGAGTTTCATCACTTCCAGCCTTGGAAAGATGGAGATAATCCTGATGAAAACATCTGAAAGAAGTCAGAAAAACCCCCTTCAAATGTACCTTATTTCTGTCCTGCTGCAGCAACACAGCTCAGGGCTGGCAAGTTCAGTTGCTGAAGCCCAGACTGTAAATATCTGTGTGACAGATTTCACTGGGATTCAGGGGTTTGTTGTATCCAGCTGTGATGGGTCAGCAGAAAACACGTGGGACCCACTTGTCTTGGCTCCTTTCTCCCTGGAAATGCTCTGATCTGGGAGAGCTCAGTCAGGGCTGGTGATGTCTCCTGTGTTCTGGGTTTGGTCAGGTTCCAGGTCACTCCAGGCATTAAAATCATGGAATGAAGGGAAATCTTGATGCTGGAATGCTCCCAGACATTGTGCTGTAGAGAGTTTCAGAGACAACCTGAGAACCGGGACCCTGCGCTCAAACCTGGTGCAGTTCTGCAGCTCTTTCAGCAGTTGGCACTTCTGTTTTCCCTTCAGTTTGGTTGGATTTTGGGTTATTTGTTCAATCTGTAAAACCTGTAAGTGCAGTGGTTATACAAATCATAACAACCTGAGCTGAAATTATTTGCTTGGACTGAATTTTGAGTTGGAAATGGGAGCAGTGACCTGTGGGCTCCTGCCAAGGATGGTTACTAGTGTGAGATCCAGTGCTACTTTGATTTTGGTGCATAATTAAAAATGATAAACGATCCTAAATGTTTAACTCTTTATATTCTGTTCATCTCCAAAACTTATCAAGACTTCTTTATTCATCTACTGTTTAAAAAGTGGGAAAAATAGAACGAGACAGCTTTAAAAAATCCATAATTTTCATTAGAAGGATTAAAAAAAAATCCTTTTCTTACCTAGCCAGGTTTCTATTAAGAATCACGCTATGGAGACAACCTGAAGAATATTTATTGAGGCTAAGCCATAAAACCTTTACGTGCTCTGTACCCATGATCCTCTCCCACATGTATCTCATATCAGTGATAACATTTGCATAGATATGCTATGGACAGCTTGAAGCAGCTTTTTAGGTAAACGTCCTCTGTGTTTGTTTCAGTTCTATGTGGCAAAATATTCTGAATACCCCTGAGGGACTTCCAGAGCTGTTGCTCAATATAGTCACAAGGGGTGTCTGCTCAGGGCTGGATTTCTGGCTAAAAGATTATTCATGTGGCACATCTGGGAGCACCAGGAGTGTGGAGGCCAGGGAGTCCTGCCAGGCTGGGCTCCAGCACTGCAGGAAAGCTTCAAATCCTTCGGATTTGCACAGAAGGTGGTTTGAGGAAGGCACTGTCTGGAGCTGAAGGGAAGGCTAAGCTATCGTGAAGGCACTGCCAGCATTCCAATGCCGGCTCTAATCAGCTCACTATTTGCATCCCCAGGCGATTATTCATGAGGGTGTCACGTCAGGAGCTGCATCAGCAGACAAAAGGATTGATTGCAGTAGAGGTACCAGGGAAACCTCACACCAGCAGCACGAGAAAGGAATCCAAAGCAGAGCCCAGCCTCCAAATCTGGCCAGACTTTAGGGAACACAGGTTGCATCCTCGGAGGTGGGTGTATTTTAACAACGAGCTGATCAGTTCCTGGAGGATGAGCCTGTTCTGGTTTGAGCACGTGAGACCATGACCTTCCTTGGCTGACAAACACCCCCAAAAGCTGAGTCTCTCCTAGGAAGGGCAATGTTGTGTAGAGTCTCCAGAGATAATTTGGGAGGTTGTGAGTAGGTCAGGCCTCCGGAATGGCATGAAAACATGAGGGAAGCATGCAGCTCCTGGCAATTAATTAATTAATAAACTAATTGCCAGATTAACTTGGGCACATCAGCATGATGATGTGAGCAGTTTTCTTCTTATACTGTATCTTTTCTGCCAATGTTTTAGATATCTCTGTTTGGGTTTGAGGTGCATTTTTTTGCCATTTCAAACCAGCTGTGAGCATAGAATCCTGGAATGGTTTGGGATGGAAGAGGCTTTAAAGACCGTCTCATTCCAACCTTCCATGGGCAGGGACACCTTCCACTATCCCAGGTTGCTCCAAGCCCTGTCCAGCCTGGCCTTGGACACTTCCAGGGATGGCGTAACTTGTGCCAGGGCCTCACTACCCTCACAGGGAAGATTTTCTTCCCCATACCCAGTGCTGAGTGCAGTAGAGAAGAGGGGAGAATCTTCTCCATCAACTTTCTGGTCAGTCTTCTTTTGCTGCAGCCCAAAATTCAGTTTGTGAACACACATTTCTGAGCCATGTCCATCAACACTTACAGTTCCTTTTCTTCAGGGCTGCTCTCAAAACATTCTGATAAATGCCTTGTGGTTGTGGGGCCATCTGCCAACCCCCACTGCCATGGTGTGCCCTCTAACAGTGAGCTGTCAGCCTGCAGCATCTCTGGGTGTAGATATATCCGAAGCCACGGGTGCTGTGACTGAGCAGAACCACTTACTACGCGGGTAACTGGAAATTTATGAGGCGCCACTAATCATATTTAATTCACAACAATCCCCAGTGAAGCCATTGGAATCATAAGGGGGATGAATCTCGCTCAGACGTAGTCCAGAAATGGAAGGAATTTCAAAAATACAGCCACTTTTTCATCAAAACCCCTATAAAATCAATCTTCCATTTCAGAATGTAGCCCTAAGGCTTGAAGCTGACTGAAATTACGAAAATGCAAAAAGAATCTTTAATTACATGCTCATTTGAGAGGAGGAATGTAAGACTGTGTCCCTGGATTCATTTTTCAGAGTAATTTGGTAGTTGTTGTGTTGAACATTCTCCTCTGACGGTGGACTTGAAAAATACAACCAACATGAAAACTTGCCTTGTGAAGAGACTCTGTTTCAATTATAGCTGTCTGAGTAAAACTGAAATAACATGTTACTTTACTGGATGAAATCATGGTCCATCTGGTGCCTTGGGCTGCCTGTGACAGTGACAAGCTTGTGACAGACCTTTCCAGTCGGGAATGACTGATGGAAGATACACACTGGGCTGTCCCATGGAGAGGGACAGCTCTTCATGCCGTAAGCCATGTGATGGATGTGGTCTCAGGTCAGATTTTCAATGTCACTGGAAATTTTAGAACCACGCCCTATGATTCCAGCATAAAATGGGACAGGTTTGGTTTGGTTGTCAGCAGAAGGAGTCTTGAAGCTGTCAGCTCTGGGATAATTTAATCACAAGGGTGGTTTCTTCCTAATCCCCATTTCTTGGTTGTTTTATTTCTAGAGCAGAGAATGTAAATCCTTCCCTCCAGACCCTCCAGTAGTTTAAAACCACAATGTTTAACTCTGCATGTGCTTTTTAAATCTTGGCTGGCTTCAGCTTTTTTTGCAGAGATTGGTTACCTCGGCTCTGTGGGAAAGGAGTCCCTGGAACCAGCTCGTATTTCAGTGATTTCCATGGATTTAAGGGCCAGATGGGATCATTAGCTCACTCACCTTGATCTTTTACACAGCGTGTGGGATGGGCTTCACCTCATAGTAATTTAAGGAATGAAGTTAGAGATGGAGCACCTCTGCTCAAATGAGCTGTTTCCCCTCTGCTCCTTTTGCAGTCAATGGAGAAGGATCATTTCTTTCTTAGGGTAATTCGTTCTTCCCCGTGATAGATTGGAGTCAGGGACGTATAAATTACTGGGGCTGTGGCCTTCTCACAGCGAGTTCATTATCCAAAGTTTGGCTGAGGCACAGCTCCCTGGAATGCCAGCAGTTTGGGCCTGAAAGTGTCAAGAAATGGAGAATCCACTTCTTTTCTTTCTTGTGCTACCGATTTATTGCCCTTGTTATCAGAAGCCGAACTCCAAAGGCGTGACTGGCCTGGTTGATATTGGTTATAAGGGAATCTTGTGTAAGCAGCTCAAGGGAAGATGCACAGCTTGCACTGTGATGAATCCGTCTCCATTCCCTGTTACTGGCTGCCTCGTACCCCGAAAGACCGAGTGAACAGCAAAGATCTCCAGAATGAGGTGATAGCAATGACTGCTGACAGGGAAAGCTTTCTGCAAGGGGCAGAGGGAGGGCAGGGAGGGAGGAGATGGATGTGGAGGGATGTGATGGATGAAGAGAAAACGAGTGTTCGGAAAAGGTTTGTTCAGAGAAATCAGGCTGTGGTGGGCTGACCTCAGATGGACACCGGGTTCCCGCCAAAGCCACTCCATCATTCCCCTCCTCAGCTGGACAGGAGAGAGAAAATAAAAGGAAAGGCTTTTGGGTCGATGTAAGGGCAGGGAGAGATCGCTCAGCAGTTGCTGTCACGGGCAAAGCAGGCTTGACTTAGGAAAAAAGAATAATTTAATGTATTACCAATAAAATCAGAGCAGGATAATGAGAAATGAAAACCAAATCATGAAACACCTTCCCCTCTTCCCAGGCTCAACCTCCCTCCTGAATTCTCGGGAGCTGGCTGGAATTGCCTCCCTCAGATAGGGGAGAAGCTTCTCACAGAAGCCACCCCTGAAGTCCCCTGTTACCGAAACCTGGCCACCCAAACCCAACACACAGAAGCACTCTGGCACTAAAACAAAAAAACTGATAAAAGTGAATTATGGCTAACCTAAAATCAGTAAAAGCAAGCTTGTTTAATTACAGACCCAATAAATAACCTGACTAATTGATTCTGCCGAGATAAAGCCAAATGTATGGTTTGGAGGGATAGTTCTTATCTGCAGGCGGCATTTGGGGATGGCCACGTTCCCCTGAAAATCAGTGGATAATGGGATACATCTGCAGCAGTGTTAAGCAGAACAAGTATCTCCTGTTCAGAGTGAAACTAACGACAATGACAGGGCACAGACCAACAAAAAGGTAGAAGGATCTGTACTTTCCCTGGCAGCTTCTGAAAAATGCAGTGTTGGTCAGTGCTTGAGACAGACTTGCTGTGAAACTGATGTTCTTCTCTGCCACATTACAGTTCCAATGAAGATGTTTTTATGACGCTTTTTTGGGCTAGAAAATAATTACATGAACAGGGAATAGCCATGGAAAAGGTAAGGAATACACTTGGATGTCTTGATATACATTAATTCAGACACCATGTCTAACTCTCTTCATTGACTGCACAGTTAAATGGAAATAGAAACCCTAAACTCTGACTCATGGGCTTTTCTCTCTTGATCAAAAAGTCCGTGGGATTTGTAACTCGGATGTTGAGTGCCTGTAAGAGATGGTCTAGTTAGATCCTTTAAGGATTTGCCTGGAATAATCCAAGTAGTTTGTAAAGGATCGTGTAGTGAAATCCTGGTCCCTCGCCCAAATCACTGGTCCAAGCTGAATTTTTGGATATGGAATGAGGTCTAATCAACATTCATGAGGGTCAGCGTGGCCTGCAGATAAGTCAGGATGGTATCCTTCCCCTGTTTAGCACTGCTGGGGTCACTCCTGACACCCTGTCTGGACATTCCTGCTCTCCCCACCCCTTCTAGCCCAAGAGAAGAAAATGAAAGGGATTGGGAAAAGGGTGACCAAAATTATCAGGGGTGTAGAGCACGTGTCTCACGCAAATAAACGGAGGGACACAGCACAGCACCCTGGCCCTGCTCGGCAGGGCAGCTTCTATCCAGGAAATTCCCAGTTTGTACTGCTCCATGGGATTTTCCCACATCCATCCGCACAGCTTTGAACTCTGCCATAGTGACACGTCCTCAGGGAATAAAAAAAGAAAAAGAAAAAAGCAAGAGGCTGGGGTTATACTCCAAATCAGTTGGTGGTGGCTGTGTGGTTATGCTGAGTTACGTGAGTCATATCCAGCACCCCGAGAGTGTGGAATGATGAGCTCTGCCCAGGTCAAAGGAGCATTTCTCAGGCCTGGGCTTGGCTGGCATGGAGAAGGAATAGTTTAAATCAATTTTTTGAGGTTCCTTCCAGGCCTTGTTTGTGTGATGCTGCAGCCTGAGCACTTGTCTTGGCACTTTTGATTCACTGGGTGTGTAGCAGCGATGCTCCCGCTGTCACAGCATGCACTATTGATTTATTACGCTGAAGTGAGTACAACTGGAACATGGAGATTCATTAAGAGAGACCATTCACGCCTCTGGACTCGATATGTTTTTGAAACGATTCTCTACAACCTCATTAGTGTCTTGCTCTCATTCATGGATTCACCTGTGGAGTGACAAAAAAAGAAACAAGAGCAGCAGAAAATTGATCCCCGGCACTGATGTCTGATTCCTTGGGAATTCAGCATTTGCCTCATCATTCTGGGACGCCAGTTTGACCCTGCTGAATTCAATAAATGCAGTGAAGCTCTAAAGTAGAAGTATTGATGGCTCGGACACTGAGGTACAGGGTTTCTTCAGTCCCTTCCTTAGAAGTGCAGCAGCTGTCTTTGTGTCTTTCCTCACATGCTCTGACTCACATAAGAACGAACATATTCTGATTATTTGTAACAGCGTTTTGGTCTCTTATGATCCCTTGAATAACTCCCCATGAATTTTCCAAAAGGTAGTCACAAAGAGATTTTTTATTCCTTTTTAAGGGATGCATTTTCTTTGGGATACATGAGTAATCCTCTTTGATGTTGTCTGGCTTAGATCTCTTTTAGCGCTGAAAACTACAAAAAGGTAAATTAAATGTACCCATTTAGATGCCTTTAATTGGCAGCCAACGTCAATGGCTCCAGTGAGAAACTTGGGACTGAATTCACCCAAAGGGAATTGCTAAAAGATTTATGGAGAGAAGCGAGATCTTTATTGAAATGCCTCTTTTTGCTATTTTTCCTGGACAGTGTTTGTATGAAGTTGGTAATTCCCATGTCCACAGCTGAATCTCACTCTTCTCTGTTTCATGATCTCCCCGGAATGTGCTCTAGGTACGCTCTCCCCACGACTGAGGTTTTAATGGATTTGGAAAAATGTTCAGATGGGATTAAAGATGATGGGAGCACAAAGCATATGGGAGTTATGCTCCCAGACCATCAGGAGCTGACTCCCCTGCGGAGCTGGTGCATGGATGCACAAACCCGCTGGATGTGAACAGGAATTCTCACGGGAGGGTTGGTGAAACAGCAGTGGGGACAGTGGTGAAGGTAAATTTGGAAACAGCCGGCATGAGGATGAGATTCATCCCTAGCTCCAGACACCAATGCCTGACTTGGCCTCCCTTGGGACACCTCAGGCTGTGGTTGGATTAATCCTGAAATGTGCCAGCTGAGTCACACTCCGGTAACGTCACCCCTCATCTGGCAGGAGGGACTTATCCCGGTGCTGTTTTTGGGGAAGGAGTGAATGGGAGATGTAGTTAAACAGTTTGGGAGTTAGGGGTTTCCCTTGGAAGGAGCTGTGGGGTTTTCAGCAGTGTTTTGGAAGGTGGGCAGTGCAGGGCTGTGTCTGCACAGGGAGGTCCTGGTGTAGAGAACTGAGAGCTGCAGGACAGATCCGGGATAAAATGGATGCAAGAGTTGCAGGATGGATGCAATAATTGCAGGATGTCACCTTGTAGGGTCCCTGTGGTTTTCCAGGTGTGAAAAGAACCAGCAGCAGCCCTTCCCTCTGTCCTGTCCACTCCAGATCCAGGGCCCAGCTCTGTCCCTGATGCCTTGGTGGTACTTACGGACTGCACAGAAGGGTTTGTGTGCACGTGCCCAAGGTTTTCCATGGAAAAGGCTGAAGATCAGCTCCTGACCTTCACCCTGAGATGATTTATGAGGGCTCAACTGCCGAACTTCACCCTGCAGTGATTTATGAGAGCTCAGCTCCTGAACTTCACCCTGGAACGATTTATGAGAGCTCATACACTCATTTCCCCCAGCTCTGCTGGGATGATAATCCCCAGAGGAGGGACAGAGCTGGGAATCTGGCTGGCAACTGCCTGAGCCTCAGGGTAGTGCTTGGCCAAAAGGGCATCTCAGCTTTTTCCTTCTGCAGGATGGTGCTGATAATCCTCTTATCTGCAAAGAATTTTGTGCTCTCCTCCAGAGGAAAGCTCAAGGTGGGAGTTACTGGTGCTGATGACCCAGTGAGTGTTTTGCAGACACACATCAATGTCAGCCAGAGATGCTGTTTGAAGTCTGTGCCAGCTGCCCTCTTGGGAAGAAAGAGGACAACGAACATCAGTGGCATCTTTAGAGAGAAAAGACTCCAAAAAGAGTGGAAGGAGGCACAACCAGCAGAAGAAATCCACATTCTCAACCAGCTGAAACAGAAAACGATGTGCTTAATAACCATTTAGAGAAATATAGATAATACAGCAGCAAACTGAACCAGGATACCCAGCAGGGAGTAACCATTTGGAGAAATATAGATAATATTTGGAGAAATATGTATTAATAACCATTTGGAGAAATATAGATAATACAGCAGCAAACAGAACCAGGGCACCCAGCAGGGAGTCACTTGCTTTTTATTAGCTCTGGGGTTTTCTCTTCTGGAATGGGAATGGAACCACCTCCAAAAAAACCCAGGGAACGTAATTGCAGGGACACAACATCAGTGAGCTTTAAGAAGGGAGCTGGTCACGGGAAGGGCTGCCCTGGAGGACGAAGCTCGGGGCTGAGCTGAAGGTATTCAGCAGATGGGCAGGATTATTGTAATCCTTATCCAAAATAGCAAATATTTCATTCTGCTCTAACCAAACCAGAAGCCCAAGGAGAGCGGCCAGCCTGGAGGTGTGGCCAGCCTGAGGTGTGAATGGAAGGAATATTATGTTAATGGAAGAGAAAAGAGGTGAGAAAAGCTTGAGAACTGCTGAGTTAGAGGATCTGCATGACAGGAGAGAACTAGTTTTCTATTTGCTGAAAAACCTAAACCCCCTGAGGTTCACCCTGGTAGATCATTCATCCAGACAGCAAACCATAGGATAGAATCTTACAGTGGTTTGGGTTGAAAGGCCTCTATTTCCAACCCCCTGCCATGGACAGGGAGGCCTCCCACTATCCCAGGTTGCTCCAAGCCCCGTCCAACCTGGCCTTGGACACTTCCAGGGGTCCAGAGGCAGCCACAGCTTCTCTGGGCACCCTGTGCCAGGGCCTCCATACCCTTACAGGGAGGAGTTCCTTCCCAATATCCCATCTAACTCTGCATCTTTCTTGAGATTGTTATGGGACTCTGTTAGAAGTCAAATGGGTTGACTCATAAAATCTAAAGATGATGTGTAGGCTGGTCCTCAAGGGCTGTAAAAAACACCACTCCCATCAAAATGAATCACTTAATGCTGAAAACATTAATGTTTAATTTCTGGGATGAGATTCTTGGGTTTTAGGAAGCCAGAGAAGCCCCACTTAAATTCTGTGAAACTCTTACAGGATGCTGAGTACATGGAGCAAGAAGTCTCATGTTTACACTCTTAGTCCTCTCTTTTTAGAGCTGTAGCTTTTTGGCTGGGATGGTACTTCAAGCTGTACATTTTTTTAACCGCTTTAATGTTAATATTTTCAAATGTGGTGATGTTGGACATGAGCCAATTACTTTTTTTTTTACCTAACACTGATCATAACCCACAGCAGACCTTAATGCCAGTCAAGAGAAGGCTGGAATCAAATTTAGAGGCAGGGGGAATCTTTTATTTGCCTTCTGAAACCTCTTGGGTGAAAGAAATCATCTGCTGAGAAGCCAAGGAAGCTCAAAGGGCATTTGGACGCTGTGGGTGAAGGTTTGTCATCTCCCTCCAGCTCACACGGGTGATCTTAGTCCAGCAAGCACAACTATGACCATTAACATGCAAAACACACGTGCTCCTTAATTATGAGAGTGATATTTTTGGATTATCATGCCCAGCTAGGAAAAGCCTGCATTTGCTGCAAAGAAATCCGAGGAGGGCATCAGCCCCGTGAGGGGAAAAAATGGAACATTGTGAAAGCTTTGCCTCAGTCCAGCTGTTTTTCCCATCATATTTTACTTGTTTGAGAAAGTTTGCAATCCCAAAATATACAAGGCATGGAGGAATTATGTAAACACAAATCTGGGATAGCAGGAAAAACACAGCTTAGTGCTCTGAGGGCAGAAAACCTGGAAAATGGAACATTGGTTAATGGTTATCTTCTGTGAAGAGATCACAGGGTGAGGTTAAGAGGCTGAAGGTTTTATTGTGTTTTTTAATGACATCTGCAGTGCGAGATCCAGGTTTTTGGATTGGTCTCCAGCCTGATATAAATAAATGAGTTGGGAAAATGAGCTGTGAAATCTCAGCTTATTCAGACTGGCTTCTCTCAGCTGCAAAAGCCTTAACCCATGTCAGAATCCAGCCCATGGAGGAGGTCAAAATACTCTGCTGGTGTTTAAGTCCAACCCACCTTCATTTTTCACATTTTCTGTATTTTCCGAGGCTGGCGCCAGCCGTTGGGACATGCAGACAAGATGGGCAGGTTTGAGTTATTTTTATCCCCACGGCTGTTCAATCAGGTTCTCATTTAGCAGCTCAGTTCTGTGGATAATCTCAGCGTAATTAGGAGGTTTAGGTAAAATTCAGAAATGCACTTAAAATTTTGGTTATTGTTGTTCTAGAATCAGCACCAATTAAAGGAACATAATTATACTTGGTGTAGCACAAACTCATTATGGGATGCAATTCTGGCCTATGTTGTTTGCAAGAGAGCCAAAAATTTTCTTTTTGCACAAACCCTGTTTCACAAAGAACAATTTTTTAAAATCTGTCAATTAAAGGACTGAGGATGTTCCTGTCTGGTTCATGACTTAAAAAAATAAAAAGCTGATATTTTTGGATAGTCTGTTCTTAAAATGTTTCACTATTAATTTTGAACATGGTGTTGTTAAAACATTATTCTCCATAAAAGCTAAAATAAAAGAGTTAATTAGGATTAATTTAGTTAATTAATGGTTTTGTTGCCGTAAAATTATTTTCCTCTTTTTAGTTCATTAAGAAATTAAAGTCTTGGGGGCTGACCCAAATAATTTCTTCTCCATATTTCTGGTGGGATTTTTTTGGCACTGCGAAGAACACAAAATTTAGTTATTAAGTTGTGAACGACAGAGATTGAACCAACAAGGGACCTGACAGGAAAACTCCTGGTAGCTTGAGGGAGAAGACAGAATTCCACTGGTTTCCAGCCCTATATTCCACTCAGTGGCTTGTCCTCCCTCCTTAAGACCTCTTGCGCTCTCTAGTAATTAAATCTGCAGCTTGAAAAACAGATATCTTTCAATTAATAGAATTAATTTCGTTATTAGGTTTTTTCCCCCCCGTCATTATTTATTTGGAACAACACCATTTATAGGTGCTGCCCTCAAAAACTGTTTATGATCTGCCAACACCTCCTCAGCCAAGGGATATTGAGACGTTGTTTTTCCCCACACTTCATCTCATTTCTTTCACCTACCAGACATGTTCGTGTACTCACTTCCTACTCCGGTGCTGCTCTGTGCAGGAAAACACCCAATAAATTAAAAATATGTTAAGTGAGGGGGTAAAACCTATAGAAACATCATTATGGATCAGTGCCTAGATCAGCATGCTGTCCTCAATATGTCTAAAGCATCTTCCCAGGGACAGGTATAGGAATATGAGAGGTTTCCTTCATACAGTCTCTTAAATTCTCCCAGGATGAGACTTGGATGTGAATGGAGGCTTAGAGAACATCCTGAGCTGTGTTTGCCTGGTTTACGGATTTTTCCCTTTCTGAATGTCTCCGATTGTTTTTTGAATTTGTGCAACTTTTTGCTCCGAGCTGCTTCAGAGAGTTCCACATCCCTTTTTCCGGCATTTCCTTTGTTTAGAACGGGGCACGCACTAATTTGATTCATTGTGGAGTAATTACTACACAAGAACAGCCTTTGCTGCCTTTTCTTCATCTCAACCACTGCTCACATCACTCTGGATTCTACAGGTGTCCATCATCCCTTCCTTAATCATCCCACTGCCAGGCTGGATTCCAACCTATTGATTTGCTCCTTATTCCAAAGCCATCAATCCATGATGGATCATCCCTTCAGTGATGGATCATCCCTTCAATGATGGATCTTCCACATCGTTTTTACAGAATTATTATAACGTGACCGGAACCGCACACAATTTTCAAGAGGTGAGGACATTACCCACAGAGACATAAAAATGCCTTCCATTTTCCCCTTGATTTCCCTAGAATATCTCAAATTTCATTTGCTTTTTTGACTGATACTGCTGCTGAATTGACATTTCCATTAAAAAATTGCTGGCCCAAGACCTCATTTTTCAACGATAGTAGCTGTGCCAGAGCCTGCCATGGTTCAATCCCTCTCCAGCTCTCTTGAACCCGCTTTAGGCACTGGAAGGGACTCTCAGGTCTCCTTGGAGCCCTCTCTTCTCCAGGATGAACAAACCCTTATATCCATAGGAGATCTGGATACTGTGAATGGCTTTGTTTGAATGCAGGTCCCAGGAGCCCCCAAATTTACATCAGGACCTGTTCTCTTAGGATTTTTCTAAACATTTATCACAGCACTGGGTAAGGCGAGGGTGGAAAAAGACTGCCATGGGTTTTAAAAGGAAAAATCATCATTTAAATTAACAGCAAAGTACATAGACCTTCAGCATAAAAAATTATACATCTCACCCACTCACCCTAAGAAATACAAAACTAGCATTCAGTTGAGTCAATAAAAGTTAAATTTTCTTATGTGTAATCCACTGTTGGCTGAAGGACATTAGCATTTCAAATAGATTTGCTCATTAAAATGAAGATATCTTTTGATAAAACACCCCGATTTCCTGGGATTTCAATTCTTGCACTAAGAAATGAAAAGAAGTAAAGGCAGAATTCAGTGGAAATCTCCTTTTCTTTCTTTCTTTCTTTCTTTCTTTCTTT
>VZTE01003410.1:1560514-1635233 GCA_013397775.1 Eulacestoma nigropectus | reverse complement strand
TTTCCCTTTCCCTTTCCCTTTCCCTTTCCCTTTCCCTTTCCCTTTCCCTCCCTGCTGATACCTCAGATTTGGCATGAGGGACAATCTCATCAGGGACAGCTGTGTGGAGATACTGAGGGTGGTGGCCGAAGACGGATGGTCCAGGGTGCCAGAGTTTTTACCAAATCCCTGGGATGGGTGAGGACTCAGAAGTGTCCCAGTTTCTGATTAGTTCAGTCCTATTTGCAAAAACAGCTGTGGAGCACCAACGCAGAAGGAAGGGTTGAAACCATGAAGCCCACCAGTAAACGCTCAGATTTTAAATCCAAGAGTCGCGCATTTAATCCCAAATTCTGGAAAGTCAGTACTTTTAATTTCATAAACCAAACATGTATCCTAATTGCAAAACCACACTAAACCCAAAAAATCCTGGCATATGCTACAAATACAAGCCCGTGCCTTGTGCAATGCGGTTGTTACATTTCTCCGACCCAATCAGTGTTGTTTATATCCCTAAATCCCATAAACCGTGGCCCAGCAGTAAACTCCAGGCCAAATATAAATCATGGGCGTGTTGGCAAGAGGCTGGAATGTTGGACACACAGGCTCCTGGGATGGAAAAACCCAAACCTCAATCAGAATCGGGGCTGCAGTATCAAACTGAGCACCACACACACCGTGCTCCACAGTTCAGTGGGAATGTTGTAGGGGGAATCATTTTCCTCCTGTGGAACACTGGTTTAATGCACCGCTGAGCTGATGGTCAGTTAACATCCTTAAATCATCACCGAAGGCAATGGGGGAATGCTGGTTACTTCCAGTCGTGGCCTGGCCCCGGTATTTTCCTTCCAGGTCCATTTGTTTTTATTAAACAGATGGATAGCCCCGTGACCTGTGGGCTTTAGGGGGTTGCCCTCATAAATAGGCTTCAAAGCCTCCGGTAGATCATAGGGAATATGACCTGAAGCCCAGACCATGGTGATGGAGACTCTCACTGTGGTGCAGCCTTTGAATCCTGCACAGAAGTGGCGATTTCAGCTCCCTCATTCATTAATCTGGTCAGAGGGAATTGGTGCTAAAGGCTTCAACTCACACACGGAAGAGGAAAAAAAAATTAGCTAAGGGTGGCTGAGCACTGGCAGAGCTGCCAGGCACCTGGTGATGGAACAAAAGAGGGACTGAAGTTCACAATTCCAGGGAATTCATTGTCTCGTTTAGGAACCGGGGCAGAACAGACACATTGCAGGACTAAGATTTCAATGGCTCAGTCAGTGGGACAGGTGAAGAAGAGGTAAAATATTGATTTTAATGATGCCAGGATCAATTTCATCCAATATCAACCCTGTTAGCAACAGCCTTTCTTTATTCCTGCAACGCCATCAAATCTGAGATTACATTGCAGTTATTAAATCCATCCTTTAATCTGATAAATTTAGTGTGAGGGCATTACCAGTGTATTCATAACCTTTCTTTATCTCTCCACCATTGGTGGCTGTAGTGTTGAGTCTGAGATAGAATAAATGAGATTTCAGAAGCAAGATCAGTAGTTTTGAGCAGCAATACCTGTCTGCCAGCTTCAGAGATGAGAGAGGGAAAAAAATATATGTTGATGTTTCAAGGAAGTCAGAAACATCACCCAGCGTAGCTTAAATCAGGTGGATTAGCTGGAGTAAGAAGATTTAATAATTGGATTTCTGTTGTGGTGGTGAATTGTGCCACACTGATAATATCCACAGCCAAGTGTTCCAGGTTCCCTCCCTTCATGGCTCCTGATTAATGGAAAATGGGTGTGGAGGATTATTAGGGGGATTTAACATGTACAGATACATCCCAAAATGTTGTTATCCCTCTGTGAACTGAGTCCCAGCAAAATATGTTTTTCTCTGAGGAGGCATCAGCCTGACTGGGAGAAAAACAACTTTTTTTAGGTACTTCGGAGAAAACGGATGCAACTGGCAAGTGGAAATGATTGGCATCTCAAATCTGGGATTGCAGAGAGGGGAACCTGCCTCCAGTTCCTCATTTCACAACAAACTTCCTGTTCTGGGGAATCTGTGTCAGAGCACAGCCCTGGAGATGTTTAGATTCTTCTGACATCCTCAGAACCTCCACTTAGACATTGCCTCTTCACCCCCAGGTCCAGCTCTGTCAGGAAACCTCTAATTCACCTGGAAACACATTCACAGAATAGGTGAACATAGAAAATCCTGGGGAAAAGAACTGGTGAAGCCAAGGTCATTTATCTTGGACTGTTTCCAGATTAACCAGTGGCTCTTACAGGTAAAAACTCAAAAATCTACCACTGGACAAGTGGAGCCCTCTGGTCATTGCATGGCTGAGGCAGTGGCTGGGGTGAGATGGCACCAACCTTCAGCGGCATCAAAATCTCTGTGAAAGCTTCTGCCACGCCGGGACACACTGATAAGAAGTGAAAAGTGGACAAGAAAAATCAGCATTATCAATCTGGAGTATTAAACTGGAACTGACTTTAAGAGGGGTTATCCAGACCTGATATTCACAGATCTCATGTGATCTGTCAGGCCAAGATTAAAGTGTCAGCCCTGCTTTGGAGGTTACTGAATAACCACAGTGCCCCAGCTACATTATGCTGAAACTCATAAACCTTTGTCAAGACTGTGTTAAGAAAGAAAAAGGGATTTTCAAGATTTTTATTGCTGTGAGAGTAAATTTGGTGATTTTTTTCCTAGCACAGCAGAAAGAAGAGGTTTAAATCAACCACTGTTCTGTTTTTTGTTTGAAATTAATTTCTATAATTTAATTTTTTTTTCATACGTTAAGATAATGATAGTTTACAACAGATAGATATACAACTTTTGAGCGTAAATCAACTGGAAAAAATTAAATAACCTGTATTATTGACATAAAACTCAAGGATAGAAAAATAATAAAAAATTGAAGGGATTGAGAGCAAATCTAATGCACATCCTTGGGGTTTTTTAACAATAAAGAAGAAGGGAGTGCTGTCACCATTGACAGAAGATACGAAATGTCTGAGCAGAATCCATCAGCTGCTAAGGTGGAGCAGAACAGTGAAGAATTTGTGACACCCGAAAGCTGCAAGGTTTTCTCTCACAAAGATTGTGCATTCAGGAAATTAGAATAATTCCTAAAATTCTGAATGAGCATTGCTGTTGATTACTGATTTTGGAAGCCTTGTGAATATAAAAACCTTCAAGAAAATTGGGCCATGAGTGTGAGCCTGTGTTCAACTCAAGCTGGGAAACCCACAAATAACGTGGAATCATTCTCAGGAATTACGGCTGACCTATAATGAGGAGAACGCAATTAACTGAACCCCAAAAGATAGAAAACAAAACATTCCCACTCTAAAACTATCAGAGTAATTTGCAGAGTGAAGGCTCATAGGGTTAATGAGAAATGAACAGAAATTCAGCAGGGGAAAAAAAAAAAAAGGAATTGTAAGAACATCACCAGGTCCAGGGCAAAAATCAGGATTGACGAGGTTTGAAACAGCGTTTTGAGATACGAGACAATCTCTGGGATACAGTTTCAACTTCTAGTCCAATAAATAAAAACTGTTTGGAGAAAAAAAAAACATAATTCCAGCCAGAGCCGGGTTCATTAGGGGTGAAATGTGGGACATCACAGAAAACTACAGCACAAATGTTTGTAAATCTCCAAAGGAACAAAAGCAAATCCTTTTATCAGAACACCCCTTGAAAATATTATCTCTCTGTAGCCAGCTGAATTAATTTGACTAATGAAGGTTCATTTGTACCCTCAAATTTAATGGGATGTCCTAAAACAACCTAATAATTGGGGTTATTTCCTCAAGGGTGGAGCAATAATGTGCTGTAACACACAAGCCTCGTAAATTTGTTACTGAGGAGCTCTCAGTGATTTTGACATGAAAATGTGTTCCTTTTTAAAAGAGATGAAATCAAAAGGGGAAAAAATATTTAGAATCCTTCATCTTTTAATGAATCCACATCTATCCCATAACCAGAGGCAACCCCTTGTCACTCTCAGGCAATGTTCCAGCTTGAACTTTTAGACCATATTAAATTCCAGTGCTTGAAACAGCAGGAAAAACCAGGACGTTAAACTGGGAGAAGTGTCTGAAAATGGTTATGTTGATATGGCTGATAGTGAAGTAGTAGCTGATTTAATAGCTGCAGTTTTTATTTTAAAAAATAAATTTCAATTGCACCCAAAAAAAGGATAAATGTGAGATGAAACAGGATGTTTTACTACGGTTTCATCAAAACAATTTGGGGCCACCAAGAACCGTGTGGAATAAAGAGCATTGCTCCCCTCGCTATTGGTTTTATTTAAATATTCCTTCATTTTCTTCCCTTGTTCTTTTCCTTTTGTTTGTGAGGAGAGATGTGGCTATTAAATAGAATAAAAAACCAGCTGTGGCCATCTTGAATTGTAGTAATTCCATTACTGGCACAGCACTTTTTAGGTACAAATCAAAATATCTTAACAAAAAGTAAGCAAATAAACAAATTCTCCTAAAATATCATTATGTTGTAATGAGGGAAATTTGATTTCTCTTTTGCCCCTCAATCTTTACAAGGTTTGCCATAAATCCACCTCACCCTTTATGCACTTGGTTATATTGGAGCTGACTCTCACCTGCCAGACTTAGCAGGATAAATTCATAATTATTTTGGATAAAAGATCACCCCTGAAGATCACCCCTGGACTGAGATGACCACATGAGCTGCCCGACCAAGGACTGAGATGGATCCTTTCCCAGAACTGCTATTTGGTGCTTTTAGGGAGGCGTGAGCTGAAAGAATCGTGCAGAAATTTATTTTCTACTGAAGTTTCGGAAACCTGGGACTGCTTTCATCATAATTCTGTGAAAAAAGTGGAATTTCAGCATTACAGCCCGTGAGAACTGTGAAATACGTGGCATTTGCACAGACTTCTTTGAGCTGTGTTTAATATTGGTTTTGAATAAGCTCAGCATTGCATTTATTTAATAGCAGGGGAAATTATGTGGCTATTTTGCCTTATTTTGTGCTCATTTGGTCCTAATGATCTGCTCTGGTACAACCAATGGCACTTAAACTGAGGCACCTGAATAATCAGATCAAACAACTGGGCCATGAATACAACCCGAGTCAAAGGGAAAGGAGAGGAAGGGAGTGAGGAATTTTAGCCATCACCTCTCCATGCTAATTTGTAACAAAAAATGCACATTACTATTTATCCAACTTTTAATATCATTGTGGAGGGCTGTTCACTGTCTGCAGGAAGATTCAGCTGAGTCCCAGAGTGGCACTGTTTGGTTAAGACGTCCAGGGAAAAGCAGAGAAGAATGTTAATTAGAGGAGAGCTTATTGAAATAAGATTTTCCTGTGTTTATTAACACCCTAAAGGCTTAGGGGAGGGATACGGAGCAGACCTTTAATTAAACTGTTTACTTTTAAAGGGAATTTGCTAGAATTCGTCATAGTCAGGTATGTGTTAGTGAGACAATAGAGTGGGAAGAGCGGAAAATGTCTATTTTGGCAAGAGTCGGAGGAGGAAAACAAAACAAAACAAAACAAAAACTAGTCCTGGTTGCAATATGATTTTGGGATTTGCATTTGACAACACAAAATCTGGGAAATTGTTTCGGGGTTATTAGAGAGCAACAAGAGGCACTCCTGTGATTTAAAAAGAAAACACAAGCAAGACCAAGCCTGGCACACGAATATCTTGCACAGGCACATGGATCCACGGCAAAACCCTTCAGAGTCATCCAGAGAAGACAGATTTGGACAGGAACTGCCAGACTGCCAGAGGCAGCCACCCTCATTGCTCACCTGATTGAGTTCTTCCTTGGTGTAAGGGCGGGGGATGGATCACTTCACCTGTTTAAGGCAGCTCTTTTAGGATCACCCTCTGAATATGCTCATCTCTCTGCCTTGGGCTCAGAAGGAGCTGGAACAACGCAGGTCTGAACAGGTATTTGCTTTCAGTATTGGAGAAGATGAATCTCGTTTTGATGGACAGACATTATTGTAATTTGGATGGTTGCAGCGTGGGATGATTTTGAATGGAGTGCAATTACCTACATATAACTTTATTAAAACATCTGTGCCACTGCAAGTCAGCTTGTTCTGTAAATAAAATAAAGAAATATTTATCTTGAAGACGGCATTTGTCTGACCTATTCAGACATCCAGTTCAGCAAAAAATTAATTCTCTTTTGTACTCTACCTGAAGTTCTCCTGGCAGCAAAGCCATCGCTCTCCAGACCTTCAGGCTGGATCAGAAAAGTTCCTCCCTGGGGTGGTTTCAGTGACTCTCATGCTCACACTGGGAATGGCCAGGATGTTGATGTATAAAAGCTCTTTACAGCTGAGTTCTTGCCAAACAAAATGCAACCAATAATCAATTGGTTTGGCGCTGAAGTTAATCAGAACAGTCAGAAATCTGCGGAAGACTTTTTGTCAGCGCTCTGACAGAGGAGGAGCCCGAGGTGCCGAGAGGAGCCGGGCAGTTCTCGGGCAGGAAGCAGCACCATGGACAGGGACAGCGGCTTCGCTCCCAAAATCCCAGGTCCTGGTCAGAAGCAAATGCTCCTGACTTCAGGGATCGGAGAATTATGGAGTCACAGAATGGTTTGGGATGGAAGGGATCTTAAAGATCATCTCCTTCCATCTCTCTGTCATGGGCAGGGACACCTTCCACTATCCCAGGCTGCTCCCAGCCCCATCCAACCTGGCCTTGGACACTTCGAGGGATCCAGGGGCAGCCACAGCTTCTCTGGGCCTCATCACCATCACAGCCAAGAATTCCTTCCCAATACCTCATCTAACCCTACTCTCTGTCATCCCCCCTTGTCCATGCCTTGCATGCCCTTGTCCAAATTCCTTCTCCAGGTTTCTTGTACCCCTTTAGGTCCTGGAAGGTGCTATAAAGGTCTATTGCATTTATTCTACATTTCTTTTTAATGGCAAGATCTGAGCGGCGATCAGAAGTTTCGGTTGAGACATCTGCATTTTCTCAGCAGGAAATACAACAAAATCCCTGTTGTGCACAAGACAAAAAAAAGACATTCAAAAACTGCCTATTTCAAAAAACCAAATTATAATAGGGCATAATTCTTCAGTATCACACAGGAAAATTAGAAAATCGTTCTTTCATATCTTTTGTCCTTTAAGTTATGCCATCTTTGCCTTATCTTGTTGCTCTTCTGTTATGACCAATGTCGGGAAAGAGCATTTTGATGCAATTCTTGGGCTGCTGTTCACGTCATCATTTCATTAAGTTACAAGGTCGTAACAGGAGACCAAAGCTAATCAGATGAGCAAACTCAGGTGACTTGACAACTGCCAGCTGAATTGTTTCATTATTTTGATTAGCAAATGCCTCAGGAGTCATCTTGTATTTACAGGGAAAATGAGAAAATGCCATTGTCACCTGCTCATTTTCAGAACTGCCTGTTCCCGTCTTGACTGCGAGGTTTTTATGAGGATTTTTTTCTCTCCCCATGTTGTTTAATCATCAATTTGCTCAACTTTAATTTCTCCAGGAGAGAAACAGCGTTTTGCTAAGAAATAGTGATGAGCAAATGGAGGTCTCTGCCCACTTCTCTTCTGTGAATAGAGGAAAACTTGGCTGTAAATTTGTACCGCTGAGCATTGCCAGGACAAGTCCCCTGCCTCCAGTTCTCCAGTGGGGTTTGGGGGTTTTTTATGTAATAATGCACCCAAAGTCTTCACAATGGTTTTCATGCACAAATTCACTCCTCTCAACGCTAATGACCTTCGTTAAGTGGTGACCTGTGTAAATAAGCTTAGACTATTTAGGATAATGTGTATTTCATAGCCTAGATGATAAAATTTCCTTATTACTGCAAAGTTTATCGCCTTTGCATTTTCTCCTGACGTTTTAAGTGAAAAGGGGTGAATTTTAGACGTTGCTCTGACTGCTTTCACAGGTGATTACATTCCCGAGACTTCATGAGTCACCAGAGATTGCCTTTTAGCCTCTGGCAAGTACAAAATAAAATATTGTGCCTGTAAATCCCCACGACCCGAGCAAGTGAATCAGTTTATCTCCATATACAGCTGATAGAACTGCACAGATTTTGTACAGAGAAATTAAAAGATGTGCCAAATAAGAAATTCCAGGGGACTGCAGGTTGGTGCCTTTATATTTAGGCCTGAGTTTTTGTGGTGCAGCTTCATGGGCTGCTGGATGCTGTTGACCTGTTGGTGCCTGCATCTTCTAGCCTCATAAAAGTGGGATCACTGTCACGGAGAAACAGCATCTTCAGCCACGAATTGTCTTCATCTTCTTCCTCACCTGTGCTTTGATTGTTAGAGTCTTTTGTCAGGCGGGAGCTACAGGCTCACAGACTCTCAGACTGTGCTCTGAACAACAGGGTTTCACATCAGAACCAGGTCTGGCAGCCCTGCTGTGGGCAGAAGGAAGGAAACAACCTGTGCTTGTTACAAGGTCCCAGCCAGGGGTCTACACGGGATACTTTGGCTCTGAACTTGTCTGTCAGATTGGGCCCAACCTGCTGTTCCAGAACTCCACTGGGGTATAATTACCCATTTCCTGTCTTAATTAATCCAACCAGTCCAGTTGAAGGCATGAGAGGCTCTGCAGGTGTCTAGAAATCTTTCAGTGGAAAAGGGATGTTGCTGATGGAATTTAAGTGTCTCTGGGTTTTGATGACTCCCAAGAGAGTTATTTTGGATGTTGGCATTGTTTGGTTTCCCATTTTAAGTTTAATTTGGATCATGCAGAGAGCTCAGTATCTTCATGCCGACAGCAGTGATGAGAGAAAGGAGACCAGGAGGGAAATCATGGAGTTCTAGAATGGGTTGGGTTGAAAGGGACCTTAAAGATCCTGTAATTCCAACCCCCTGCCATGAGCAGGGACACCTTCACTAGACTTGCTCAGAATGATGCCTTAGGTTCTGGCTTTCATATTTTTAAATCCTGCACTGCCCAGTGTGGGACTCTGGAGTTTCTTGGAGCCTGTTGGCTGCTGCTCTCTCATGCCAGACAGACACAACAAAGCCTCTCTGAGCTTGTTCAAGGACACTTAGGCTGTCCTGGGCCCAAAAGGTGTAAACCAGGGCCTCTGGAGAGGTGGAGAAATTGAAGAAATGCCATCATTAGCTAAAGTTTTAATTGGCAAATTGATGCTGATATGCAAATGAACCAAACCTATCAAAGTGTGAAGAACTCGTGACTCGGGGTCCATCTTGGGGTCCAGCTTGGATGTGGCCTTTGGCTCCCCAGGGTGCACCTTTGAAGGCCTTTCAAATAAATATCCACCTTTATTCCCTCACTCCTGCCTGGTCTCTGTTTCTAGGTAGCCCTCAAGGCTTCAAGAGCTTGGTACCATTTTACTCCTTTTACCCGTTCTGCTTTGGGGATTTATTTTACACAACAGTGAGAAGATTGTCGCTACATTGCCCATTACCTTCCTTCCAAAATGTGGAGACTTTACTTCATATTTTTATGAGATGCTGAGGTACAGATTCAAATATTATTGCCCTGCTCCTGAGCGCCTTCAGGGTCTTCCCGAAATCGGGACTCTACACAATGACATATATAAAACTTCCAGCTGCTAACACAAAGCTCTCAAATGTCCCTTCAGGCCACACGTGAACCTCTAGAGCTCAGGTCAGCTGTGATATTAATTGCTAATAGCAGCACATTTGTCGCCTTGCATAAAGAAGCTGTGGCATTAATTACCACTGACTGGGGTTATGGGTCAGGCTTAGAACCCAGCTGTAAACTTAAAGTATTTGACCCCTTTTTTACATAAATCTCAAAGTCTTCTCCTTATTGACTCAGTTAACATCAAATTCAGCTGTTCACCTTTTTTGCTGGATCCTCTTCCTGCATAATAAAGGGCAACAAAATATAGCCCAGTGTCATAGGAAAAGAACAAACACACTTTACATTAAGAGTTTGCAGGTGGAAAAAAAAATAAGCAGATGGATTAAAAAAAAAGAAACAAAAATCCCCACCAAACCTGAACTATTGCGACCAACACATTTTCAGATACAGCCAAAACACCCCAATCATTTACCTAAGAGTCAGGAACCCCAAGTCCCATGCACAATCTGTCATTTTTTCACTGTGGGTGTGCTCAAAGTGGGGAATTACAGCTTGGGTACACAGCACTGTGTGTAAGGATGGCTGTAGCTGAGTGAGCGTGGGAGAAAGGCAGCTTGTTGGCTGGAATACATTCCCCATATCATCCCCCTTTCAGAAATCTGTGACAATAAAATCACCTTTCACCTTTCTGGATGCACACAACTTCCTGGTGCTTTCGCTGCTTCTTCCATCCCATTTTGTCCCAGCAACATGGAGTATCTGGGAGGAGGTGGGGAAGGAAGAGAGAATTTACAGGCAGCTAAACAGATGCTGTAGTTTACCACCCCAGCTTTGGAGTGATGCGTTGGGTGGCCACCTAGAAACAGAGACCAGGCAGGAGTGAAGGAATAAAGGTGGATATTTATTTGAAAGGCCTTCAAAGGTGCACCCTGGGGAGCCAAAGGCCACATCCAAGCTGGACCCCAAGATGGACCCCGAGTCACGAGTTCTTCACACTTTGATAGGTTTGGTTCATTTGCATATCAGCATCAATTCGCCAATTAAAACTTTAGCTAATGATGGCATTTCTTCAATTTCTCCCCCTCTCCAGAGGCCCTGGTTTACACCTTTTGGGCCCAGGACAGCCTGAGTGTCCTTGAGCAACGAGCTCGGAGAGGCTTTGTTGTGTCTGTCTGGCATGAGAGAGCAGCAGCCAACAGGCTCCAAGAAACTTCAGAGACCCACACTAGGCAGTAAAGGCTTTAAACATATAAAAGTCAGAACCTAAGGCATCAGGAGAACATGCATGTATAAGAATAAAAATAGAAAAAAAAATACAAATATAAATAAAAATACAAATAATATAAATGCATATACTTGCATATACATGAATGCACGTATGCATATATTTTATGCATGTATTTATGATTCTTAGTTGTCTCTAAAAAAACCCTCTGGCTCTACAAAGATTTTGCCCACCTCAGATCGCTGCCTTTAAAAGTCAATCCCAAATCTGATGCTAAAGAGTGAAATCGAGCAGCAGAGCAGAGGACCCATGGCTTGGTCCACATTCTCTAAAGAGGGTGGAAGGACTGAATGGGGTTTGACTTGAACCCCTGACCTAAGTTTATTATTTGTGCTACAGGGGGGGCCAGAACATGGCTTCTTTTCGTGTGCACCAGCAAACTTGTTAGAGGCACAACCTGTATTTTTGTTAACGATCTGCACAGGTTTTTACGTAAACAAGTCAATGCAGCAGCCACTACAACAGCAGCATTCACAAAGATCCACTCAGGATGAAGGTTGACTGCTTTATTCAATCCTAACTCCTTTTAAGCTGCTCAAAGACCAATTATACGTTGCTGGGATGAATTTTCATCTCCTAACAGTGTCATTTGCTGGTACATAACCTGCAGTGTGTATTGGAGTGCCCAGTTTGAACAGGAGCAGTTTCTCTCTGCTGTTCCATCCAGTATTTCGCTTTTTCTTCCTTTCCAGCCTCACAAGCACGTCTCCACCAGGCTCAGCTGGATGCTGGCTGCCGAGGAGCGCCCTTATTGCCGTGTCATGGGTAGTTTCAAAGGAGAAACGTTTTCTTTGACGTCACCTGGTGCCTCGTGGCTTTTTTGAAAACCTCTCTGCCTCCCCGACTGCGACGCTCCTGACGCATCAGCGCCGTGCTTGGCAAGCAGCTGGAGCCACGTGAGGCAGGGAGCTTTGAATGCCGTAACCTTTACAGAGATGAGAAGCCCCTTTCTCCCAGGTGCAGGCATAAACTGCAGGAACAGCACTGGAGCAGCTCTTGGAATCCAGACAGTACTCGGGAGGAAGAACATGAAGACGATTTTAGCAAAGCTCCATTGTAGAAAATTGTTAGAGCTGGAAAATTAAATACTTATGTAGACACAGACTTCTTTTTTTCTTTCCACAGCAGGAAGCAAACATTTATTCTGAGCTCAATCCCTGCTCTTAATACATAATCTCCAAACAGTTCTGGCGTCATCAAGAGTTGCAATAAAATGATGTTCCTTCTTAAATCGCCCGGCATGGAATTTCAGGCTGAGCAGAAATAAAAGAGACAACTGGAAAACCAAACAGAAATTCAGGTACAAAACATTGCTAAGACAACAGGCAGTTGTATTATGTGACTAAACTCCCACATGTGGAAGGAGCTACAGGCATTAGGTGATTCACTGTTTAGTGCTTTATATTTCTATATGTTTATGACCAAGAGAGTGTTCTGCGGGCTGCTCTGTAATGAAATCTGGGAAATTTAACATGTTGGTTCTTAAAGAAAGATCAATCCAACATGTTTATGTGTTTAGCAATGCTGATTGCCCTGTTTCTCTCACATTTCCCCTCTATATCAAGAGCTCCCCACTCTAAATGGAAGAAGAAGAGATAGGGACTATGAACAGTCTTGTTTATTCTCACTGCAGGCTGCATTTCAGACCAAATCCCATCATGCCCATCCTGTCACACGAGGCTCGTTCTGCTTTTATTTCCTAGTGCTGTACAGCCCAGCTGTTGTGGAGCTTGTTTTCCCTGTAAAAACTGTCAGCAAGTCTGGTACATCTACAAGGATGCTCTGAACTCCACTTTAAAATGGAATTATAAATCCTGAGATGGGATTTTGTTGGCTAAACCATCATCCAATGCCATGCTGAGGTTCCATCAGAGCACCAGTCTTCTGTGGGTTCCATATCATGTTTGGGGGCCTGCTTCAGGAGTCTCAGATATCTCCAGGCAGCTGAATCCTGTCCTTTTGTGACATGGATTTGACCTTGTCAGTTAAGGACCGTAAATTCAGGTTTCTAAACCTGCAGGATGATAAGAAAAATGGAAGGTGAGCAAATTGTGGATCAAGGTAATGATCATTGATAAGGGAAAGCAAAAGCTGCACACACAAGTAGTGCAAAAAAGGGAATTTTTTTCACTAATTCCCATCTCTGGGGAGATTCCAGCCTCTTCCTGGAGAGCAGGACCTCTGCAACAGTTGCTTGAGACATTAAATGCCATAATCACCAAAAAGCTTTCATTGCTGAGCACATCATTATACAAACTGTGTGTGACAGAAGATGCAGCGGAAAATGAAATGCAGTGGAAAATGCAGAAATTAGGAAAAAAGGAAAACACCCTGATGCAAACATCCCATGGAGATAGGCCCCTGTGTTCAGAGGCGTTGACCCAAACTGGATTTAATCAGACTGACAACTTTGGATGTAACTTGAGTGAGAGCAATCATTCTACAAAACCAGTACAAGCTCAGGGACCTGGGAAGTCAGAGCTGCCACTCAGCTCCTTTCACAGAACACTTGACCCATTCAGCTCAAGGGGATTGCCCCAAATTACGTCCAGAGGTCCCTTTCAGCCCAAATTATCTCTGATTCAAATTTCCCTCCCAGGCAAGCCAGTTTGCACTTCAAACAGAGATTCATTCCTTGACAGGAGATAGCTTCCAGGTAGGATTTATGTCCATCTGACACTGGTAAAGAGGATTCCTGGAAATCAGGAAATGTAGCTGGATTTTCCACCCAGGATTCCCATTGTGTTGCTCTTCATCTGGGTAACCAAGTTCTGCAAATGGATCTGCATCAGTGACAACAATTTAGAGAGTTTTTAAAGAGAAGCTCATTGATTTCTTCAGGAAATGCTTTCTTTTCACCATTCATTTCCTAAACGCTTTGGAAAACATGATCTGCAAATCTTTTTGATGTGTGATTGAGATTCAGTGAATTACAATAACTTACCTTCAAATGAAAATCTTGCAAACATAAGACCCAACTCATTAACATTCAACACGAATCTCTTATTCCAGTAAAAATCTGCCTTCCCATCCAGTTACAACTCTGTTTCTGCATTTAGTGGGTCAAGGGGTAATTAGTATGGGGTGGGAGAAGCTGTATTCAGGCACAGCATCCTGAGCCACCTCCAAATATCATGCAGGTCCCCATTTCCTGTAATTTCATTGCTAACTGAAAACCTTGTAAAATCTTCTTTTAAAACATCACAGAGAAGCAGCACCTTGAAATTTCTTTTCTGATTAACTTCTACAATTAATAAAGATATTTCCACAGTTTAAACTCATCTATCCCAAATACAGCCATGGGTAACATTCAGAAAGATATTTATTTTTCACTTAATAACCACAAAGATCCTAAGTTTAAAATGAATTAAAACCTCATGCAAGCAAAAATAAAAGAAAAAAAATATATTTCATTTTTCAGTGGCAATTTAAGTGTTTAAGAGGTTTAGACAATGCCTTTAATAAAATGCTTTAACTTTTGGTCAGCCTTGGATTGGTCAGGCAGTTGGAGCAGATGATGATTGTAGCTAAATTGAAAGTGAAATATTTCTGTTCTGTTCTATTTTTATACCTCATTCCTACCTGGCTTGCCCTGACCTCTGGCAAAGTAACCTACAAAATAAAGGCAGGTATTTACTGACCTGAGACGTGTGTGTTTGTGTGTGCGTGTAGAATGAGGTGGAATATGGGGTAAAAACTCAATTCTACAGGAAATTCTGGCATAAAGTCAAGTCTTGGTCACTAATATGATGTCATGCAATATTTTCTCTATCCTAAAAACAGGCAGAAAATGACAGCTACTGTTTATCATTTCAACCAGTCCATTGCTTTCCAGAAAGTGCTGTTTTGGTCCTAGTATAATCAATTTTTATAAAATGTAGAGCAACGTTTACACTAGCACAGGCAAAAAATCCCCTGTGATGTCTGCACTTAGGGTTAAAAGGAGAACAGGCAATGAAACAAATTCAATAAGTTGATTAAATAATCCAAAATTCTGCTTAGATAAAGCAGTGAACACAATTCGATGGAGTTATGTGATTCACAGCATTTTCCCCCCACTTGGCATCCTCCTCTGAACAATTAGATGTGCTCAAATGGATATTTATTTGTGATTTTTTTAAATCACATCTCAATATAAAGTGTGGAGTCATTGTAATAGCACAGAACTCTCCTGGGTGTTCCACTGAGTGGGGAACAAAAGAGAATTGTGGGAGCTGTGCCCACGAGGGGAATGCCTTGGCAAAGGTGATGAAATGCCCCCTTCCATGTAAGAGTGGAGGGCTCAGACTTTACTCACTGAAATACAGAGATATTCAAGCTTTCAGAGAACAAAACATCCCAGTAAATGTGTGATGTCCCCAGGTGTGCTGCAGGAGAGAAATGAAAATGAGAAAGGAATTGATCAAGTTGATGGGAACAAGGCTGATGGTGCTCTGGCCTTGACTGAGGGCCTCTGGGGTCCACCCAGCAACCTGTGCACTCACCACTCATCCTGGAGGAAAAATAAATGTGCTTCTGTGCAGAGGGATTAGAGAGAGAAGGACATGCTGGAGACCTGCTCAGAGGATGACCCAGTCTCCTGTCATCAACACAAGCACAGCCCTTTTCCAAGCTGTTCAAGCTCCATCCTGACAGGACTTTACACTTTTCCCTGAAACTTTGCTGCTTCAATCAATGTGCTGTCCCTGAACTTCATCACTTTCTGATGCCTAAGATTAGTTTGACCTTGATTAAACGACAAACAAATGTAGAAAACCAGTAAAGTTCACTCTCGTTGGAAGAACCTGAGAGTGCTGTAGTGGTAACTCACAGCTGGGCAGTCCTTGACCTCCAGAGTTTGAGAGGAGTGCATTGGAATCCATTTTATATCCCCAGCATTTAGGTGCGTGGCAGTTGTTTCTCGCCTGTTGTAAGGAAGCACTGCCTCCGTGTCACAGCTTTCCTTCTGTTGGGTTCATTTTCCTAATGAAGAGGAAAACGACGGAACAAATCACATAATTCAATTTAAAACTTTCCATGCAGAGTCCATTAATTCAGGCGCGCTGTAACATAAAACCCCATTCACATCACTCCCTCATTTTAACTTGCCGATGCATCCTGTGGGTCATCGTGCTGGATTTTATTTCTTAACGCTGTGAACTTTTGAAAGGAAATGTTTCACAGGAGCACCTCAGCATTTGCGTTGTGGTATGAACATCGTGAGCACAGCATAAATCATGTTCCTTCCTTTCATGCTGCAGTGCCTGTGTCACAGCGAAAGTGAAGGTTAAAGGTATCTTTCCTGAGCACTAAGCATGCTCAGACAATGAATAGAAAAAGGAAAGGAACAACCTTCACTCACTGTCAGTATAAACCACCCAGCTAAAACTCGGAGGATGTGAAGGAACTGAGTTCGATGGGTTACAGCTCAGTCTTTATGAAAGGGCTATTTTTAAAGCAAAAGAAAAGAGTCTTTCAGACTTCTCACCTGTGGAACACATCCTGGCATCAGAAAACGCAGAGCCTACAAGGAGGAGACACAGCACCAGGTCAAGGAGTAATGCTGGAACTAATCCCACTGGCCTAAAGGATGCATGCTTCAAATCCAGTAATCAGTGTCCTGCAGAACCTGCCCCTTAAGTCTCAGCCTGTTTTCTGTGTGATAAAAAAATCCCAACAGTTTCCCCCTTGCAATTTTGAGGGATGAAATGCTCACAGGGGTCTGCCAGTCTGAACATGGCCTGATTTTCTAGTTGGACATATGTGGATGTACAGAAAATATTTCCACTTGCCCCGTTGCCCCTCAGTATATTTTTGTCTTCTTTTCCACTTTCTAAGTGCTGTGGACTGTGATGTCTTTTCAGAATTTTCTTTTCTCTTTCTCTGACTAAAATCCAGTGAGTACAAGATTAAGTTAGAGGAGATTAGTGGGAGTCTTCCCCAAGCATTTGTGAAGAGTTTGCTTCCTGCTGGATCTCATTTATGGCTGAGACTTCAGCTGAAGTTATTTAGCATAGCTGGGCTTTGCCATTGATTTGTATTTCTCTGGTGATTTTGGTCAGGATGAAAGGAGTTGGAATTATAAAATGGTTCAGTTGAAAAGGATCTTAAAAATCATCTCATTCCGCCCCCTGCCATGGGGGACACCTTCCACTATCCCAGGGTGCTCCAAGCCCCATCCAGCCTGGCCTGGGACACTCCCAGGGATGGAGCAGCCACAGCTTCTCTGGGCACCCTGTGCCAGGGTCTCCCCACCCTCACGGGGAGGAATTCCTTCCCAATATCCCATCTAACTCCGCCCTCAGTCATTTTATAGCCATTCCCCTTTTTCCTATCCACACGGTAATGCTTTCCACAAGAACTCCCTCTGCCCACAAACGTTATCCTGAATGTCAGGATAAAACCAGCTAGGAGTGCTTTTCTGTCTAGCTCCATTTCTCTGCAATGCCGCTGATCAGTTGGAGCTGGGTAAGCTCAGTAGATATTGGGATGTGGGAAAACACAGCCAAGGGAGACTCGTGTTGCTTTATTGCCTTCCCGTGGCATTTGGAGCAAAACTGATCACAGCCCATGAAGAGACTGCCTTTCAGGGTCAGCAGCAATATTGTGTAACCTGGATGTGTAACCCTTGAAAATATCTGAATCAGCTCAGAAACCTGAATTTGGGAAGCCTGGGGAATGTGTGGCAGTGTTTCCACAAGAGAGTCCTGGGCTGAGGACAGGATGATCTCCTTGCACTAATGACCCCTTCCCACACCACCACACTTCCTCCTGGGGCCACACCAGGCACCCCCAGCCAGAAAAGGGTTTCTGTTGAGTGGAGATAAACAAACCTCCTGATACAGCACCCTGAAGGAGGGCTGGAGCAAAACTGAGTCCAGAGAAAGCAAGTCTGCCAAGGAAGGGTGGTGTCCGTTCATGACGTGATTGCTCTGTGTTACTGTGTCTGTCTCCTTGTTGTTCACCCCAGTTTCGTGAACAACTGTGACTTTATTCTTTCCTCTGTGCAGGAGACTCAGCTCCAGGTATAGATTGGGCCCTTCTGGATGTATTTGACAGTTCTGGTTACTCAGTCTGAAAAGGATTTGCAGAACATGAACAAATTGAGCAGGACACAAGTAACACTCTCAGTGTTTCACGGGGGGTCACATTATTTTGGTGTCTGAGAGACTCCAGTGTGACACACGTGGTTCTGCAGCAGCTGGACTCAGAAACTTGGAGCATTCTTGAGACTCTTCAACATCCTCATATAGCTGTAGTTATGGTGACAGAGAATTTTCAAGATTAAGTATTTGAAAAGTATGGTGTCAAGAATGAGAGAAAAATTACACTAACAACAGAAGTTTCCTGCTTTGAGCTTTGCAACTGATCACAGGGACCAGATATGAGCATGAAATCTTGCTCTTGAATAAATTGCAGGCACAGAGTGACATTTCTTAAAATCTAAGCTTGACTTCTCGGTGATGCAAATACTTGATACTGCCTGGAAAGTGGTATGACCTCGTTCTCCTCTGTGAAGAATTAAGATGCTGAGATGAGAAAGAAGAATAGGGTTAAGAATGAATAAATGAAAGAAGATAAAACCAGCCAAACCCTTTTAGCATGGCTGATTTGATTTTCCTTTAAATTGGCATAGGTTTTCCTTGAAGAAGGATGAGATGGGAACATTCACAGTGATATGTCTCCCTGGAAGAGCCATCCTTTACACTTCGAATGAAAATCTGCTTAATGCTAACAAGATTCGAGGCCTTTATTTATTCCCAGCACACAGAGGCAGGGATCAGACTTCAAGGCCTGTGATGGTTTTATTTGTAGATAATTTTGCCTGATGCTGGTTATCTCTGACAGCATTTGCTTTGATTGGGTTCATTCCTCTTGTCGTGATGACACACGTGACACGTGTAGGATGACACCACTAATGCCACTGCCCTTAAATCTTGTTGTCCTCACGTGATGGAGAATCCCTGTCCCAGCTCGCAGCCATAGAAATCTGCAGGGTTTCATCGATCAGGAGCACATTTAAGGCAGTCACTAAGCAGCCACAGCGTTGTAGTCAGGGATGAATGAAGCAAACACCGAGCATATTCAAGGCAGCCCTGCACCTTTAAGTCTGCAATGAGTTCCTCTGGAACATTCCTCCCTATTACACTCCAAAATCTGGGACAGCTCTCTTGGAACAGCTCTACCCCTTTACTCCAGGTCAACACCTGTGCATGACCTTGGATCCGTGTGAGGATGTTGCTCCACTGGAGACAGCAGACTGGAAAGCACTTCTTGCTTTTCTACTCTGTTTTTACTGCATAAAGGTCTTTCTAGAGGACTTATCACCAAATTTGAGCTTCTTTTAATACAGCACTATAGATGGTGCAGCTGCTGATTTTTAAGGGATGAAATAATCTGTGAATGAAGGTCCAAGTAGACCCCAGGAGGTGGTGAACACTTAAAATCATAGAATCATAGAAAAATTAAGGTTGGAAAAGACCTCCAAAATCATCCAGTCCAACCTTTGACTGAATACCATCCACTAAGCCAAGCACTAAACTCTCCATTCTCACCCAGCCCCACTGGGACTCACAACCCTGTGGGCAGAGTTTAGCTCCAGGTCTCCAAGCTGAGCCTGTTGAATTTTTCTCTAAGATGTTTATTTGTGTTTTTAACTCCCAGGGATCATATCAACAGGAAGAGTCAGAGTTCGGGTCATACACAGGGGCTTAGAGCTCCTGCGTGTGTGAGATTTTGAGCACAGCAACACAAATGTATTTTTTCTTTTGAGAATCCTCTCAGGTCTGGATTGACTGATGTGTTTCATTTAATTGGCACTCGGAGGACTATGGACTGTATAATTTATTTCTTCTAAAAGTGAAGAAAGGTTCCTTGCACTGTCTTTTACTGTAAACAAAATGTTTGCTTGCAGGGACTGCCCCAAAATAACTCCAGTGTGCAGGAGTTTTCTTTACTACTCACCAGATCTCTGATGGGAAAAGCTGCTAGAAACTCAGTAATGTTTTCTTAGGTTCCAAACTCTCTTTTCAGGAATTACTGACATTCCTGACGCTTGTGCTGAGCTGCCACCTCACACTGTCAGTGCCTGAAAATCCCAGTGCAGAACGTCCCTAAGTATTTTGGTGCCTTTTAAGGCTCAGACTGAAATGTGGTACCACTGGAACATCCTGATTCAGGCAGTTTCCCTTGTTAGCTGGGCAATGGTGAAACGAAAGGCAGAAATTAAAGATATAGGGGTCTTCTTGCCTTTTTGTTTCCCTGACCTGCTCTCTTCCATAGCTCTTAGGTTAACTCTTACATGTTAGGTTAAGGCTATTAATTATAAAGCTCTATGCTGTTTCCATGGGAAATATGACAAAAATAGAATATTTATGGATGAAAACACTAAAAATCCGGTACTTCCCATCTCCTATCAGTTTGGATTCACTTCCCAAGGAACACAGAGAAGCAAATAAGGCAGCAATTTTGGGTGGAAAAGAGTCTTGATTCTCAGCACACAGAGGCACCTCCAGTTCCCAACACACTTCTCCCTGAGTTGTTGCCTGTTTTACTGAGCTCCCATACAAATGGCTCTTTTTCCTCTTCTGAATTAAAATGAATTTCACACCAGCCAGGTTTCATTACTTTGTTTATCCTTCCAGAATACTTGTGTATCTCAAACTCACAAATCATGCCTGGTTTTGTTCGCAGATGGTTTTTACCTCCCATGAAATAACTAAGAGAACATTCGGTTTGATTGCACTCATTTATTTGCCTATTAGTCTGTTTGTAGCTGTAATAAGGAAGCAAATGATTTCCACTGTATATTTTATTTATGGGATTTGTCTGAAGAGTAAACGGCAGAGCCTGATTCAAATGCTAGATATTATGGAGTTGTGGCATCCAAAGATCTAATTGGAAGCATTATCCAGAGGATTTGAGAGCTGCAGAACCTGCATGGAGAGTCAGATGAAGAATCTTCTCCTCCTCTCGTCACATTCAAAATTTGGGGTTGCTCAAATCCACGCGGAAGATCTTTGCCCACCTTTACCTAAGTCCTTGTCAACCCCAAAGCAGTTAAGATCCATCAGAAATGGAGAGATGGAGAAAGGGGTGGGAGGGATGGAACATTTCTCCTATGAAGAAAGGCTGGGAGAGCTGGGAGTGTTCACCTGGAGAAGAGAAGGCCCTGGGGAGACCTCAGAGCCCCTTCCAGTGCCTAAAGGGGCTCCAGGAGAGCTGGAGAGGGACCTGGGACAAGGGCATGGAGTGATAGGACAAGAGGCAGTCGTTTTAAACTGCGGGGAAGTCAATTTAGACAAGGCATACAGGAGAATTTTTGTACTTCAGGTGCTGAAATACTGAAATGTTGTCCAGAGAGGTGGTGGATGCTCCATCCCTGGAAACATTGAAGATCAGGTTGGGCAAGGCTCTGAACAATCTGATCTAGTTGAAGATGTCCCTGCTCACGGCAGGGAAGTTGGACTAGGTGACCTTTTACTGTCCCTTCCACCCCAAACCGTTCTGTAATTCGACGTTTCTCTGATTCCAAACAAACCATGTTAGGTTGTTCACTGTTGTCTTTAAGTGGGTGCTGAATTTTGCTCTCTCCAGTGGGCTGGTGCCACCTGGTTCAATGGTTTGTGAATATTCCTTGTTGTACAGGGATCTAAAGTGGGAGCAGTGGCAAAGCACCTCCAGCTTAATAATCCCAGGATTCCGTAACCAGGTGCTTGCCCTGTTACAGTCATGGATGCAGCATCGCTTTCAAGATCTTCCCTTGGAAGTTTTCGGATCAGCTTGGGAAGTGCCGTTAATTCTTTCCATTAATTGTGATTAAGGGCATTTAGCAGATTTTGCAATTATTTTACTTCCAGTATTTTTGAAGCTGAAAGCCCTCCCGTGTCACAGACTTGTACATTTATTGCCGGCATCATGGGAATACGTTATGGAGGAGTTTTTAGTAACAGGTTTTATCCTGCCAGGGCTGGAAGAAAAATGAGCCTGGATTGTTATTTTTGAAGCAATGTTCTTTTTGTGAGTGTTCCTGAGGATGCAGACATCAGATCCATTTCATAATTGTTTCTGTGTCCCGCTACGTGCGAGACACTTTAAAAAGTACTTTATTAGTATAAATGAAGGAAAAATCCTGGCTCATAGTTCACTAAAACCTCTGTCTTGATGAGTCAGTGTGTTTCTTCCTTCCACTTCCAAGCAATTATTTTGATCTATGGAACAGCCTTGATGAATCAGATGGCTTCTTTTAGTTATGGAGAAATAACTTGCAAAGTTTTAAGGAAACAAATGACTTAGACTGAATTTCTGATTAAATAGGAGAGAGAGTCTGGTAAACAGTGCTTGGCATGAGTGCTCAGGCCCAGTGAAATATTTTCATTCCACTCTCCAAAGCTTCTCCCCTCCACACACACTCAGAAGTTAAGCAGAAGTGAATGCAAATGAAAATTGAAGTAAAACTGCTGACCTAGATATCTGATGCCACAGTGAAAAGGAATACCCAATCTGAATATTAAATAGTAATCAATGAAATTAAAATGTTGTCTGGGAGGATTTGTGAAGATCTCAGCTTGAGATTGAAGCCCTAGAATTAGTGTTGTGTATGGAAAGAGATCAGGCTCACCTTAGCCACAGGTATTAAATGATTGTGTCAGAATTTGAGTGCAGAGACTTTGGGGTTCATTTATGGTGGAAATTCCATTTTTAACGTGCACTTAATTTTCAGACGCAGCCTTTTCTCTTGGTGGGAAACCTCTGAGTTTACACACTTCCTCCGCAGATCTCCCTGTCTGGGATGGAGAGCTTGAAAATAGATTGACTAAAAACCCCAACCTTCCACGGCCCAATTCACTCAGTCTACTTTAGACACTTATTTTAGAACATGTAATGTCCTGTAAGCCTCTGAATATCCTGATTAGATTTCCTCTACCTAAAAGGCAGCCTGGGAGACAATCCACATTTATGTTTAGGCAGATCAATCCCATCCTACTGTTGCTTCTTTTCTTTGTACTCTTTTATTTGGTACTAATTGTTACATTAATTCTGTTTTCTTTTTTTAAAAAATAAGTTATGAGGTGGAAATAAACCTTTGGCTTCTGGGTTTGCACAGCCCTTCAGGACCAAGATAGCAAACCTTTGAGCCTGGAGTCCAGAGTTTGGAGGCACTGGTGGCTCTTTGGATCCAGATTGGTTAATTGAGGGTAAAGTCTCATCTTGCCTTCTTTCAGTAACGCCTCAGTGAAAGCTTCAGCTAAAGGTCACACGCACTCCCGTCCTGAGCTCTGTGTTCCTGAGGTTGTGCTGTTGCTGGGATCTTTTATTTTAGATTGCCAGGTAGATAAACCTTTCAGCACATGCCACTTTCCGCTGGAGAGACTCCTCTTGGCATTCAGGTGGAAGTGGAGAGGAGCCTGCACTGGGCATCATTCACCCAGAACACATTTCCTAAGTGTAAACTTTGCTTTCACAGCAAGAAGAGCAGAACGTGAAATGAGCAGAAAAGGCTGAACCTGCTCTCCTGCAATCCCTTCCTTCCCCAGAACAGCCGCAGAAATGTTTCAGAGAAGGAAATTGCTGCCTCATTTTCTGGACAGTCTGAAAATTCTCTCTCCCAATTATTGCTGGCAAGGCAATAAGCAAAAATAACTAAAGGAAAAGAAAATCCTGATGCTCCGGGTGTTTTTGCCCGTGTGTTTGCATGTGCCCCTTGAACAATCAGAAGATCACGAGGTCCATAGCTCGTGTTTCAGACTGTCCGGGGTGGGTGTCTCATCTCCCAGTGCTCCACCAGTGACATCTACTGGTAAACACCCACCCTCGGCATCCCACACGGTGGTGGGACGGGGCGGTGGGACCCGACATGGTCCAGGCACCAGCGAACAACCGCTGCTGGGAAGAGCAACCATGTGAAGGGTTTGCTCAGTTACAAAGCTTTCCACATTCTTTAGGCCAGCACCACCAAATTATGAGATTTTTCATAACTGATTAATACTCAAAAGGGCACAACCCACCAATGTGGGAATAACTGCCTTGATGAATGTCAAATACATCAGATTTAGTGCTGTTGTGCCTTTTGAGTCAGTGGAGTTTTGGGATCAGCCCCATCTTTAGCTTCACTGGTTTATTTATTTATTCTCTCAGTTAAAATTATTGTGCAAGTTCGTATTTTTATGACTTTGGCAAAAGGGGAAACTTTTGTCTGCTGTTTTGAGCCAATGGTAACCACGTGAGCACTGAATGAAATACATCCTGCTGTTCAATCAGCTGTCACAGTTTCCTGCAGATTCCCATTCCTAACTTCCAGGGAGTGCATGTTAAGCCATTACTATGGGATCAGTAAACGCCTACAGAAACCACAAACGATTGCCCTGAAAAGAGGAATTTCTGAGTGTTTGCATGCAATGATGTTTTATATTTGGTCTCTGGTACAACACGTCTGTGAGTTCATTCAGCTTGTCATTCCTGACTTCAGTCATCATCAGCATTTGCTTGAATCTCTCCTCCAAAACAAATACGAAATAAATGACAAACATCAAGCTGAATTCTAAAGTTCAGCCTTGACTGTGCCCTTTAGCATTCACTGTCTGCAAACATTGCTCAACATCCAGCCCCTGTTTGAGATGAACTCGTGGTTGTTTGTTTGAAGCCTTTGAACCATGTGAGGCAGCAACACTTTGTAGCCTTGCAGGAAGCCAAAAATAAAACCTGCTGTGTCCAACCCTGACAAGCACTGGTGCTTCTGCCTTTCAGTTTTTAACATCCTGTGTCTTGGCCAAAAAGAAGTGGTGGTTAGATAACTGGTAGAAGACACTTTTTTACAAAATACCTTTTGTGCAAAACTATTCCACTGCACAAATCTCAACTTTTGACTTCTCTTCGTGCAACTCTTGGAATAAAAGAGTCACAGAATATTCTGAGTGGGAAGGGACCCACAATGATCATCGAATCAACTGCTGGTCCTGCACAGACACCCCAGCAATCCCACCCCGTGCATCCCTAAGAGTGTTGTCCAAGTGCCCCTGGAGCTCTGGCAGCCTTGGGGCTGTGACCATTCCCTGGGGAGCCTGGTCAGTGCCCAGCACCCTATGGGGAAAGAACCTTTTCCTGATATCCATCTTAAACCTCTCCTGGCACTGCTTCAAGCCATTCCCTCATGCCCTGTCACTGATCATCAAAGACAGGTGGTTTTTTTTTATTCTAGGGTTTTGTTTTTCAAGTCAATTATTTCTTTGAATGAAGTTAGAGGGAGACGTCAGGAAGTGTCCTTCCCCAAAAACAGATAGGAGGAATTCCTGCCAATGGCTCCAGGTGGTTAATGCATGTGGGGCTGCTTCATATGAAGCAAACTATGATCGAAGAATCATAGAATCCCAGAATGGTTTGGGTTGGAAGGGACCTTAAAAACCATCGAATTTCAACCGCCTGTCATGGCCAGGGACACCTTCCATTATCCCAGGTTGCTCCAAGCCCCATCCCATCTGGCCTTGGACACTTCCAGGGATTCAGGGGCAGCCACAGCTTCTCTGGGCAACCTGTGCCAGGGCCTCTCTCCCCCTCCTCCACTCCCCCCAGTAAATGAGACACATTTTTTTCATTTGTTGTACATAAGAATTAATAGCTTTCCTAAGGAGGTTACTGTTCTTCCACCTGCACTAATGAAATGCATCTCTACACTGTTTTTGCTACGAAAACCCAAAGGAACCCACTTCAGCTGTTCCCACTGCAGGAGATCTTCTTGTTCCTGTTATTTCACCTTAGCACAAAGTCCCAGTGAACAGCTGATGGATAAGATCTATTTCTGCTAAACCACAGGCACCACCGTGGTCATTACAATGATCACATACCCCCATCTGACTTCTAGACATGCATTTAATTTCCTTGGATTCATGCTATAAAAACATTTCCCTTGTGGGCTCTGACACAGCCTTCACATTATATCAGACACTTTGAGTTGGACAATTATCCGAATGCTTTTTAAAATGGTAATTATTTCCCAGGGCCACAGATGCACTCTGCAGAGCCCAGAGAAGCTGTGTGCTGTCAGGTGGATGCAGCACTGTGATTTAGGGATGCTTAAACTTAAACAGGATGGACATGAGCTGCAGTTTCCATTTGGGCTGGGAGCAGGGAAACCTCCCTGCAGTGAATTCATTCCTCAGTGCAGATATGGCTTGAGGCTTTCGCGGCTGCATCCTGAGGCACTTCCAGTGGGAGCTGTGGGAGTTCACCAAATGGTCATTTTTAAAATTTTTCCAGAACAGCCTGACGTTCTACAGATCTGATTTAAATCCAAATGTGCTCCCAGGCTGAATTCTCCTGCTGCCACTTGGTTATTACTTAGTGGGCATACAAGATGCTGTTGCCTGTTGAATTCCTGTAAATCCATAGTTGACAGGCAGCTCACGTCTACATTTTGAGTTAGTTTGGAGAATGAGAGAATTGCTCATTTGTTTTCCCAAGCAGACAATGGAGTAGAAAAATGAGTTTTACCAAACAACCATAATTTCACTGGGCTTTAGCTGTCTGCAGCTGAGTTAGTCATGGTGCAGACCCTCAGATTTATCAGTGGAGAGAAAAAAGGTTATTTGGGCTATGCTTGAGATACTCTGGTGGAATGACCTCTGAAAAGGCTTTTTTTATCCATTAAGTGAAAGGAAACAGTTCAGATCTGGGTGTCTGTATGACAAATATCTGTAATTTTTCTACACACCATGATTCCTCGTTTCCACATGGTGCAATTCGTGGGGAAGAGGTTAACCTGCTCTGGGCAACGTGCACAGCCAGCTCTTCTGAATAATGACAAAATTCCTACCCTGCTCCTAAATACACATATTTATATATCAAAAATCTTTGTGGCACTCTTCTTTTCCTGCCTCACTTGGCTTTGTTGGCTTTGAGCCGGGTTTAACCACCTTATTTTTTCCTGTTGTAGTGCATCCATCAAAATGTGGGATCACGGAAATGGAGAACACAAGGAAAAACTGAGCACTTGGAAATCCCAGATTAATTAAAACAAAGAAGCTGGGCACTACGTAATGTGCCATATTAGAAAGTGTTTTCAGGGTTTAAACGTACAGTTCAACTGGAAAAGGCAGCCAGTGCTGCTCTTTGGCTAAATTTTGAACTCCTTACTTAATAATTATCCTAGAAAATATAAAACAAAGCAACCCAGAAACCTTCCCTGGATTACTGCGAAGTTTAGTTGAATTGGGAGCTATCAGAAAGGGAGATAAATCTGATCTCCTTTAATTCTTTGAAAATCTCTGGCAAATCTTCAGTGTCTTTGAAATGCCATGCAAATGTTGGTGCTTGGTTGTACATAACTAAGACAGGGTCCTTCTCCAGCTTGTGTTTCTCAGTTCCCATTTATTTTCTCTAAAATAAAGATTTTTTTGGGTCTAAAATAAGGACCAAATGCAAAGCTTTCCTTATCAAAACTCAAGGATACTGAGGGGGCATTTTGGCAATATTTTAACCATGGTAGTTTGATCGTTTTCCTTTGCAGTGCACTGCAAACATCCTTAGACTTTTCTCTTAAATATTGTTCCATTCTCCTTAAAAAAATGAAAAATTCACTCAGAATTAAGCTGACACCTGAAAGCTGACCAACATCCCTGATGTGAGCAGGGTAATCACCACAGTACCTCATGTGCTGGAGTAAGAGATAAAGGTTCATGGCTCTCTAGGGTGGAAATAATATTTATGAGGAAAAATAAAAGAGGAAATTAGAAATACAGGCTCTGTTAAACAGCTCTGTAAAGGAAGAAGAACAAATCAGCGGGACTAAACAGGTGTGGAAATGACCATAAATTGCACCTGGGGGAAGTTGGTGACTTGTAATGATAGAACATTAAGAACACCATTTATATGGACTGTCTCTGGAAGGTGTTTCTTGTTGTCTCCTCTGTTGCCTGAGAGCCTCCTGCTTGATGGATGCTTAAGGGGAAAATAAAAGGGTAACATTTCTTCTAAGGAGGAATTGCCCTAATAAGAGGTAATGTTTAAAACACCGTTATTGGATGGTTATGGAGTGTTTATAACTTGTGCACAGTCTTGCACCTAAAAAAACCAGAAGAGTGAGGTTTAGGCAGCTCAAGTGGTGATTCATATCCCATTTTTTTTGATGTCTAAATGTTAAGGATGTGACTCTAAGTTGTTCTAAACTCAGGAATGTTCTGTTTATAGAAAACAGAGATAAAATAGAAGAAGTTGCCTCCAGAAATTGATTCATTTGGTCACCATTACTGTAATACATGGAGATGAATTCCCCCCTGGAGGTGTTGATTTGTCTCCATTGTTGCTGAAGGGAATCCATACTGACCAGTTCAGATTTAGGCATTTGAAAATTAGAGTTTGAAGTTGCATGAATCATATCAATGTGATGATACTATATTCCAAATGTATTTAGTGGAAAAACAATCCAGAGGATTGGAAAACTATGAAAAAGCTGAAAGCACCACATTTTTCAAAGAAAGCAGAAGTTAGATCACCACTATTAAAATCAAGTTCTGTTTTAACTCATTAAACAGGCACATGAAAATAGGATGGTATTTTCTTAATCTGTGAATTATAAAGGATTTCTTTTCATAGTTTCTCATTTCTGGGCCTACAACTCAAGTGATTCCCAATTTCACAGGATTACAGAATGGTTTGGGTTGGAAGGGACCTTAAAGACCATCTCATTCCAAATCCCTGCCATGGGCAGGGGCACCTTCCACCATCCCAGGTTGCTCCAAGCCCCATCCCTTTGCATTTTGACATTACACTGCTGACAACTCCTTGGGAATGGACTAGAGTGGAATGATCTTCAGGCTGTAATCATTCCACCAAGGCCACTTTTCTCTAATTTCTCATTAAACTATCTTGAGAAATGGTGTTAGAAGCCCTACCAATGCCACAGTACATCTCATCAATTTGTTTTTCTTTCTTTTTTCACAGAGTGCGTAAGAAAGATCAGACTTCGTTAAGACGATTTCCGCTTGACAAATCCGCACTTGCCTGTTGCTCATCTTTTTGCGACCATGATGGGAGACGTTTAATTGTTGTGTTTTATTCCAAAGGGATACAGGCCCCTGAGGAGCACACACTGCATTTTCAAAAGCTGCTCAGTCACTGAAGAATGAAAATCCTTCTGACTTTCAGCGCCCCCTGATCAAAGTGCCCTGTGGATGGATTCTGAACACACATCAGGAGTGGGAAGATATGGGGAACATATGGAATTGGGGGCAATTTTAAACCTTGGTATCCGGTAAATTTCACTCCCTGAATATTATGAAGCCGCAGAGGTCCTTCTGCACTGTTTGGTTTCCTGGGCTTTAATAGTTTTAATAGCTTAAATAGCTTAATAATTTTAAATTCTCAGTTCTTTTGGAAAACAAGACTAAAGCTCATGTTGGTGGTGCAATTGAAAATTGATCTTGAAGTGAATCTATATATTTCCAAGGGAAATATCTACATTTATGTAGATCTATTTATATTTATATATTTCTCTCTAATATATGTCAATATCATCTATATCTATAAATCTATCATCTATCTGCATCCATATTATATATATTTTTTTATATATATACACATCAGGGGTATCAGTTCAGGAGAAAAGATCTGTGTTATTCAAGACTTTTAAAAGTGTTTTTTCAAGTTTTAAGGAAAACTGTTGACCCCGAGTCATGAGAAGGACTGGTGGTAGAGAAAACTCCTTCAATATTGCAGTGGAGATATTTACAGGAGCCATGATCATGCCTTGGGACTGTGGTGTAGGAACAACCCAAACCATCACTCCTCACTTGTGCCCTTCTGACTTTCGAGAGGAAGCCCAAATATTTTCTCTCTGTACTTTCTCAGATAAACAATAGGAATCTGCAGCTACATCCCAAATTCCTTGTCATGCCCAAGAGAACACGGCAGGCCAGCCTGAAGAATATTTAAGCCCAGAGAAACGGTACCAAAATAACTGGCTTTTAATCTTTTCTAATATTACTCCAGTTGAATTTTCAGCCCTCACAGCCCTATGCACCTTTTCCAAGACTAGCTCCCTGTTGACTTCTTGGCTGATGAATGTCTTGGCTCTGTTCTCCTGCTTAATTTCAGCACTTGGAGTCAGTACTCCAATCCTGTCCACATTTTTCTGCTCTACTGGTCATGACAACACTGACTGACAACCCAGTTAAGTCTGCCAAGGGAGGAGTGGGTAAAGGACTGAGCGTGGAGGGAGAGATCCTTGCATGGCACATGGAATTTGGCCACTCCTTCATTACCTTGGATGAAAGGATCAGAAACTTCAGTTTAAATGTAAAAAACATCTCGATTCTACTTTTTTCCAGGATTGTAGGCTATCTGGCATGCAGATTTTAATAGATTCTTACTTTTAGACACTGCTGCTATTTGGTCTTTTTTCTTATTCATCTTACTCACTACTGAGTGAGGAGTTGGGCTGATCTCCTTCCAGGAAAAGTATAATTGTTTGGCTTCTGTTTCTTGAGGAATGGGTTGATTGGATGTTTGGGGTTTTATTCCCTTCTGATTTTGTTGGTTTGTATCTCTAGAGCCCGAAAAGGAAGGTTGGAATTGGGAACAAAGCAGCAACCATCAAGCAGGATTGTGCAAAATCCCTAAATACACTCCGCAGTCATGATGGACCAAGAACCTGATGTAAGCAAAGGGGTCAGGGAAATGTCCCATTGGAATTTCTATTGGATATCCAGTGCTGTCCCATCTCAGCTTTTATCTGCCCATGAATATAATGTCCAGCTGAAGCGTTCTCTGCTCCATGTGAAATGATAGAAGAGAAATGAACACCCAATTCACACCATCCTATATATTTCTCTCCACTGATTATTGAGGGAATCTCATTCCACTTCCAGATTTCTGCTACTGAAACAATTGTATTTATCAGTTAATCAAACTCTATCTGAAAATTAACCAGCCTGGTTGGTCTCCTCAACCTGCTAAAGGTTGGTCTGGAATCTGTTCTGCTTAGAAACACCTATTTAGCGTAGCCTAAATTTGCTGGTGAGCAGTTTAAATCCATTTGTTCTTGTGCCAGACATGTCATCCTTGTCTTTTCACAATAATTAGAAAAAATTACCGACACAGTTGATGATTCTCCAGCTGAGAAATGGGACAACATGAAAGCACAAAGAGATGTCTGAATGGAGTGTGTGTTGGCAAAGTCGATTTTCTTTTTGCCTTGAGATTTTCTTTTATTCTGCTGAAGCCAGTAATAAGATCATGAAAGGCAGAACTAATCTTCCCTACTGCTTTGAAATTTTCACTTTGGGTTTGGTTTTCCTTTCTCTAAGGGAAGCCTTTCAGAGACTAAGACTTTTTTTTTATCCTGTTAGCTCCTATTTGAATGTTTGTCATTCCACACATGGAATAGTTCCTTCTATGAATTACACAGATTCAGAGTGGTCATCTCAACAGCACTTTGAGAAACCTCTTAGAAGGATTTCAAGAAGAAAGTGTCTTGTCCTTTCTTTATTCTGATACTTCCACATTAATGCTGTAACAGAGAAAGTTAATTAAAGATGAAGGACTGGGCAAAGTATCTGACATCTCGTTGCAGAGAACGATTTATGGGAGCAGATTTTCAGCTGATTTAAATTGTGGTAGCTCTCTGAATAAGGAGATTTGATAATGTGGGTCAGCAGGGCTCCAGGGACAGAATCTGCCTTTCAACTTGTTACAGACTGTGCATCAATGTCCATGAAGAAGGAATAAAATGTGTGTGCAAAGGATGATAACATTTGATATCAATTTTGAGGAGTCTTAAAAATTCTTCTTCTCCATTCTTTTCTTTTTTCAGGGGAAGGTGCTGAGATTATATTGGAACATCCTCATTTCTTGTAATAAGGGGAAAAAAAGCCGCTGTAGACAATAAAAAACTTTCAGAACTGCTTTTTACAGAAGTCACATTTATTCTGAAGCAAAATCTACTCCCCGCTCAGCATATTTCATAATTTAGAAACAGAGACTTAGTCTAAACCAACTGAAGAAAAATAAATTTGCCATATATATAAGACAGGGATAAAAGTATAAAGTCATTTTAGATTATTTAATTTACCCTGAAATATAAATGTTAAACTTTGTCTTTCCTGCAGACCTTGTTATTTTCAAAGCTTCCTTTGCTAATTGGGGATTGTCAATCACTGAGACTCCCAGAAAAATTCCAACAAGACAAAAGAAATACTTGGAGTCTTTTGAAAAATAAATGTACATGGCTTGAACTCACGGAGCTTGTCTTGTGCTGTGGTGCTCCAGGGCTCCGCTTTGCCTATCAGCATTCCTGCCAAAGGATTTTCCTGCTGGCATTTACATGAGGAGGTGGCATTTGCTTTTGGGAGATGTATTTGGTGTCGTGTATTCTTTGCAGTAACTCTTTTCTGACGGCGTGCAAATGTCATTTCTGCAGAGCAGGGAGCATTTGTAAACTCCCCGAGAAAGGACCTGGGCATGAAGCATCCACTGAATAGTAAGGATGTTTCTTGTCTGAAAACTTCTGGTTTTTTCCTCAGACATTCCCTCTTTTTTTCACTTTTTTTCCCTGGTGTTGTTCTATGAAGCCCGCAGGAGTAAAACGATACCGACAAAAGTGTTTCTGCGCTGTGGTACTGCAAAAAAAAAAAAAGCAAATATATCTTAACTGGAAAATTACAAGTTAATTTTGGTTGTGTAAGGCCAATTATTTTGATTTGTCCAGAGAAGCTGTGGCTGCCCCATTCCTGAGAGTGTTCAAGGATCCTATTAAAATTTGTGTTGCAGGTAGCGACATTTACTGGTTTCATTTATGCTTTTTAACTCTGGTTATCTTGATAAGAAGATATATTTATTTATACTGCTATCTTGAAATGAATACATACAAATATTTATGTATATATATTTATATATTTATATATTTATATATTTATATATTTATATATTTATATATTTTTATATTTATATATTTATATATTTTTATATTTTATATTTTTATATTTATATATTTATATTTATACAAAATGCTGTTGATACCGATGAACTATGTAATAAATGCTCAATACAGAAGGCGAGCAGCACCAATAGATCCTGAGAAGTTACCGAGCTCATCTCAAAGTCCCAGCGTGTTTGTTTATTGAATCACTCTGTAATCACCACTAATTATATTGACTGGGTTTTTAATTACTGTCATGAGAATATAAATGCCTCACTCACATGGAGATATCTGCGTCTATTGCCTCAATGTAAACACACAAATCTCGAGCTGAATCTCCACCTGAACCTTCCTTCCTTCCTTCCTTCCTGTTCTTAGAGGATGGAGTAACCTGAGCTCTGGGTTACTGATTAAATTCACACTGCAATAGGTCCCCGCGTCAGATTCGGCTTTTCAGCCTCATCTTATAAAGGTCTTTGCTGGTGGCTGGTGCGTGTAAGCTGAGAATTAAAAAGAACACCCCTAAAATGCTTCCTTAGAACTGACCTGGAAAAACATCATCATATTCCTGGCATACAGATAAAAAAGAGTAAAAAGCATGAATTATTTAATTACTTAGGCCTTTGTATTTCTAAAGAAGTCATGGAGCAAACGCCAGCTGAGGACACAGAGTTTTCTTGGGACAGTTTGGGTTCCCACGTACAACTTCTGCCCACAGCCAGAAAGGAGAGTAACTCCAGCTCTTCTGGGACATCAATATCTCAGGTTTGAACCCCTGGAAGAGCTGATGGAAATATTTTTCCTGATTGGTACAGTCCTGTAGAGCTATTGTCAAAACCACAATGTTTACAACTCCACTTCCCAAGAGGGGCAAAACTCTCAGTCACTTTTATTACCTTGTCTTTTGGGAGAGTCCAGAAAATCAGGTTTTGCAGCTGTCATGCAGAAGAAAAAAGAGCCATTTAGCAACAGACTAATTCTAGATGAATCATACTTATTGCATCCAGGCTGTGGAGAAATAAATTATAATACCACAAGTAAAGCTAAAACTGGCTGCTCGTGGGGTAGAAAATGAGTCTTGCTCAGAGCAGACACAGAAATCATGGACTCCACAAAAGTATCATTTGATCCTCAGACAAATATTCTGAACCACAATGGTTGTCTCATCTTCTACACAACAGAGCTGAAGGCTACGAAGCTTTGCAAGTCAATTCCTACACATTGTTCCTGATAGATTTGGGAAGAGTTGTTGAAGATGTCCTAAAGATTCCGAAAGGTCGGAATAATTATTTTTTTTGACATGTAAACCAATTAAGAGTGACCACTCAAATATCTGTCCTGGGAGGGCTCATTTCAGGCAGGTGGGAGCAATCTGATTCCTATTTCCTGGCCTCCAGCTGCCTGGCTCACATGGATTCTGTATTCTTTCTATTGTTTATTTTTTAATTTTTTTTTTTTTTTGCACCACGTCCAAGGCTGCAATGTAATTAAGAGCAGGTACTTATCTGATGTCAGACCATCTCCAGTTTTGCCCAAAAGGCATCACATTGGAGGCATCAGAACTTTTGCAAACAACATTTAAGTAATATCATTAAGCAGTGGATGAACAGAAAAAAGAAATCAGTAGAAGAACCAGGTAATGAATTTATAGCAATAAAGATTTTTCATCCGTGGAATGAAATGTAAACAGATGAATGGGAGGGATAGTCACTTTAAAAGGCTCAAATGTGGAATCAATCCATTGTTAGGTTGAACTGTTCTCAAACTGGGGGGGTTCTTTACATTAATTTTGTTAAGTGATTTTAAAAAAAGATAAAATTGAAACCTTCCAACAATTTCTGAAAAGTATTTCTGTTACTGCTGCCTTGGAAACTCCATTACAGATTCCCTAATTTTGTAAGGCTTATATCAAGAGGTTTTTTTTTTTTTTTCACTTGTTTTCCATTTCGAAGCCAGAAAGATAGAACCAGATGAGTTGTTCAAGTTCCAGAAAGTAACCAAAGATGACAGAAAGTGCTTTTAGAAGTTGGAGTATATTTGTTATCACATGAGCATACCCCAAAAATTTATACTGAAAGAGATGAATCTTTTAAAATTAGGTCGTTATGAAATTCTCTGATTCTCTTTTCCCTCCGAGAGGGTGAGATGGTACCTGTTGACAAAACGACACCTGAGGACAGCATCATCCTCCTGCACATCAGGGTCTAAACCACAGTAAACCTCAACTCCAAGTATGCTGTGCTTTCCTGACACATTTCTGGGGTGAGGGAGTCACTTTTCCAGGGAATATCTGTCATGCCCAAGAGTGAAGTCTCTGAGGTCTTAGTTGGGAAATCTTTAGGTGGAATGGATGTTCTTGCTGCTCTGCTCGCGCCCTGTTTGTCCCCCACAGCCTTGTGTATTTCAATGTCAATTAACAACAGAGCAACCAAAGGGTGTAAAATACGTCTGGGTAAAGTCAGGAAACTCGTCTGTTGTGGGGAAGGACTCATCAGCTGCCCAATCACATCTCTTAGCTGACTGCATTCAATTAACAGTGTTTCTACTTTCGGCTGCTTTCTCCATACAGTTGGTGAGGAACGCTGATGCTCATGGCCACTGCAATTGAAAATAAAGCGTTAAACAAACCTCCACAAACCGTATCTTCAGTTTCCTGATTGCTGATTCTCTTTGCTGGGCTCTTCTGGAGGTTGAGTTTTGGGGAGGTTTATGTCCTTTTTGTCTTTTTTATTTACAAGCAAGAGACATTTGTGGCTCACATCGCTGTGTCATGGGTCTCACAATCCCCTTCTCTTGCTCTAATGGTTCATAAATATTTTCACTACTTTGATAGTTTCATTATTAATAATCAGGTTTTTCTTATGGTGGAGAAAACAGGAAGTTTGAAAAAATATATCTGTAAAACTTGGTATGAATAAGATCCAGAACACACTAGAACAGGACTCAGCATCCTCTTGAATATCTTCTGCTGTTCTATTTTTTTTTTTTTTTTCAAAAAAAAACTTTTCGAAGTTGTCTCAAACATCAATTCCACTCAAGGCTCGATAATGTGATTTCATATAATTTCATTCCTTTTTCCCTTTTGAATTTCCTTGGTCCTTTCTTTCCCTTCCCTTCTTTATCACTCTTTCAGGGGGTTAGACTGAGCCATAATATTATTTAGCCTTACTTACACCCAGTAATTTCCTTATTTTATTGTCTTTGCCACAAGGACTGCAAGGCAGCACTTGCTTTTGTTTAATGTCAGCTAATTCGAACACGTCTTTTTACCTTTAGGCACAGAATTTCCAATGTTTACCACAGATGTAACAACTCAGTCGTGGGAAACGCGGGGGGAAAAAAGTAATTAACACGAAGAGAAAATGGAAACAACAGCAAGAAGGAGAGAGAAGACAATGACTTGTCCAAAACAGTGCCCCATGAAAGCAAATTTAAATAATAATTATAAGAAAGGCAGTAAAAGTCACTATAATAAAGATTTTCTGGAGAGCAAATGAACTGATCTGAATTTTTTAACGATAGATCTATGAGTGGTGAAGGAATGTGAGACAGAGGCGCATTTAGGTTTGGAAACGCAGGCAAGATTTTGATAATAAGATTTTTTGTCATACTTGGATTAATCATTCACTTCTGGTGGGATCAGTACAGGCTGCCTCTCATTAAAAAACAAATATCAGCACTGCATTGTTTTGGTGTTCCAGTAAAATTGGCTTTGTTGTACCAAAAAAAATCCCGTGTGTGACAATCTTTAAAGCGAATTTTTTTATTGGGAAAATGCAACCCGTTAAAGAAATGAGGACCCAACTTTAATGAGAAGAAGACAAAATTAAAAAAAGAGCTTGCAATTTGGACAGAACTGACTATTTTGTTTTTTCCTTGAAGACTTCAGTTGACTTTGGACTGAGACTTGTGATTATCTGCCTGTACTGCTCTCAAGGCCTGGAAATCGAATACTCAGCATATTCGAGGAGAATGAACCTCGTTTAACTCGGGCAAATAATATAAAAATCATATTTTATTAATGAGAATAAGAAGAGAGAAAAGAAGACACATTTTTGTTGTTTGCTTTCTGTAGCTCTTTAAAGTCGCAGCCAGTCCCTGAAACTATGCCAGGTTTTTGCTGAGGGTGCGTATTTTTACTATTTGGTGATTGCTTCAAAAAAAGTGTTTTAGCTGCTGAAAATGAACAAAGCTCAATGTATTTTCGTGTTCATGGTTCCCAGTTTACAGCAGGAAGAGTGACAGAGAATGCAAAAGTAAAGAAAAAAAATTAAACCATTTTTAGTTCTCGCGACTACAATAAAAAAGCTTAAAAATGTGATCAGGGAGAACTTAGGAAAAAAAAATATGGCAAAGTGTGAGTTGTTTATTGTAGCAAAGGAAGGCAGGTGGAGACAGGCTGGCAGGCCTGAACACCACCAGGTAAATTTCAGGAAGGATAAATTGTTCCAGCCAGAGGGAGTAAAGGCTGAGAAACACGTGGACATCAACTGGAACTGAGAAGAAAATTTATATCCATCAAAACACTGGGTTCCTGAAAAGAGCCGTAGGGGAGTCTGGATAGTTAAAAAAGTTGTGTTGCTTTGAAGGAGGAGGATATATGAGAAGGGAGCCTACAAGGAAGAGGGAGAGGGACTTTTTCCAAGCACAGGTAGTGACAGGACAAGGGGGAATGGCCTTAAGCTGATGAAGGGTAGATTGAGATGGGATATTGGGAGGAAATCGTACCCTGTGAGGGTGGGGAGGCCCTGGCACAGGGTGCCCAGAGCAGCTGTGGCTGCCCCTGGATCCCTGGAAGTGTCCAAGGCCAGGTTGGATGGGGTTTGGAGCACCCTGGGATAGTGGAAGGTGTCCCTGCCCGTGGCAGGGGGTAGAATGAGAGAAATTTTGCAATCTCTTCCAACTCCAATCATTCCTGGACTCTGTGATTCCCTGAATTACACTGCAAGGTGGCTGCTGATGCTGAACATTGAGATGCCAGATTATGCTCCAAGCTGGTGTTCCTAAGGCAAGGTAAACAAATTCCTTTTTTCCCCCTCTCCTTTTAACTCTGGATACTTAAATCAGTGCCACAGGTTCTCCTGGTTTTTTTTTTGTTTTTTGTTAATTGGCAAAACTGGATGAGTCATAGGATTAGAGATTCTTCTTCTGTCTCTCTAGTATGAGTAAAGAAGCTCTTCAGATAAGGAAATTCAGAATAGTGAACTCTCTTAGTGGCAACCACTCGTGCTTTCAAGGACAAGGACTCTCTGCATGGGTATCTCACCCTGCTGCCTTCAGGAAATGATGTTTCCACTTCAGTCCCTTGTTTGGTCCAACCATTCATCACCTTTTCTACATCAGTAATGGCCTTGGGAAAAATTTTCCTCATATTTCGAATGGGGACTGGAAATTAAGTGCCATTCCCTGAAGGCTGGAACAAAACAATCTTTAGAGACCCTTCCAACCCCAGCCACTCTGTGATATGATTCTTGTCCCCATGCCCAAGACTGAAAGCTGCACTGAAATGCCATGGAAGGTCAAGGGCTTTGGAAACAAAGTCCCAGCCTGGTTTATCTTAATTTCATTTACAGTAGCACAGAAATGATATGGGCTAAAATAGAAGGAGGCAGAAACCCAAAAAAAGAAGAACTTAAAACTTATTATTTGATCTTTCCATTGCTAAAACACAGTTTCTCCTGCAGAGTAACACTTCAGAAATAGGACCAAAAGTGTAATTTAATAGGAAGAGGGTAAAGAAAGTTATTAAAAATTAATTGCTTTGCTCCTCCAGCATGACACACATAGTTCTGATCACCACAGGATCATTGGATGATCATGGAGTCATTGAATGGTTTGACTTGGAAAAGATGGTAAAGATCATCTGCTTCCAACCCCTGCCAGGGGCAGGGGCACCTTCCACTATCCCAGGGTGCTCCAAGCCCCATCCAACCTGGCCTTGGACACTTCCACGGATGAAAGTTGTCTGTTTCCACAGGTAGAAGATACTCAGTGCCAAGATCTTTTTCACAAAAACTGGGATATACACAGCAGGAACAAATGACTCGGAGCAGAACAAAAATAACACCCAGAGACTCAGCACTCCTCCGAGTAATTGCACCTGAGGGTTGTTAAACAAACTGCCAGAGCCTGGGCTGTATTTACCACCCCGTGATGTTTATAAAAGCAAGATAAGGAACGCTCCTGGACGTTATGATTTAGCCAAACACGAAGTAGACTTTAATCAGACGAGGTTCACTGCCTCACTCCAGCCTCTGGAGAGCAGCTGGATTTGTGCCTTTAAAGAGAATGCAGCTCCTGCCACTTCAAGGCACCTGGGAATGTACCGTGCGTTGGTGACGCTGGAGGATGAGCTGGAAGGTGCTTTTCAACCCAAAAATGCTTCTCAGCATCTTTACAAAAATCGATTGGGGCATTTAAGGGATTTCACCTCTGCACTGGTGTGTCCACAGCTGGATGCCCATTGCCAGGAGGTCATGAGCAGTGACCTGATCTGGTCCTGACCCTCCCACTGTCCCAGGGAATCACAGACACCAGGCATGGTCATAGCTGAGAGCTACCACCAGTCTCCGAGGTTCATCCTCTTTATGGAATATTCAAATAGTACAAATCAATGTGCTCAGAGAGCAAATTTTGTGGTTTGGAGCAGAGTCAGCCCCGTGATGCATTTCCCATTCTGCAGCCGTGCCTCCTGCCCGCAGCTGGGTACAAATGAGGAGAGGGCGCTCCGGGAGGATTAGGAGGAGCTGAGATGGATGGGAAGGATGCTAAATCCTGCAGCCCACATGCTGAACAGCTCACAAGGTCAGTGCTCAGAAAATACAGTTCTAAAATTCAAGTAAAAGTGTTTCAATCATTAAATCTTCCTAAATCATGATACTTGGAAAACCTTGTGCAGGTACAAAGGTGGGGAGCTGGATCCCCACGGAGACACAGCAACTAAAGCAAAGCCCAACATTAATGCAGCTGTTTTATCACAGGTTGGGTCTGAACACATCCTTTCCCAAGCTCTGAAACGAGCTGGATGCAGCTTGCCTCAGCTTTTCAAAGATCAAGGACACCCACAACAAAACCTCAGTGGGAAGACAGCTATTCACACTTGGAATGGATGCAATTGGCAATTGCTAAACTTCCTTTTCCTCCTCCCAGAAGAACAGGAATTCTCTGCACCTCTCAGGTTGCAGGGATGAAGTTTTTCTCTGAATTCCTTTCCCTGCGACCAACTGCTGTCCACTGGTTCTGCGAATGAAGAAAAGGTTGGGAAACAATCCCACCTTAGAGGGGGATTCCATGCAATCTGTGAATTTACAATAAACTGTGGGATGCAAAAATTACTTCACCTACCACCTGTAACTCTCTACAAACAGCCCAGGAGAGCTGCTACCAGGATGGCTTTGATATGTAATGAATTTACTTTTTTGCACCAAACCCTTTTCCTAGAATCCTAGAATGGTTTGGGTTGGGAGGGAACTCACAGATCATCCAGTGCCACCCCCTGCCATGGGCAGGGACTCCTTCCACTATCCCAGCTTGTTCCAAGCCCCATCCAACCTGGCCTTGGACACTTCCAGGGATGGGGTGTATTTTCCTCAGGCGTGTGCTCTGGGGTCACAGGGGCAGGCAGGGCTGGGGGCTCCTCAGCAGCAATTTCAAGCAGCCTCCTTATAACCCTGAATTAGACTGTTCTGCAAATAACCCCCCACGGCCCCCAAGTGATTGCAAATGGCGTGAAAACATAAAAATCACCTGGTTTAATCAACTCAAAATCACCTGGTTTAATCAACTCAAAATCAGTTTCCTTTGGAAAAGGGATGTGTTTGACCAGGGCTATTCCTCAACCAGAACATTTATCTCTCAGCATCTCCTTCTGTTAGAATTTCAGTCCCCAGAAGAACACAATGAACGTGATTTGAGTTTGTTTTCTGGGCTCTACAAGGGCAGACAAAAGACAGGAAAAGGCTTAATTTTGCCCAAGCTTAAATGAAGCAAACAAATGAACACAGAGGAATAGAAAGCAACAAAGAAATTTTGGATGGAGTCTGAATCAGGAGCAAAAACTGACAGGTTACTTTGGTGACTGCCACTTCCACAAGGTAATGTGAATTTTTCTTAGACATAATTTTCTACTCTAAGGCTTTTTATTTGTTTGATAAGAGAACTTCAAATAACGCTGAATATTGTTAAAAAAATATTAAACCTTTGCTTTTGTAGGTCTCCATCTTGTGAGTATTTCAGTTGAGAACAACCTGTTTTCTCTTCTGGGGTAAGAGATCCAGATCCAGGTTGGGAAAAACTGGTGGTGGCATCTTAGCTGAGATGCCTTGTAACACTTTTTCTGGCCTCTATGTTCCATTCAAGGAGGATTTCGGTCTTCCTTATATCCCAGCTGCTTGTCTTGAATACTCGGGGCCATCTCCAGCCCTGTAGCATGTCAGAGCCTATGGCATCATGCTCCTAAAAGCTGGAGAAGAAGGAAAGGGGGATTTTGGAGTGATGGCATTCTTCTTCCCAAGTAACCATCGTGCCTGATGGATTCCTGCTTTCCTGGGAGTGGCTGAACCCCTGCCTGCCCATGGGAAGCCATGAATTAATTCCTTGCTTTGTTTTCCTTGTGTGTGTGGCTTCTCCTTCACCTATTTAAGAGTCTTCATATCAACAAAGGAATTTTCTCACTTTTACCCTTCCAATTCTCTCCCCCATCCCTCTGAAGGTGTTTGGGGGAGAGGCTGAGGGGGGCTGAGCTGCCAGCTGGGGTTAAACCATGACCACGGGTAGGACTGGCTTGTTCAGATGGGTAAAAATGTTGGCTGAGAATCAGGGGAACCTGTTCTTCCACTCCTGCTTGCAGGAAAATTCTTTTTCTGCTGGCAAATAAATTATTTTAACCCTTTGCTTTCTTTGAACGGCTTCCAAATTATTTCATGGGTTTATTCTGAAGCTCCTTCGCTGTGTAGCCATCAACTGCAGCTCACCATGACGTCACTCCAGAGAAACATTGGCTTTTCTTTCAAAAATACTCCAGGAACATTGCTTGGAATGTTTCAAAATACTAAATAAATAATGAATGGCCCATCTAAATCATTAAAAAAAATGATCATTCAGTGAATCATTCTGTTTTTGTCTGAGGGAGCTCATGTTGAAATATGTGTCATATTGGTATTTATTCTATCCTCTGCCAGAGTACCAAAACCCAAAACTTTTGAGAATTTATAAAAAAATAAATGAAAATAATTAAGGGTTCGTTTATTACAACAATGATATTATTGCAGTGATTGCCTTGATAGCTGTTTGCATTAAAAATTCTGTATGTATTCTGTAAAATACCAGTGGTCAGTCCTGGAAAACAAACCTGGAGACAATAATATGGGGCAAAGAAATCAATAGTTTCACTGTCTGGGAGAGATGAACATTGCTAGAGATAAGAGTTGCTTGCTCTGTCAGTTGTTCTTCTCCTTCCTTTTCCTGTCAATAATCCAATATAATTGGCAGAATCCAGACTAAAGTATGGTTTCTTTGGTGCATGCAGGACTCCATGTATTTCTATTCCTTGCGGTGCTTCTGATCCAAGAGAGTTTTCCTGCCTTTTTTTTGAGCTCAGAGCTGCCTTTTCAATGCTTCATTTGCTCGTTTTTCCCAGCAGTTATTCGACGTGATGGACCTGAGTGGGACATCAAGTCAGCCTCTGTTCCAAAAACCATTAGAATCATCTTAAAACGTTGTTAAGCCTGTGTTGTATGAAATTTCATCTATTTCAAACATCTGATGCCAAAAGAATTGTTGGAGTTGGCATGGGAGAGGTTAACAAACTGATTTCACTTACACCTCACCTTTGTTTCCTCGGAAAGTGATGGAATACGTATCGGTCATGATCAGGGAATAGGCACACTGAGCCCTGCAGAGCTCACAGGACAGAGATCTCTTGGAACAAGCAGGTTTTTGGCTGGCAGCAGCAGGAAAAAATTATCCATGAAACAAATAGTGAGCCTGGAGTAAGGTGATTTTTGGGACATGCTTTCACCTAGAGGTAGTTGATCTAATCACGGATTGGCGTCAGGGTTCGTGTTGACTGTACAAAGCGGAACATAAAACTAAAGGTTTTATTCCAGACCGTGATGAAAAGTCCTCTGTAAAAGCTCTCCATTCTTCTGACCTTCCTGATAGATCTGAATCCTGCTCAGCAGTTGTCCTTCTCTTAGATGTCTCCAAAAAGTAATGTGAAGAAAGTTCTAAGAACTCAGCTCCTCATGATGGAGTCATTTGTTTCTTTTCTATCTCTCTTTGTCTTGAATCCCAGGGAAGGGTTAAGTTTCCAAGCGGAATGTTTGTCTTTGGCTCTTTGTTCAAGCCATATTTAGCACAGAAGGCCCTGTACCTCAGCACAGACACCTCTCTTTGCAATAAGCCTTGGAAAAATTCCCTAGAGGAAAGTGCAATTAGAGCAGGAGAGGAACACCGTGACTCAGAACACTCTGTTTGGAGCTGGCAGGGAAAGGATGCTGTGCTGAAGCTGTGAGATGCATCAGCTGTGGCAGCAGTAGCAAAGTGAACGGAGAGGAAAAGTATTGTCCCCAAAAATGTTTCCCGCTCGGCCTGCAGAAGTGCCTGGGCTTCTCTTAGGTCATTTTGCACTCTCTTGTCTCCTGCAGCTGATCACTGTTCAGCCACATGGAAATAGCTCTGCACGTCTGTCTTTTAACCGTGGGATTGTCCCCACGCCCAAATCAAATCTAGTGACACTGGCAGTCAAAAGGTTTCTGAACATGCACTGTACTGGAAAGAGTGAGAAACAGCACTGGGATGGATCACAGAGGCTTCAGAATGAGCTTATAAATGGGAATCCCAGGCCCAGGTGGAGCACTGTGACCATCCTGAGGCCCAAGGAGAACCCTGGAGTTCTCAAAGGAACCGTTCTACCTGTAGCTTGTTTAAGAGGTTGCCAGCAGGTCTCCTGGGAGATAAGAAAGGGAAAGAAAACTGTTACTGCCTTTCTTCTTTCCTGTTCCCAGAGCTGTTTGATATCCTGGAAAAGAGCTGCATCCTCTCAGATCCTGGGCCCATGCTGAGAGCTGCCTGGGCAGTAAATCCTGGCGGCTGGATGGATACGGAAGCTGTGACATCTGAGAGGCTGCTCATGGAGGACAAATCTAGAGCTTTATCTTTTGCTTGCTGATAGATATTTTATTCAGTCCTTCCTGTGATTCTCTTTGACTGAACACTTCAGAAACATGTATTGGGAGCTGTATCAGAGATAAGGACCCAAAGGGCAGTTCCCAGGTAACCTCAAACACATGGCAACTGTGTAGGATGCAGGAAAAAGAGCAGGTGAGTCACTGTTGAGAAGTTTTTTGGCATTTGGTGTTGCTTTATGGTCTGTAAAATGTTCTGAAAACACTGATGAGATCAAATGCTTCTCTTTTATTAATTTTCTGCTGAATCTCCTTCTGGTCTTGGCTACATTTCTGTTCATAAGCTGTGCCAGTAGCTGGTGGCCATTTGCTACCAGAGGCAGGAACCTTGCAAGCTGTATCCATGTGTTCATCCCAGAAACCAATCTCACATGGTCTCAAAATACCCATTAATAATCTTGGTGCCCATATATCAAAAACCTGACTTATTAAAATTCTTGCATTATATTGAATATGAGCAGTGTTTGTCCATTAAGGTGCTCCTAAAGAGAGGCCATTCTCAGATTATTACCTGGAAAGGCAATTTCAGAAAGAAAGAAACGTGCAGTTCTCCAAAGAGAGAAACAGAGCAGCACTGGGGCCTTTAGTTAAGTAGTCTGACAGTAAAAGACCATTGCAAAATGGGAGTGGAAAGGAGAAAAAGAACCCTTTATAGTGTCCTTCCTCATCTTATACTTTTAATTGGAGATAAACATAAGTGAAAAACACCGTGAGCAATGGAATCTTCAACATCCCACAGGGAATTTTTGCACAGGCATGGAGTGAGAGGACCAGGATGAACGGCTTCAAACAGATAAAGGTAGATTTAGATGAGCTGTTAGGAAAAAATTTTTCCCTGTGTAGAAAAATTTCTCCCTGTGGGGAGGCCTTGGCATATGTTGTCCAGGGAAGCTGTGGCTGCCCCATACCTGGAAGTGTCCAAGGCCAGGTGGGACGGGGCTTGGAGCAACCTGGGATAGTGGAAGGTGTCCCTGCCCATGGCAGGGGGCTCAAATTAGATGGTCTTGAATTTCCCTTCCAACCTAAGCCACTTCTACCTGTGCCTTGAACAAAACAGAATTTAATTACCCCATTTCAAGTGTTCATTTTCTGTAGAACAGGAAACAGGAAGCTCCTGGGTGACACTGGAAGCGATGCGGAGGCCACAGCCACAGTAAAGGATAAAGGGCTTAGAAACAATAGGGGCAAATCAACAACACAGAGGAGGATGATCACAGGCAAGCCTGTGAAATATTTAATTGCAAGCTGAACTTTCATTTATTTAGAGACAAAGTAGATCTGTGTCACTGAACTTTGTGCAAATTGCCACGGGGGTCTTTTTAATGCCCACTGGGCCTGAGTTCAGCAACGTGATGGATTGTTCAATTTACTGAGTAAACCAAGAGCTCTCCGTGAATTTTAGATGCTAATCTTCTGATTGAACTCCATTGCCAGCGAGACCTGCCCTACAAAGTTTGCTAATAAGAATTGATCCAACTATTGATAAGGATTTAAAAGGTTGATGCAGGATATTAACCACATATTGAATTTAGCTGCTCCCCAGCTGCTGTTACAGAAAAAACCATGACGCTGTTTTAAACCTGGTAAAAAATTAATAGCTATCATCTCTACATGAAGTGACATCATTAACATGTCACTAAATTAGGGGACACCCTCATGTGAACAAGCTAATCATGAAAATTTGAGATGTGAGAGAAGAATAAAAAGTCCGTGCCATTGGGGTGTATATTGAATCACACATTTTTCCCCATGGTCCTTCGTTCAGCAGGAATTTCTTCACAGAAAGGGTTGGTAAGCACTGGGTGGAGTCTTCATTCCTGGAGGTGTCCAAGGAAGGGCTGGATGTGGCACTCAGCGCTCTGGGCTGGGTGACAAGGTGGGGATCAGGCACAGGTTGGACTTCATGATCTTAGAGATCTTTTCCAATACAACTGATTCTGAAAGTTTTAAAAGTGAAGGCACAAATTTCAAAAATTCTGAGGAAAGGGATACCCTAAGGGGCTTAGAGAAGATTTCAAACTGAACCCAGCTCTGATCTATCAGTGTCATCATGGTTTAAGTTACTGCGGGTGGGCCTGGTGGCCTCAATGCCAAAGTCAGTGTTTTGTTGGACCTTACATGTCCAGAAAGCTGAGGACCTTTCCTTCCTGAGATTTTGCAAAAAAAAAAAAAAAATCCATCAACACAATTTCCTTGGCACTGTGGCAGTTCAGAGCCAGGCATTAGGACTTGGGTGTTTATGCCAAGAGGTGTAATGGGGAAAATCATGGACATATTTCTCAGCAGGTTCCCAAAGCGGTCTGCAGTGATCCAGAGTATTCTCTTTGCAACTTTTAATATCTTATTTGCAAGCAAAATCTCCTTATTCCCCAAAAGCTGGCGCAATTTCTTGTCCTCTCTGGGTGCTCACTCTGTGGAAACACCTCTGGCTTTGTCAGAAACTGCTTTGTGGAGAGTGAGCCAATATTTCAGTATTTTCTTTGCCTGACTCTTTATTAAAAAGATGGAGTGATACCATTACTTTGTTGTTGTTCTTCTAGAAAAATTCTCCACATCTGCAAGTTTTTTGAACACTTCCAGGGGTGGTGATTCCACCACTGCCCTGTACAGCTCATTCCAATGTCTGACCACCCTTTCAGTGAAGTAATTTTCCCCAATATCCAGTCTAAACCTTCCCTGGTGCAACTTGAGGACCTTTCCTCTGGTTCTATCACTTGGGAGAAGAGACCTGAGTTACATCTTGGGAGAGCTCAGTAGCTCTTTTTATTTCCCCTTTGCTTATAACTCCTAGAAGAGATGGGGAAGGGGAACTGAAGGAGAGACACAGAAAACCTCAGAGTAACTGTCTTTTGTTGAAAATCAAGACAACTCAGATGTCAGGCTGGTATTAGTGAATTTTAAGAGCTTTCTTAATTAGTCTTATGTTGGAAGGCAGTAATTAGCATGTGTGTGCAGTACCAGTCACTTCATCAAAAATTGATTTGGTTTAATTAGATTTACACATCTACCATTTCTCTAAACCCCAAAGTAATTCAAAGCTGTGGGTGGGCCCCCACGTCCCTCAATCAGAGGTAAAAAGCTGACCCGTAGACCTATAGCAAGATTTGTTAAATCTGGTGGAGTGCAGCAGAGGCACAAACAACACTCGTATTCCAGAGTTCCTGGGTACTCATCCCACATAAACTGAGTCTGGCATTCATCCAATAATCCTGGACCCAGCCAAAACTAAGCTGGCTTGAGGACCTAGAGGATCTTAAGGGATGGACACCAGCTTCTGGAATGACGATTTCTTTCCTAATCCTTTACTGAAGGGACCTGTAAAGGCTGGTTTTCTCAGAGTCACAGCAAACAACATTTACTTGAGCAAGCATTAAATCGGATACACTGAGATGAAAAAATAATCAATTAAGGCTAAAAAATCCTTATCAGTCAATGGAAGACAGTGAAATAACCCTGAAGAACGTGCCTTATCAACACTGAGGTTTATGGATGGTTTGTTAATAGATTTTCCCTTAGAACTCACATTACAACATGAACTGATATGCACAGGAGTAATCACAACAGGCAGGATCAGAGATGCCCAATAAAATGGATGGATTCCAAGCCTTTTTTGTTTGTCAAGATCCTCCTGGTGTTCTCAGTAAATCCATGAAGGTTTCTCAACGTAGAAGGTCAAAAAGGGAATAGCAGCTCTCAGACGTTTGCTTCTTGGCTCTACCAGAACAGAGCAGCAAAATGAACAGTTTGGGTACGGTTCTCCAACCTGAATGATTCCACGATTCTAAGGGAGGCCAAGGCACAAGAGGTGACTGAGATCAGGAGGGGATAGGTTTGGTCAATATTGCAGTGAGAAATCTTCTGAGAACTTTGCTGGGCTTTGTAATAAAGCATCTTTCAAGCTGTGTATGTTTATCCAAGAAAATGATTTATTGCATGGAAGTTACCCACAAATTGCCTGTATTGCATATGGTGGCTGACACAAACAACCCCAGTTTTCTACATTCCCTAATTCTAGACAAGAAAGACTGGGCTTCTTTATTTATTATTTATACTTCATGTGGTTAAAAAAAAAAATAAAAAAAACCTTTGTGTTTTTGTGTTTGAAGCCTGTCCTAGCAATCACTGAGATTTAAAGCCTGTCTAGCCATAAATTTCATTTTGGATAGCCCTGATATAGAACGTTTGTATCATGATACGCCCAAATTTCCAAATTTTTAGTGGCAATTTGAGTCATCTCTCCTTTTTGATTGAAAGACCTAAGACCTAGAGAAAAAGGCCCTTCATTCAACCATAAAATCTGCTTTGATGCACCTGGTATCACCTCACTGGCCTTGTAGGGAATGACTCTGCTCTCTCTTACACCTTCTAAAATTGGAAGTGGTTTTGTGATAGAGATTTTAACCTGATAACTACCAATGCTTAAATCTGATTATGGTAGAAATCCTTGGCTGAAGTGATATCAAATCTCAGAAAGCCTCACCCTGACCTCTGTGTTTTGAGTCTTTGGAAGATGTTTTCAGACAGAGGAAAAAAAAACCCCAAAACAAACCTAAAATCCTATGCATCTCTCTAAAAATATTCCTCCCCAGTAAAAGGAAATTTCAAGGTTAATGTTGTGCTTGAAGCCCCTGCTGGGCAGGAAAAATGGCATTTGCCACACATCTCTGATATAATTTTCCCTTTTCTTGCTTTACTTCTATTTTTAAATCTTTTCCCATGTTTTGCTCTTTTCATTGATGACTTCTTTTGGTCTTAAATGTTGGTCAGACAAGATTAAGGGGAAAGGGAGCAGCAGAAGAAGCTGGGACACCGTTTTTGCCCATCTGCCTTGCTGAAAAATTTGCCCTTTGAGTGGCACAGGGGAGAGTGAGTATTACACAAATTATCACATTTTTTCACACTGGTGCACAGTTTCTTCCCACTGCTCTGCTATCAAAACATGCTCCAATAAAAGGTAACCATTGTGGGTTTTATTTATACCTGGTTTTAAAACAGTTTCAGCAGGAAAACTATTGCAGATTTACAATAACCAGATCTTTTTGTGCTCCCCCTTTGAGTGACATACATAAAAAGAGAGATTAAGGTGTTCAGGAAAGGCTAAACTGTGGGAAAACTTTAAGAAGACAGTGGAGAGAAGTGGGTTTTTTTGATGAAAAAATCTGTATTCCTCATGTCTTGGGGTTTTTCCAAATCCTCTTATTTGAAACATGAAATCACTGGGAAAAAAAGGAATTTTTCTTCTTATACATTGTCACACCTCTTGATATGATCATTCCTTTATTTAAAGGTAAAAATATACCTGGGATGAAATGACTTGTCCACATTCTGCAGACAGTTCAACTGCTGTTGGTCGTGGATTTAGGGGTTGAGGTTGGGACTCAACATTTAATTTTTGTTTATTCAACATCCTGCCTCACTGGAAAACTCTCTTAATTTTCCAAACTGTTTTGGAGATTTGAAGATGCACAGCACCTGACATGAAGGTGTCTTGTGTTTTCAAAGATCACAATCAAAGGAACAATCAAATCCACACTTTGGTTTTCATCGTGTCCTTGTCACGACTCCTTGGAGAGAAGAAGGAAGGAACAGAAGAAGATCAATTTTTTCAAAAAATGCTGAGTTTTTTGTGGCAAAAGCTTATATTTCATAATTTTACGTGTAAACTATGATCTGCTACTTCTGCAGGAGCATCGTCCTTCCCTTGTTTGGGGCAAAACCCTTCTGCTTTGCCTCATCCTCACAACTCTCTGCTCTGCATTTTTCACTAGTTAAGAGCATGTTTGCCCCAGGCTTTCACAGAGATGTTAATGCTCATCCATAAAATCCGAAAAAAAATATGATAATGGTACTTCCTGCCGGCACAACCACAAATTCCTGATCAACCCTGAGATTCTGAGGAGCTTTGTGTGGATTGCAGGCGTGTAGGAAAAAGGGGAGGTGTGTGGGAGGACTGCTCCCCAGGCAGGTGCCACTTCTCTTGTCCCCCTTTGGGGACGTCCCCTCTTGTCCTGACTCTGTCCCCATCCAAAGCCGAACCGCTGAATTGCCTCAAAGCAACAAAAAAATTAAAGCATTAAAGAGTGGGCAACAACAAGGTGGCAGGCAATGGTTCCCTTAACAAAATAGTGAAATGGGAAGTGAATAACACACAATTAACCCTGGTTAGAGCTCAGGTGCTGCAGCTGCAATGACCAGGACAGGAGGCCTTGTTTGTGTTCAGCACAACCCTAATACTTGTAAAGGAAATAATAAAATGAAATGAAATGAAATAAAATAAAATAAGATACAACCTCACTGCATTTTTCTGTGCCTGGGTTCTCACTGCCCTCTGTCCTGGGCAGTTAAAAGCTGCTCTTGCTTTAGTCCTCTTCCCAGGGAAGGCTTTAATGCACCAGCAGACACCAGGATGGGAAATAACCTTCCATGCAAAGTCACAGAATACAGTTTTCCACGGGCAGGTTTCTATTTTGAGGCTGCAGATCAAGCTGGACCTGTTGGACTGGCGCTTGTGTAATCCAGCCGCTGGAATGGAGAGCAGGGATGAGGCAGGAGATGACAGGGTGAGGACATTCACTGGCTGAACCAATGGACACGAGGCTGTCGTGCCAGATAAAACTAGGTTCTGCAGGGATGTGTGAAATTAAGAGAGGGGTGAATGATGGAAATACCTGAGGTCTATTTCAGTGAGAAAACATCAATGTCTGTCATAGAGGTGTGATATCTCAGCTGTGTCTCTGGGCTTTCCAGACCTGTGAATGAGGTCTGGAGCACAATCCATCCCATCCTAAAAGAGGCATCGAAAATAGGCCCAAAGAGCTTCATCCTAGAGGTTTGTATTCGTGTCCCCTGAGTGGCCACAGGAGAGTCAGGGGTGACTGCTCTGTGGGTAAATGTCTATTACACCTGGTGAATGATACCTGAGTTGGATCTAACCATGTAACCAGGATGCTTTAATTAATTAAAGGAGAAGAATAAGCATTTTATCTGAATAGATTACCTGGGTAAAACCTCTGTTGCTCTCCCTTCGGTGTAGATGAAAACCAGACTTTGACAAGCCTGGATAAGAGGTGGAAACATTCATTTTGTCTTGAACTTTGTGTGAACAACTCCTGTGTATCAGGTTGGACAGGGTTTGGAACAATCTGGGATAGTGGAAGTTGTCCCTGCCCATTGCAAGGGTTGGAACTGGGTGATCTTTAAGGTCCCTTCCAACCCATTCCAGGATTCTCTGATCACACAGAGATGTGACTTCAAGTGCTGATCTGATGACAGCAATCAGAAAGTTTAGTTTTGCTCAGACAGAGCAAGTTTACTGGGAAAAGGAGTTTTGCAGAGAGTTTTGTTATAAGCTGAGGCTCTGTGACTGAAGTTCACAAGAAGTTGTCAAAGGTACACACTGTTATGATCCTGAAAACAAATTAATACAGCAGAACATAATAAAATTATATACCCCTGGCAGCTTCTTGCTACTGGGAATGACTGACCAATGAAACTGGACAGTCCTGTCCTCAGTCAAAAGCCATGAGCAGCCTGTGTCCTTCCTAATCTAGAAAAACAGAGTAATTTAAAATTTAAGTAAGAACCTTCTTATTTTGAAACAATCAATAAGTTGAGGAGTGGATATTCCTCAGGGATTGTTTTTAATTAAAATCTACTTTCTCTCTGTTTTTTTTTTTTTTTTTTTTTGAGGTATCAAACCTCTCAACTAGGTCCAGTCTACCAGGAGGAGCCTGTTGAAGTGACAGATCACGGTGTGTGGAGATGGAGGGGAAAAACCCAACCCCACAACCTGGTTTTAATGAAGCAAAACATTCCTTCAGTGCCAGCTGGCTAATTAGTAACAGGGATAATTTCTCCCACCCAACATAATTATCATAAGCAAGGTCAGAGGGCACCTCATGTATCCCATAAAAATAAACGTTCCTTCCGTATCGCAGTGAGGGTTGCCAGATAGAGAACCTGGAAGGATAATCTGGATTATCAACTGTTGTGTGCAGCGTGGCTCTGTGATAATGGACGCATTTCCCATATTCCTGAGGGGAGAAAAAATCTCCCAGGGAAGCAACAAACCTGGCAGGAGGTGTCTTGAAGCATCCAGGAGCATCCTGAGATGCCTGGTGTCGAAATTACAGCTGTCACCAGTCACTGAGGTCACAGGCTCACAGAATCTTGGAATGGCTTGGCTTGGAAGGGACCTTAAAGATCATCCACCTCCAACCCCGACACCTTCCACGATCCCAGGTTGTTCCAAGCCCTGTCCAACCTGGCCTTGGACACTTCCAGGGATGGGACAGCCACGGCTTCTCTGGGAAATCCATTCCAGGGCCTCCCCACCCTCACAGGGAAGAAGCTCAGCTGGGCTGAGCTGGCTGCAGAGCAGGATTGCAGCCCAGGAACTGCCAGGGAAGGACGTATCTGCCACGTGTCATCACAGCCATCCGCCACCACCCGTCACAATCAGGGTCTTGCTTTGACCTTCCAAGCAGCACCTCTCAGAATAAATATTCCATGCAATAAATGTGTTTCTTCTCTGTACACCAAGAGCACGGAACCTGATAAACTTCTGAGCTTTCCTGTCAAGATTCAGTGTGGCAGATTGGGCTCAAAATCACCATACACGAGTTTTTCCTCCTGATTCTGCTGTACTTTCACTGCATCCTATAGATATATATTTGTAGTGTAAGTACAGTGTCATATGCTCAGCCACTAAAAAGGTTTTAATAATATGACACAAAGCCCACCTGGTTACAGATGTCCCAAACATGCTGGAATAAATTATAATCCAATTTAAATCAAAAATTATTATTCCACTGCCTTCAAAGAGAGATGAAAAAGCCTGAACTCATCCATCCATTATTAAACGAAGATAAACATCAGTGAATAGATACTTGGTTTTTTACAGCACTTATTTTTGAGGCATAAAAAAATGTCTAATTGTTAATTTTATTTTGTAATTAAATAGAGATGTAAGTATTCTCCCCTCCCTCCCCCCTAAATTTCTGGAGAGCTAATTTTAATTGTCATTTTTTGGAGAAGATGGAGTTATAGCTGCATACTTGAATACTGAAATAGGGTTGTTTTTCACAATTTCTGATTCATCGCATATGGTGAAATTTTGTGTTCTAACTTGAAATCAGAAAACAGTTTTCCTAATCTTCAGTGTAGCAACTGAATCTGTTTTTCATCTGGTAACACAGATGCTTTTGGAATACATAGAGCTGAACATACTACTGTGCAGGTTGCATCTGAAGAAAAATAATTAAAGTAACACAGAAGTTACAATTAAAATTATTCAGAAGTCTGGAAAAACTGGAAGAATTTGTCTGTGCAATCTTGGTTTTCTTTTCTATCTGAGAAGCTAAAATTCCTCCATGTTTTTGGCTTCATTAGTGTTTGTTTATTCAACATACTCAAAGTCATTTTGGTCTCCATTCTGAGGTGGCAAATTTTCCCTATAATTATAGATGGAGCTTTCCTGTCCAGCAGCAAACCTGGGCTGCGTTATAGGAAAATGTAGCTCAGATCTTACAGAGATTCAGACAGGGCAGGGTCCTGTTGTAGTGGTTGAAATGTTCCCTCAGCAGTCAGGGGGATTTAATCTTGTCTTTCCTACTAATTCTATTCCTGGTTTTAGACCTGGTGAAGATGATCAGCATGAATTGCCCGAGTTCATACAGCTTTCCTGGCGATAAATTTCTCTATTTCCTGTCGTGATCCACACTCCTCATTTATTTGAGTGGTTCAACCAGCCGACAAGGGCACCAGAAAGGACAGATGTTCCTACAGGTAGGTGCTGATGTGTTTTAAGACAAACTGAAAGGATGTCTCAAGAAGCAAAAATCAGCTTTTTATACTTGCTGGCCTTCAGCTGGGTTTACAGCAATATTTAGGGTTCTTCCCAAGAGTCATCTTCAGCCATTCCTCACCACTGAGCTGTTTCACCCTTAAATTCACTTCAGAGCGCCAATCCCACGGCGGTGAGAAACATCACCTGGATGTCTGCCTTGTCTGTCCTTCCCAAACTTGCCAAGGAGCAGCTGACGTGGATGGAGAGTTGCAGGAGCACTGGGAATCAGCCACAGGGAACTGGGGGATTGCTGAGGAGGTTTGGCAGTGCTGGAGTCTATGGAACCACAGTGAAAATGGTGTGTAAATTCAGGTTCAAGCCTCTGCTTAAGCTTATTTGAGCTCTTTGCATAAAAATCAGTGTATATATATAAATAATTGTATAAATTCATTAACCCAGTGCCATCACAACCTTCTGATTGCTGAATTCAGGTTATATCTCTCCCCTGGAATGGGGAGACTTAGCTCCAGCAATTTATTTTTAGTGCCTACTAAAATTCCATCTGAAAACAGATAAAAATTTATTCTACTCCAGAGCTGCTCTCTTCGTTACTGCTCGGTGCAGAACCAAGCTCTGGCTTCCTCAGTGTGTCCCTGGGATCCTGGCTCACATTCCTGCCTGCACGGGGTCCTGCCTCTGTCCACACCACACGTACAAGCTGATGATTCCAGAAGCACTGCCTTGAACCCCTCTGGGAGGACAAATCTCCATATTCCTGTGGAAAGCACTGACTATTTCACAGAAGCAAGCCGCCAGAATATTCCCAATAAAATTCACTCCGTGGTTATGTGAAACCCTTTTTTGTGACTTTTAACTGCCTAAAAATATCTGCTGAGCTTTGTCACTGCCGAGCCTGAGGCTCATTTCCCTCTGAGCCCGTTTATGGCCTTTCCTTGACCTCTGCTATCTTCTGCCAGCACTGTGTGGTGCCATCAATTGATCTCTCACCGGGTGATGGAGCCAGCAAATTCATCACACCCATTTTCCATGCCCGAGGTCAGACGGAGCCTCAGAATTCCATGATATTTACCTGATAAAGGTTTCCAACCCCCAACGTTAGTTATTACCACGGGGGGTGGTTGGTATTTGTATTAAGCTCTAATTAAATGCTCATTTCTAGTACAGTCATGTGTATTACCCAGAGCACCGAATGAATTATGGCAGTGACAGATTTCAGACAGCAGAAATATTTGCTTGAGGAATATTTCCTTGGAGATTTTTTTCCTTCCCATTCCCTTTATGGCAAAATAATTCTGGTTTTAATAGAGAGTAATCTTATTTATCTCTCTGAGCTTAAAATCATAAAGAGTATTTGTTCAGGAAACGCAATTGCTTGGAACAGTGAGAGAAAAGCAGAGGAAGGATGATTTTGTTGGGGTTTATTTAGTTATCCACAGCATAACTGGGAGCTAAAAAAGGGGGGAAAAAAGGGAGAAAACCCCAAAGAGAAAGGAAACAGGAGCGAACATGAATTTTTTTCTCTAATAGCAGCTGAAGAGGGGCACAGCAGGAGAGAAGAGCCCACAACTGCCTGTTGCACTGGCTGGTTACTCAGGTGTGTGTTTTTACAAGCTGATTACTCATGGAGTAAACTTGACTCACATTTGGCATTCATAATTTGATTTCCTTCCCCGCTTGGACTGGAATAGCTGAGCCTGTGTTTATCCAGCTCTGCTCTGGAAAGCCTGTGAGGTGCAATTCCAAGGAGATTCCTGGTGGATGGGCCTGAAAACTTCACACTCTTAACTACTTTCCGTGGACACTCAGAGCGCCCTAGGAAGGAAGGAGGCTTTTTTATCACCTTGGAAAAACACTGTATGAGGTCAAAAGGTCTAATTCAGCCCTGTCCTGAGAGCAGTGAACCCTCACAGGCTGAGGTGTGGTCATGAGCTGCTGCTTGTGCTGAGTTCTGCTCTGTTTGCATTGCCAACATCCATTTTAATATCTTTTTTTGGCAGCTCTACAATGCATATTTTCATTGGCTTCCTATTCCTAAACAAAAGGCATTGCTTAATCCACACCTCTGGCAGTGTTTGCAGGAGTGGTGCAGTGTGTGCCTTTTGGTTTTTTGGCATTCCAGAGCACACCTTGCGAGCCAGAGACTTCTATATCCCTACAACAGGCATTAAAATTTACACCATCAGGCTAAGGGGGTGGCAATATCTGGGGGTGATATTTGGAGTTGAAAATAAGCACTTTATTGGACATTCAAAGGCTAGAAACAGGCAACAGCTACTGTAGGCAAAAGCTTTTAGTTTTCTTGTGGAGAACGCTGTAAAGTATCCAAGTTACTTCAGAGAAAAAGTATAAAAAACTTTATCAGCTTGAAAAAAAACCCAGGGATTTAGAAAGGCAATTTATATTCATCTATTTTAGAGTCAAATCAGAGTCCTTTGATTTCTATCCTTATTGCTGCAAATCGCTGAAAGGTTTTGCTCTCGGAAATCTGGAAGCTGTTAATGTTTACTTCCATTGTACAGATACAGGTGTTTCATGCAGATGTTATTTCCAGAATCAGATTCACATCACAGAATCGTTTGGTTTTCCTGAGAGAGTGAATTCCCATTTCACACTGGTTGGGTGTGTTAATCCCCCACATCAGCGATTAGAAATTATCCAGAAGCGGAGTAAAATATTTTGAGCACATGGGCTGGCAGCACCTGAAGACACAGAAGGAAACACAATGGCACAACAAAGACTGTGAATTCTGACCTGCTCCCAGAATTCCTACTCAAGAAAAAACCAATCTTTTCACGGCTGGTGGGAGTTTGTGAAAATCAGGTTTGCAGAGGAGCCTATTTAAATGAGGGAGTTGGATCTCATCAGCAGCTTGGTATCACTCGTACATTGAAAATTCCTTCTGCAAACAGTGCCAGGGAAAATCCACTCTGCTACTCTGTCTCAGTGCAGTTAAGTGCAGTCTCTCTTGTAGAACAAAGAGATTAATTACTGACATCCAGCAATTAATTAGAATCCGGAAAAGGATTAATTTATATATGGGCTGTAGTGAAAAAAAAAAAAAAAAAGTTCTTTTCAGTAAGCATAGTCAAATAAAGACTTGTCATTTCTTAATTATGTCTAATTGAAAGAACACCTAACCTGTGACCAATAAAATCCAGGGGCAATTTTCTGTTTTTTGATGATTGATTGTGTTTGTCCAAGGAAAACAAAAATGGGGGAGGTGAATTTACTTAACGTCAGCATGAGTAAATAAAATATTCCCGCTTTATATACCTCATTAGATTTTATAATCAGGACTAAAATGAGGCAGTGGAAGCCTGCAGCCAGGTCTAGACTTTGTCTTGCCTGAAAATAGTGTGGGAATAGGTCTGTTAGCTTGGGTTTGCATTTACATGGTGGGATCTCTCGGAGGGTTCTGAAAGAGGTAAATATGCAACAGGGAGGAAGACAGACCGTGATGAGGAGATTTGTATCTCTTGCCAAGGACGTAAATTCCTCCTCAAAATAGATAAAGCTGCCAGAAAAGCATTTGGTTTTACAGAGGTTGCTGAGAGGAAGATGGGGCTGTAACAGAGTAATGCCAGAATCTGTCATCGTACGGCCAGAAAAGACCTTTAAGATCATCAAGCCTGACCTTCAACTTGGCATCGTCACCATGTTCCTACAAACCACCTCCAAAATGGCCACATCCACAGTTTTTTGCACTTCCAGGGATGGTGACTCCACCACTGCCCCGAGCAGCCTGTTCCAATGCCTGAGCACCCTTTCAGTGAAGAAAACTTTTCCAAATCTCCAGCCTAAACCTCCCCTGAAGCAATTTGAGGCCATTTGCTCTCGTCCTGTCCCTGTTCCCTGGTAGCAGAGCCAGACTCCCCCTGGCTGCCCCCTCCTGTCAGGGAGTCGTGGAGAGCCAGAAGGTCCCCCCTGAGCCTCCTTTTATCCAGGATAAACCAGCCCCATCAATATTCTTATCCCTTAAGTATCCCAGGGTTGCTCTGCTTCGTTGTGGCACCACCATCCCTTTTCCCTTGCATCATTCGTGATGGTTTTTCAATTTACCTCTTTTTTTTGGGTTTGTTTTCCTGTTTTCATGAGCTTCTTTTCGATAGATTCGGGTATCTCCCCACGTGTGCTGCCTCAGCAGCACCGCAGCCTCTCTGAAACGCTGCTCTGCATGGAAACAATTCTCCAAGCTCAGGTTTTTCAGGAGTGGGGGAGTGCCCACTGAGTCAGCACAGAGAGAGCACTGATCCGTGGAACAAGAGCTGGGTGGGAATTAGTGGGCCCGTGATAATGTCAGGGAGCATTCATGAGGCTGCAGGGAGCAGGAGGAAATAGGAACATCATTATATACATAGGCAAATTCCAGCTGCTGGGAGGAGGGAACCAGCACCACCGTGGAAAGCAGCACAATTGCTAATGTGATTCTAAGAGCTGCAAACCCGACAGAAGGACAAATCATCTCAGAAAGTACTAAAGTTTAGGTAATCTATTATTTATGTGTGCTGGAAGGGAATATCCTGAGTGTTCTTAAAGAAATACAAAAGCCTGCTTGTTTTCAGGGTGTTGTTTTCCTGCTGAACACCCCGCCAGGCCTCAGTGCAAGCAAATTTTAATGCAGAAATTAATAAGGCATATTCTTCTTTCTTATTTTTATTTCCCTTTTTGAAAAGTCTGCTGGAATAGTTAATTCCTGGGACAATCCCATGCTTATTTTCCTGTTATCACCAAGGTAAGAGGAATTATTCCCCACAATTCCACCAGGCAATCTGTCCCTGTTAAGGTTTTTCGTGAGTTAATGGGGAAAAGTCATATAAGCCTTATGGCAACTGGTTTCAGGCCTTCAGCAGATAAGTGAATTTTTCTCTCTGCTTATTGTGGAAGAATTTTACACTGAGGAAACCATTCAGCATTTAATTATGCAAAGCCAATGCTTTGTTTTATGAAAGCGTGAGATTTGCTGGGCACAGTCCTTGCTGTCTGCTGAGTCCTTCCTGAGAAACCTGGCTTGAGTTTATGAAAACGCAGAATGGTTTGGGTTAGAAGGGACCTTAAAAATAAGTTCCACCCCTGTCAGGGACACCTTCCACTAGTCCAGGTTGCTTTGAGCTCCATCTAATCTGGCCTTAAACGCTTCAGGGATGGGGCATCTATAATTTCCATGGGCAACCTTTTCCTGTGCCTCACAACCTCATAGTAAAGAATTTATTCCCAATATTTAATCTAAGCTGACTCTCGGTTTGAAGCCGTTCTCCCTTACCACCCTTGAGCTGCTGCTGTTGGGTGATTTTAAAAGAAATCATTTAGGCTTTGTTTTATCCTGTCTTAGCATTATCAGCTTCTGTCAAAATGCAGAACCTGTGGCCTGGATATGAAACCCAATACTTAAAACGAGAAAAAACCATTTAAACAGCTTATAACAATTAACAGCAGTTCTTAATACATGTGGATTTTTATACCACAATTGGTAAGCTCAAAGGCTGGTGTTGCTGTGAAGGGAATCTTGACCTTATTTCACAAGGGTGCAACGAATTTCTCTTGAAAATGATAAGTGGAGCCAATCATTGCACCTCAATCAGCTGCAGTAAGAGCCTGATGTGCTCAGGGCACTGGTGCCTGATGTGCTCGGGGCACTGGTGCCCTGCAGTGAATCACCCGTCACCCTGCAGCCACTCACAGCCAGCCAAACCTTCACCCCATCACCTCTCAAACTGAGAAATAAAATGGGCAGGCTTATGAGGAGTCACTTTCTAGGAAAATGTTCCTTATCAATTCCATTTCTAGTCCTGGCAGTACCAGCTTTCGTTCCCGTTACTTGTCTTCTGAGTGAGCTGGAAATAAAACTTCATCCATCAGTCAAAGGCAAAAACTTTGAAGACATTAAGGCCTTTCACCTCTTGGGTTTGATGTCAGTCTTGCAAGGATCTGCAGCTTTTTAAATCACACAAGCATGTGAAAACCTCATCTTGTGGAGCCACTCACCTGCTTTGCCTAAATAAAATCCCCGTTGTCTCCTGTCTCTGTTTGGTCACAGCAAAAAAGGCAGCAGGGGCACACTGTGAGTCCTGAACACTGGAAGAAGAAAAAACAGATTAAAATATTTCTGTTTTAAAAACTCCTCAGTTTTAAATCAGCTTCTTGATTTTGAAGAAGCTGGCTTCAGTGCTTACTTCTAGCAATTACACACGATTTTAATTTGAACTTTAGATCCAAATAAAGGCACCCTGGCCCTCTATCTGCAGGTTTTTCCCTGTTTGAGGGGGCTTTCCCTACACAACCCCGAGTACTTGTTCAGTTGTTCTGTAGGGAGCTATAAAGGTTTTCTTGTGAAAATTCAAAATTAAAAGCCAGGTATTATAAACCTGAAGGTACACGGAGAATTTTCTGCCTCTCACCTTTAATTTATCCTCATTTTTTTTTTCAATTTTCTCTCCTTTTTTCCTGTCCCCTTCCAACCCACCATGTTCCCCCCCCAAATTTTATCATTATCTTGGCATTTTCCTTCACCCTGCAGCCAGTCTTTCCTATATGCCAGCCTTCATATTCCTTAACAGTGAAGTGAAAAGAGTGAATGAATAAATAAATAAAAATCCTTCATGAAAGAAATAAACTCAAGAACCTCATCCTCATTTAAATTACCTTTGTCTCAGAGAAAAATAAAACTTTTCAAGCCCTCCACATTTTAAAACCTTTTATTTGAAGTGTTACAGATGGAGCACAGCACACATCTGCTGGGCTCCTCTCAAAAAGGAGCAGGAGGCAACACCTTGAATTATTTGTGCTTTCAATATTTCTATTGTGGCCACTGAAGAATAAAAACCGTGCTGGCAGCCTTGTTCTTAACTGATTGTTACATGACCGGGGACATCGAGTAGATTGAAGTGATTTAATTTCGCAGATGTGAACTGGAAAAAGTCTAATTAAGCATTCTTGCTGGGACATTAAATAGTTTAAACTTAATCTTCCATCTTATGGGTCTGGCAGAAAAAAAAAATAGAGGAGGAACATAACTGAGGCATGAATTATGGAATAGTAATGCTATTACAAAGCAGCATGGTTTTGTGGTTAGCAGCAGAACCCCTCAAATTCAAATGCAGCCCTCTGAAAACCAGGTATTTAGTGGAAAATAGTTTTTAGGGCATAGTTCAGTCTGAGATTAAGATTTCTGTATTTAGGCTCTTCTGGAAGAGCAGGAAATAAGAGAATTGTTTGGAAAGTCATCAGACAATAAAAATTGGTAGCTACGCCTTTCTGGGAAGCAAACAAATCAACATTGCAAAATTCCCTCCTGTTTACCAAATTCTGTCTTCTGAACTCTTCACAATCTTCAGGGTTTCCTGCAGATGCCAAATTAATTTCGCTTCATCTTGTGGAGTGGTCTGGGGGAAGAAGGACAGTCTCAGACAGGCAATTAAGAACCGCGTCTTCTAGAGATTGTCTAAAGTGGGAATATCCAGGCAGAACTGCACAGAGATGTCTACTTGTGTTGCAGGCATAAAAAAAAAGTTAAATGATAAAAGCAGAACAGCAAAACTCTGGCAAACAAAGGACAGAGCCCTGAATATCAAGTGGACTAAATTAATTTGCTGCTCTTGCACAGCAACTGGTGTCTTGTCACCACACGTATTTCCATCTTCCCACAAGCACAGCTCTTGTTTTCTGGTTTAAAGCAGTGCTTGAAAATAAAATACGCACCTGAGGGCTGCACCTGGACAATTCCATGCTTATCTTCCTGTTACCACCAAGGTAAGAGGAATTATTCCCCACAGTTCCACCAGGCAATCTGTCCCTATTAAGGATTTACATGAGTTAATGGGGAAAAACCGTATAAACCTCATGCAGCTGGATTCAGGCCTTCAGCAGATAAGCGAATTTTCCTCTCTACTGATTGTGGAAGAATTTTGCACTGAGGAAACCACTCAACATTTAATTATGCAAAGCCAGTGTTTTGTTTTATGAAAGCGTGAGACTTGCTGGGCACGGTCCTTGCTGTCTGCTGAGTCCTTCCTGAGAAACTCGACTTGAGTTTATGAAATCCCAGAACGGGATTCTCTGCGCTGAAGAGGAAGCCTCAGCTTGCAGAATTATGAGGCTCATCCTGACATGATTCAAGATCCACACCTGCAGCAGGTTTTGTCCCCAGGGTGGAGAAAGGAGGGCGGGATCCATGATTTGGGCTCCTGTTCATGGGCTGGTTTATGATATGAGGTGACTGAAAAGAACAGCTCTGCTTTCCTCTCTGGTGCAGCTCTCTGAAGGCTTTGGAAGAAAGGCAGGGTGGACATGGGGATATTGGGCTTCCCCTCATGGAACACAGAGTCAGAACAGTAAGGACAACAATAAGGATACACTGGTTTGCTTCCCATCTTCTTGAGTGCAAGTACCCCCGTTACTGGGGGCTTTAAACAGCGCCAGCTTCTAAGCCCAGTCTTTTTCTGATAATCCCTCTCTTTCTAATATTTGATAGATTACCTCTTCATTTAATTTTTTGTTTCTTTACCTTTACAATTCTTTAAGATAAACATTTCATAGCACTGTTAATGTCTCAAACTCAAGCATGGTAAATGTTTTTTCTTCATTTTCCATCTAAATATCCTTAAAGTGCTCCCCATGACCATCACTGTTGTTCAGAGCCATCTCTCAAGGACAGCCTTTTAGGGAAGTTGGAAGAATATTCCAATGCTGGGGCACAAACCCTCTTATCAGAAGCTGGGGTTTATCTCAGGTGTTTTCTGGTCTAAGAGCTGGAGTTTGACAGAAATTCGTTGCTGAGTTTCTCCACAGTCAGTGATAGATATGGGTCCTTCCAAAAGGTCATTCTGCACCCAAAAAGGAGATATGAGATGGATGCTATAAATCACACTTGTTTATCTCTCTCCTCCACCCATCCTCCAGTTATCTATTCTGAGTGGGATATATCTGATTAGAGATCTGAAACGTGCACCCTGATGGGGATGTGGTTTAGAGGTGGACTTGGCAATGTTGGGTTTATGGTTGGATTCAATGATCTCAGAGGTTTTTCCCAGCCTAAATATTTCTATCATTCTGTGATTTAATGAATAGCTCAGCTGGGAGGGACCTACAGTGATCATCTAATCCAACTGCCTCGTTCACTGATCTTCCATTTTCAGAAGGAAGTGGGTAGGTTTAGACGCCTGGTCTGAGTTTTATGCCTAAAATTTTAATGGACTTCAGTCCATAAAGACTGATTCCTCCTTAGTAGCCCATGTTCACATTTATCTGAATGAATATGAACCAGCCTACTTTCATTAAAATCAATTAATCCGATATCTGAACTGCTAAGGAGAGAGGAAAAGTGCTGTCAGACTTAACTTGGGGAAATTAATTTAATTTATTCCAAGTAAAGCAGAATGGGACAATGAGGAATAAAACCAAATCTTGAAACACCTTCCCACCACTCCTTCCTTCTTTTAATTTCCTCCTTAGCCTATTGCAGATTGTATTTTAGTGTAAGGCACAAATCTGTTCTGAAGTTATTTTTAAGTTCTCTCGCTTAGGCACCCGAGAACAGTAGTGAAATAAAGTAATTAAAAATCTAATATAACTGGCAGGTCCTTGTTAAGTCAGCCCTCCCAAACGTATGCAAAAACAAATACAGTATGCAAATGCTGATGATCCACCTTAATGCTATTCCCTGTTAAATGTCAAAGAATGAAAAACACATTGGATTAGCATAATTTCCTTACTCTTATGATGATGCTGTAAAGATAAATATAAATGTCACTTTTCTGACGTAGTTTATGGACTAAACAACCAACTCACATCACCACTGCAGGCAAATCAGAGCTGGTTTCTCTGGTCAGCTCTGGACAAGGAAATAAATTCAGTAATATTTTATTATGTCTCTCTGAAATTTGCTGAAATTGTGTCTTCTCTTGCATTTGTAATAAGAAGTGGGCATAAAAATTTCAAGCTTCTGAAATGTGTAAAATCCAAGCATTTTTCCTTTGGCTGTGTCTGAATATTAACATATTGATTATGGTTGACTGACCCAGGTTGATGCCATTTCTCCACCAAAGTCACTCTGTCACTTCCCTACTCAGCTGGACAACGAGAGAATGTGCAACTAAAAGCTCATGGATCAAGGGCAGGGAGAGATCATTCAGCATTCGCCATCGTGGCCAAGATAGACTTGACCTGGGGAAATTAATTCAATTTATTCCAAATAAAGCAGAGTGGGACAACAAAAAATCGAACCAAGTTTGAAACACCTTCTCACCGCTCCTTCCTTCTTCCAATTTCCTCCTTCCCAAGTGTTGAGGGGAGATGGGGAATGGGGACTTGTTTAATCCATCACAGCTTGTCTCTGCTGCCTCTTCCTCCTCGGTGGGAGGACTCCTCACTCTCTCCCCCTGCTCCAGTGTGGGATTCCTCCCATGGGAGAGTCCTTCAGACACTTTTCCCACTTGAGATCTTCCCATGGGCTGAAGTTCTTCACAAATTCTTCCACATGGGTCCCTCCCACGGGTTCAGTTCTTCAAGAACCCTCTGCTCCAAAGTGGGTCCCCTGTGGGGTTATAAATCCTGCCATAAACCTGCTCCGGTGTGGGCTCCTCTGTCCGCAGGGTCCCAGGTCCTGCCAGGAGCTGCTCCAGCAAGGGCTTTCCATGCGGTCACAACCTTCTTTTGGGCATCCTCCTCCTCCAGCGTGGGCTTCTCCACTGCTACAAGTTTATTTCTACTCTTCCATGGACCTTCACGGGCTGCAGGGACACAGCTGCCTCTCCATGGGCTGCAGGGGAATCTCAGCTCCAGCTCCTGGACAGCTCCTTCCCCTCCTTCTCCATGACCTTGGTGCCTGCAGGGCTGTTCCTCTCACATATCCTCACTCCTCTTTTCTCTGGCTGCAATTGCTCCTGCCCAGCAAATTCTTTCCCCTTTTTAACTCTGTTATCCCAAAGATCTTGCCAATGCCACGATGGGCTCAGCCTTGGCCAGCGGTGGGTCCGTCCTGGAGCTGGCTGGAATTGGCTCCGTTGGACATGGGAATCTTCTGGGAGCTCCTCATAGAAACCACTCCTGTAGTGCCTCCACTACCAAAACCTGGCCACCAAACCCAGCAGAAGTATCAGAACAAATTCTTTTGTAGGCAGTGGTCATGTTAGGGGGGAGACAATGGAGCTGCCGTCGTGAGGAGGAAGACTTGAGAGCTCAGTTGGGTTTTTATAACTAAAAAGAAGTATGAGAAAATACCTCACAAATATTATGTTCTGGGGTCCACAGGAATGGCAAAAATCAAATCCCAACCCCAAAAGTTGGCTTAATACAGAATTGACCAGAAATCCAATGTACTTGTTTGTAGGATGTGAGGTTAACGAATGCTAATTTAAGAAACCCAAAACAACAGCCCCAAACTAAAGCAAAACCCAAACCCTCAAACCAACCTGTCCATTTTCTTACTCCTTCAGCTTTATAAAATTTCTCAGTGTACATCATTTCAGAGATCTGAGCTTGTATCACATAGCCTTTTTTCTCTTTAAGAAATAAACCTAAATAGGTTATTTCGTGCCTCTCCTAAAAGTCTAAAACCATGTCAAACAACAAACAAGAATATCTTTTGTTTTTCCACTTTCTGCCTTATTATTTGCTGTTTGACACGGATGGTTATAAACAAAGATCTAAAGAGAATTTTAACTCCTAGGGAAAAAAAGAAAATAAAAAATAATTTCCTGATACTGCTTTTTTCCCCCCCTTTTTTAAGGATGATGGATTCTGCCTCAGTATTTCTAACTCGGTAAAATCTCTAATAGTGTTACAGCAAGGATTTGGAGCTGGAGAGCTTGAGGGAGAGAAATGGAGATGGAGGAAAGAATGAGAGATGAAAGAGAGAGAACTGCTCATGTCCCCAGATTCATTGGAGTTCCAGTCTTGGGGGTCAGTAAAAAAAGTGCAAGGCTCTTAACATCAATGCCTAAATTTGAAGTTTAATGTTCAATTTATCCAGTCTGTTTTACAGATCTGTCCATGATTCATCCAGTATTGAAGCCTTTTTTTCTTTTTGCTTCAGACAAATGTGATTCAATCAGTTCTTATCCTGAGGGACTTGAAAAGAAATATTGTTTTATTACAACCCTGATGTGTTCTCTACAGCTGTACAGCTCGAAAATGTGGGATCACTCATGGAAAAGAATAAGATATTTGTTCCTATTTATTTTTGGAGACACTGACCCTGGTACCTCTGGTATCCAAGTACACGGCACGTTGTATAACAGAGGGCTTTCATCTCCTGTGGGGCAGGATTCACGTTCCATGGAGAAATCAGCCCTACAGCTCATTCCAGGGCAATGGCTCTTCCTCCAAGAGGGGACAGCAACCAGCAAGAGGAGAAGATTAAACTATGAATATTCAATGGAGATTCTTGAGCTCACACCCGGGGAATGTGTGTTCACCTGGGAAACGTGTGTTCACCTGGAAACTGTGGGCTGACCTCCAGCACTGGGCCAGGCGATGCCGCCAGGGCCAGGAGCAGCCCCACTCTGGGTGGGTTCCAGCCCTACCTGCACAGTCACAGCTGGACAAGAGGTGTAAGTCACATGTGCCAGACCTGATCCATGGAAACTTTTGTCTCCAGACCAATAATGTGGAAAATCTCGTCATCCAGATGAGAGGAGACCGAGGGAAGTCCTAATATCAGTCTGCAGCTTCCTCCTGAGGGGAAGAGGAAGGTCAGGCACTGATTTCTGTTCTCTGTGACTGTGACAGGACCCAGGGAATGGCTGGAGCTGAGTCAGGGGAGGTTTAGGTTGGATATGAGGAAAAGGTTCTTCCCCCAGAGGGTGCTGGGCACTGAACAGGGTCTCCAGGGAATGGCCACAGCACCAAGCCTGACAGAGTTCCAGAAGCGTTTGGACAACACTCTCAGGCACAAGGTGGGACTTTTGGGGTTGTCTCGTACAGGGGTTGGAGCTGGACTTGATGATCCTCCCAGCTCAGGATATTCCATGATTCTGCAGTTAATGCTGTTACTTAACTCAGTTACGCTTTTTCCCAACTCCCCTTTCATATCCTTCACACTCGTGTCCACAGCCCTGCTGATCCCAGAAGTAAATTCTGTATATACAGACCTGCACATTCCTTAAAATACTTCCTGCATCTCTCTACGGGGTATGGATATGTCTGGATCACATCTGGGCAACACAAGAGAAAGAAATATAGACTGAAGGGAGGAAAGCAGGGCGTCTCCAAATAGCCATTTCCCACTCTTTATTTGCCGTGAGAACTGGAGATGCAGTTTTGGGGCTGTTAACATCTTTCCTTTCCTGAGTCTTTTCATTTAACGAACCCTAAACACATCAGTTGGAAGGGCTGACATATGAGACCTTTCAAAGCGAGAACTGAGTCAGGGCAACTGAGAAATGGTGGCATCAGTCAAGGGAACTGCTTATTTGAACATCCTTCTCGGGGATTCTTTATTTCCCTGTGCATTTATCTGCTCCAGGGAAAACAGATGGAGGCGGGGAGAGAGATAGAGTATCTTTCCCTGGATCAACAAAACCTCTGTTTTGCCAATCCCTAGATGGAATGGTCTAATTGGGGAAAAAAATGAAGAGAAAAAAGGCAGTTTTGAAACAAATAATAGGTTAGAAAGACAGGGAGACTGATCAGTGAGCTGGCCTGAGCAATACTGAGACTTTGCAAAGTTCTGTGGATTTCTTAGAGCACTTAGGGGTGTCAGCATTCTGAGAGTGTGGAGAGCAGCTCTACTGCAAGGTTTAGCATCTCTCAGAAAGAAATAACTCGAAACTGATTGTGTGAACAACCAAGATTAGATCAGGTAAGAACTAAGTTTTTTCCAAAAAAACCCAAGGATGCAACACCTGCCAGTTTCCCTGTCCCGATTTAATAACGAGTTTTCCCTCGCTCACATAGATAAAATGACTTTTAGAGGAAGATTACAGCTTCCTAAGCGAGATATCAGAGTAAACTGAAAACTACATAAAATAATCTGAGGCTTTGAAAAGAATATATTCAGTGCTTTTCTTTGCCAAGAAAAAAAGAGAGAGAAGGGAACAGAGGCAGTGAACTTTGACTGTTTGGTTTATTTGAATGCTCTTCTTTTTGGATCCCGCAGTCCAGCTTTTTGCTATTTTGGGTTTACTTATTCTACATTTATTATTATTTATTTAACATCTTTTTAGCAGCCTGGCATATATTAGCCGTAAATCCTTATAGAATTTCCCATTTCTGTATTATTCGTGTCTCATCTGTAGCTGTAAACTTCAGAAAATTGCTGCTCCTGCACGAGGGGTTTTCCTCAAAGGCAAGGGGTAGATGTGAATCCAGTGGATTGCTCCCACATCCAAGGAAATTTGTGTTCCTTCTCTCAGCCCCTTGCTTTCCCCAAACTCTCATCAAGCATAGGCAAGACCAGATCTTGAATCTCACACCCACAGGATGAGATTCACCTCGGACAACTCCGGACAACCAGAAAGTTGGGAAGAAGCCTGGGACACTCCTCTATTGAGAGAGGAGGGCATGAGCCATGTCACCAGGTGAGTTGGAGCGTCCTCTTCAGGCTGCTGGACTTTTCTCCTGAGAGCGAGATCTCAAAGACCAACTTTCAGATGGTTAAAATGTAATGGCACAAAGCACAGATCCAGTCACTGCTCCAGAACCCCAGGAGGGGAATCTCTGCTTTTTTTTTTTAACATCAGAGCAGCAAACTTGTATTTGATTGTCATCTATCCTCAGCTTCAGAGGGTTTGAAGGAATTTTGCTGCAGAGAAAAAAAGAAAGTTGCTTTTCTTTTAAACAGATACCATGTGGAAACAATTTCAGTTCCAAAAATGGCTGTTTGGGGAAAGATTATTAAAAATGCCAATAAGCTGCTTTGAAATCCTGATGGCAACAATTTTTTCCGTGGAAAACCCTGATTGTAACTGGCTTATCTGATCTGTGGGTGCTGTCAGCTGATCTTAAACCTCTGGCAGTTCCCTCTTTAATCAATCCATAACGATTCATCCTTCTTCAAAATAGATGCCCAGGAGGAATCAGTGCCTGGAGGTGCCTGTCTGACCCGTTTTGAACGAGGGCAGAAGTGAACTGGAGAGTACCACTGGGACCTTAGGAAATTTTACAAACAAAGAAATACACCATGAGTAGCTTGTTTAAAGAAAAAAGAGTGAAAAAGAAATCCTGCTAGAAAATGGAGATTAATAATGATCAGATTTTTCTTTCAGGAAAATATTCATTTTAGGGAAAAAAATAAGAAACTAATTAACGGAGAAAGAAATGCAACAGTTTATTGGGAGAGAAAATTCAATTTGCATGTCTTCCACCTGCAAAATTTACATAATATTTACAGAATGTCAAGTCCAGCTGGTGAAGAATTGAACTCTTGACTGATTTCACACCCAAGAGAAGATAAATTTATTTTACCGCTGCCTTTGCCCGTGTTGAACTGAGCAATGAAAACTTAAACTTTTCCCATCTGAGCACTGCCTGCCAAATCAGAGCATAATAAAGCAGCCCACTATTTGTACATTTTGCAGAGATATTAAAAAAATAATCCATAAAACCAACCAATTATCTGCAGGACACTTCTTGCTGATTAGGTTTTATCAATTTTCCTGGATGTACCAACTCTCCACAGAGGCTCCTGAAGATTAAATTGTCTTTTTCTTCGGGGATTCAGAGCAAACAATTAAATCCTGTACGTTTTCAATTAAAATGCTCAGCCAAAACCCAGATAAGGCAGATGGAATATTCTAACCAGACTAAACACTGAACAGAGAGAGGCAAAAACCAGCTCAGAGAGGGAAGCCAACTTTTCAGATGTCAGCCTTGCACATGTGTCCAAATCAGTCTGACAGAGAGGCTTTTGGAGAATGTTTTCCTGTATTTTCCATCTATCTCAGAAGCTGCCTTTCTGTACTACTGGTCATGAGAAAGGCCTTAACTTTATTTGAAATACTTAATCAATTTCCAGAGTAAATTTTTTTTTTCAGCTAAAATACCTGTAAAAAAATGAAAAAAAAAAAAAAATGAAAAGTTTTAAAAAACTTATTCTTTCTAACATTATGCAGGTTCCTCTAGAAGACATATTAAGAAAGAAAGAAAAAGAAACAAAACAAAACAAAACAGGTTAGATTTTCACAGAGCTGATTCTGTTACATTCAGCCTTCTGGAAGAGGTGTCTCAGTTCATGGTGTCTCAGTGACTAATTTTACATCCAGCCTCTGACTAACGTGGGCTTTGGTTTCTGATGTGATGATGCAAAGTTTTTTCCCCTAAATGTCGATCTGACACGGAGAGCAAGTGGAACATGGACTTTGTTGCCAGATGTAGTCACAGCAATGAATTAAATCTTGCCTTGTGCCAACATTTTTGATGTTTCTTTCTTCAGAAATCCAAGGGCAGCCTGGAAGGAATAAGACCAGAGCGCTCCTGTCGTGTCTGCCTGATTAAGCTTCTCTCTGCTTTTTGGCTTTATTTTGCAATAAACTCTGTCTTTCTGATTTACCATTTCTTCTGGGAAAGACAAATAAAATATGCCTCCACTTTTTACAGTTCAAAAATTTGTTGTCGTTGCACTACAAAGCATTTGGGGCTGCGTTAGTTAACTTTAGGAATTACATTGCCTCTAAATTGCCTTCTTCCCAACCAGGAAGAGAACACTTCACAAGAGTCAATATTTTCCCTACCCTAATGATCATATTTCTCCTAACCTTATTGCATCACTGTTATCCCATTTTGAATGAACTGGATAGAAGAGGAGTAAGTTGAGCCAGAGGTTGGCTCTTTATTCTGCTTGATTGATTTTATGTACCTGCTGATATTTTGCTTCGAATCAGCTCGTTGTAACTCACTGACCCAGTGAAGGAAATCTCGATTTTTCTCTTTCACCAATAAAAAGCAAATTGGTTTAAAGGCTTCAGGGCTATAACTCAACCCTCAGAATTTTTATGTCCTCACATCTGGGTTGCTCTGGTGATTGATTAGATGTTATAGCCTAATTACAAATAACTATTGAAAAACGCAGGGGCAAACTCAAATAATTTTTAAATGAGACTCGCAGAGCATAATCCCCACCATTTTTAGTTCTGCTTGTAAAAAGCTTTATGATCCTTTGGCTTTTGCAGCATTGTTTACATTGGAGAATGATGTGGATTTGACAGTAAAATACTGAAACTGGGGAACCAGAGCATTGATGCTATTTTTAAATTCTCAAAGGTCGTTTCCTGCCTCTTTGTGTCCTTGTTGGACATGATTAGATTGAACATACTCGAGAGCCTTCTGGAAAGTGCCACCAGCCAAATCCAAATCCAAATCCAAATCCAAATCCAAATCCAAATCCAAATCCAGCCTGTTGCTCCACATTTCAAGTTAAAATTACAGCTGTAAATCCATGGTTAAGAAAGGTCCTTTTTCCTCAATTTTACAAAAATGAAACTGGGAAGAAAGCTAAATGGAATAAAAAAAATGCTTTGATAATTTATTCTAAAATAAAAACTATTAAACTACAAAAAATGAAAAAAAAACTTTTGCAAGAAAAGGAAAAAAACTCAAATTTTGAGGTTTATTTTTTTCTCTTTTCTCTTTTATATTCATGTGCATTGTTTTAGAATATATTTATTATACTATTATTATGTATCTATTGTGTTGTAGCTGTATGTTGATAAACAGTTCTCTTATTATAGATCAGTTTTCACGCTATTGCATAGAAATAGGAATAATTTGTTTTTCAAAAAAGTTTGTTCTTGATTTGCAAAATTTTCAATTTATTTCGTTTATTATTATGAAATAAAGGGACAGTGTAATCCATAAATTAAGTGCTGTTTCATTGGTCTTTTTTTTTACTATTATTTATTTTCAGTATTATGAAATTATTTATCTGATGTTATTTTACTTCAGGACATATGGCTGAGAAAGGTGGTTGGGCTTTTTAATGATTTCATTTTGGTGTGAGGACCATTTCTTCTGATAGTAGAGAAGAAAATAATGGCAATAATGATAATAATGATAATGTTAATAATGATAATGATAATGATATGTTAATAATGACAGTCATTATGTGATGATTTACAGTTGTTTTTTATGTATTAATTGTGCACAAAAGCCAGGAAAATCTCAAGTGATTTGACCCTAAGGATTTAAAAGAATAAATATTTTATTAGATACAGGTCTAGAACTGTCTCAGAGATTGAGACACCTCTGTTTTGTCCCGGCTTTGTTTTTTTTCTGGTTAAGTCACCTTGAATTCCCCTGTGGCCCTACATCTTCACATGTTTTTTTCTCAGAACATCAAAATTTCAGACAATTTGTTCTTTGGGACCAGACCTGTGCCATAATTTATGGTCGTACAGCACTTAGCACAAGTGGCTTCAGCCTGGAGCTTCGAGGTGTTTCTGCAGCCCAGCTGATAAATAATAATGGGATGGAGCCTCCAACAGCGGAAATGCACATTGGCTCTGAGGTGACAGAATATGGATGGAAAGTGATCATTGTTCCCAGCTTTCCAATCTGGGAGGGCATCAGGACATATTTTGGGGCTGTTCCCATAAAAGGACTTAGAACAATCGGGCAGGAGTCTGCCCTTCACATTAGGTGCAAAATAAAGGCTGTTGATGTCAACCCGAGCTTTCCACAGGAGATGGGATGAAGGAGTCTCTGTCTTTGAGGCATCTGAAGTGGAAAGTCGTTCCTTACCCACATTCCATCCCTGTCCTGAGGTTCTCTGTGTGCTGAAGAGATGAAGGAACTTTTTTTTCCAGTTTTATTAATAAAGGATCCACTGTTAAAAACCAGCTGAGAGGTTGTCGCAAATAATCACAGAATCGTCAAGGTTGGAAAAGACCTCTAAAATCATCGAGTCCAACCCTTCACCCAGCACCACCCTGGTCACCACTAAATCCTGTCTCCAGTGCCACATCCAGTTTTCCAAACACTCCCAAGGATGGTGATTCCATCACTTCCTTGGGCAACCTGTTCCGATCCCACAACCCTCTCCATTTCCAACAAGTTGCTCCCCATTACAGTGGGACTCATCTTTGCAAGATATTTGCTTTTTCTTAATTTGAGTTCAATTTCAAAATAATCCCACATTTTGTGAATTTTATTTCTGAGAAATTAATGAGTTTTCTGAAATAATCAGATTAAGCAATTTTTTATTTTCTGTTAACACCTGAGTAACCTGGGTAAGCTTGGCCCAAACATGGACTTCCACAAACACAGCACGGACAAGGCTGCCCTCGGGATATTTTAGTGCAGGTGGACAAGTGGAAACAAGGTGAGGGTGAAAGGTGAAGTGAAACAAGGTCACCCGGGCTCGGATTCAGTCACTTAAAAACGTGATTTTGATAAGTTCCTGCGTTTCAGCTCAGTGGCCGAGAGGCCACTGCTGGCAGTCAATGAGACAGTCTATGAGAGAATGGATTGCTGACTAAATTTTAAATTTTTGCTTTAAACTGAGCTGATTTTTTTTTAGCTCTTGCTGATTATATCGTTTAGACCTCCTCCATCTGGGGAGTCCCATAATGCCCATATGCCCTAATGGGGGATTACAGACCAGACTCACCTGCTGACACCTGCATTTAAATATCTGAATTCCTTCAATGGCTCCATCTCAGAGCCAACTGTAGACCCATAAGAGGTTTCTCAATCCTGAAAATATTTCGTTTGATTAATCTGATTTTTATAAAGTATCTTCACTCGGGTTTTATTTATTTTTATTTGAATTAAACAACCCCATTCCTCCATCTTTGCATTGCTCTAGCTACAATTTCTCGAGAGATGAAATGGATAATACAATGAGTCTTTTTCACCTCGTTGAGACATAGGGATGAACATTTCTTGTGTCTTCTGGAATTCTCAGTCTCCAATTCCTTCCTGTTAACAGAATTTTTTATTTCATTTTCTTTTCAGAGTAGTTTCCATGGCATCACAAACAAAGTACAATAGAATCGCAGGGGATGTCTATAACAATATTTATAATATGGGAATGATTTTTAGTAAAAAAAAAAAATAAATTAACATCTTGAACACTGCTGGCCATAGTAAGGTTTTGAATGAACTTTACATGGAGAGTGCCACCACAAGAAGAGGTGGCAAGGCAGAAATAAATTCCTAGCAGTGACACTTCTGTGCAACGCTGCTTTGGATTTAATCTCATCAAACCTTCACGTATTTTGACAGGCCTGACGTGGCTAATCACCAGCACGATTTGAGGAGTTTCAGGCTCCAAAGAAATGTAATTAGAAGCTACTATGAGGTAAAAATGCTTTCCCGTGGTGTATCAAGGTAGCAAAGGCTGCTGACAAGTTGACATGGAAAGATCTCACTTCTATTTTAAAAATAAATGTGTTAGCTTCTAAATATCATTTCTTAATCATTTAAACTACACAGCCCTTTGTGTGCTTAAGAGCATGAAAAATGCAATAAAAATGCCACCCTGAGAAAGCAGCTGCCTCTCAGCATCAGTAATGACAGCATCAGCTGCTTGTGGGCCCTGACTCTTCTGGGGGGAAGTAGGGAAAGATTATTTCTTTCAAATTCATAAAAAGGCTCAATTATATCTTAATTAAGCCTATTAGTTTCTCCTTTTGAGGGACAGCCTCACATTTCCACAGGAGGCAAAGCACAGATATCACGCCTGCCTTTGTTCCTCACTGTCTTGCTGAATTACACACAATAAAATATCGCAGTAATGCCACATCTGGTGCTTTTATTCCATCAGCATCTCTTGACTGCAACCTTCCGGGCCACAGCCATTCTCAAACCTGACAATAACCACAGAATATTTGAGTTTGCCTCAGAAGTTTCTTTTTTTGCTGTCGTCTGTGATACACCTCGGAGCATTTGGGTTTGAATGGTCTCAGCCTCCAAACAAAATTCAGTAAAAATGATACAGTTGTTTTTCCTGAGTCAGCGTTGAGTTGCAAGTTTACTCAAGTCAAGGATTTATAACAAATTCTCCAAGCTCCCGTGTTTCTCCTGAAGCCTTTTCCTTCCTTCCTTCCTTCCTTCCTTCCTTCCTTCCTTCC
>VZTE01003410.1:1497425-1559953 GCA_013397775.1 Eulacestoma nigropectus | reverse complement strand
CCTCCCTTCCTCCCTTCCTCCCTTCCTCCCTTCCTCCCTTCCTTCCTTCCTTCCTCCCTCCCTCCCTCCCTCCCTCCCCATCTCTCCTTAGGTTAGAATCTTGTGCAAATACAATCAATAGGAAAACCAGCACTGGCTACATCTTCAACAATTCTAGATATTCCTGTTCATTCCTCTTTACTAGGAAATAAAAATACTCCCTTGTATTTAATTCCAAGCCCTCTGGCGAGGCAAATTTACTCTCTTCTTTTTCCTTCACAGCCTTTGTGGTCCTACAAAAGATTCCATCATCTCCCTGGATAATGTTTGGAATCCAAAGAAACCCGCTGAAGAGGAGTTCACGTCTAAAAGGAGCTTGTATTCAAATGGTGGGAAGATGAAGTACTGGAGAAAGGGCAAAAGAAGGGAAATATTTTGTGCTGAGTATGTTGATCTGAGCTGAAGTTCTTCAGAAAAAAAAAGTCTTGCAAATTAGAATATTTGTGTTTCTTCCACTTTAGTCAGGTGTCAGAGTTATGGGTTTGGATCAGAACAGAAACAATAAAAAGCTTTGAAGTCATTTGGAAAATGGAAACGTTAAGAATAAAAGGTAAAGCCATGTAAAAGGGAAGAAGGATTTTATTTTGAGGCAGTCACAGACCAGATCTCTCCTTTCCTTCCTCTCATTGTCTCTCATTTTAGCAGTTTTCAAGTGCACTCTTTGAATTCAGACAGTTTCTGAGGTTTTGCTTGGGATTTCTTGGTTCTGGTTTAGATATGTAAAGGTTGGGTGAGATGAATCCCCTCTTCCTGCTCAGACACAGCTCTGCTCCTCGAGCCTTTGCTTTCCCCTGGAGATTTTATAGAGGACCAAGATATATTTAGGGTGGTTCAGCTTCCAAAATGAGACAAGAGTAGGTTCTTTCAACCCAGTATAACTGAGGAATTGTGGTCAGAGGAAAAACAAAGTGACTGTAGGGAGAGAAAAAAAAAAAAGTAATAGTGCAGTGCATTATGCTTAATTTTATGATTTTAAACACATCCAGAGGCAATTCAGTGCCTGGAATGGCCATTCCATGGCTCTACCTCTGACCATCCTTTTTATACAAAGAGGAAAGCAGAGAGCTCTGCATGGAAATGCACATTTATTTACAGGATTTGTTGATGTTAAGGCCCAAAAAAATCATCACAACCCTCAGGTTTGATCCAGAGCAGAGAGCACTCACTCACTTAGGGCTGAAGTGGAGTTTATATTTTTAAAGAGTAACCTGAGCCTATTTGAAATACGACAAGCAGTGCAGGAATCCTCGGTTTTACTCTTTCCTTTCTATTTCTGCCTCTAAGTTTATACATTGTGTGTTCTTTCAAACACTGGGAAGTGCAAGCTTTGCACTTTTGCCTTTGCTTGGCACAAAATCCAGCCCCAGTCTGGTGCTGCTGGGAATTCTGCTCTTCCTCAAAGCCCTCAGCTGCTATGGCTCCACACTTGTGTGTGTAAACCAGCATGTGCCTGCAAAGAATTTGTCATTAAGTTTACCTTAATTTTTAAAAGATTTTTTTTTTTTTCCTTCTGATAAAAAAATCAAGAACTCTCCAAATTATATTTTAATGGATCAAAAACATTTGGACGCTGTAATAATTATCCCATGCATTCAGTAACAGAATTTTGGTTATTCAATTGCAAGAAATGCCTTCTCATGGAGTTATTTCTATATTAGTGACTTAAAGAGAGGCAAGGAATATTGCAGGGAACTGTAAATTTATTGGTTTATTTGTAAACTTTTATGATTTTCCCCAGTCTGAGGAACAGCCCTTGTGGGCCAGCAGACTCCAGCAACACCCCCAGAACACCACCTGGCCATGGTTCAGAACTTCCAGTGCTGCAGGAGCCGTTCCCAACAGGCAGTTTCTGTTTGGAATTGTTTTCAGTGCTGGTTTTAGTGGTTTTAATCTTTAGTTGCAAAGCTGAGGGTCTCTGCATGTATTTGGCTTAAAAACCAGAAAATCACTTCGTTTAACTGGACAAATGTAGCTATAAAATATCTAAGAGGTGTAAGCAGATAACTCTGCTTTCTGGGGTTTGGCATAATTATGAAACCAGGGTGTATTTAAGCCACAAATTCCCTGCCAAGGGTCTTAAACGTGGGTGTGGGTAAAGAATTCTCTATGTTAAATTTATTTAACATATATTATTAGCTTGTTATTTATGCTAAATCATAAAGCAAATTATTATTTGCATTCCTGGCACAGAGTTTAATAAATCCGTGAGGCAAATGGAGCAAATCTGCCCCCTCTGGAGATATGCAATCCAGATTTGCAGGGCTATCACCTCTAAAAATAAGATTATTAGTCTTGTTTCTTTATGTTTACTGCGGCAGCAATTTGAAAACTCTCCTGTCAGGTGCCATATTCTGTTCTGTTCTCTGAAAATTGACCATTCATAGAAATTAGAAGCAAAATAAGTTGTCAAAACTAACTTTTCTATTTCCAGTTTAAAGAGGAGAAATGAGGCCAATAGGGATTAATTATTTTTCCAGTGGAGTCTGGAACAATAGTTGATAGTTTGATTAATTATTGACAATTAGAAAGTAATTTTAATGCAATTTATGGCTTCTTGGCGTAGCTGTCAAGGCACAATCCCTGTAGGGAAACAGACAAGAATCTGCAACGTGGGTTAATGATTAGTCCTGGGTCTGGAAGAAATTGAGAGTTTTGTTGGGTTTTTATTGCCATCTTCACAACAGCTGCTCAGTACAGGCCTGTGGAACGAAGCAATGCCCTTCCTTACATATTTTAAATGTTTCTAGCAGGGAAATCATCTCCCCTCCTTTGGAGGTGCCACCTGTCCATGCTGGCTGTACCTGGACTTCCATCTCACACAAACCTGATCGTTTCAAAAGGTTCCAGTTTGGGTATTGGATCCCATCCATTGTCCATGGGTTTGGAGTTTGTATTCTGTATCCTTTCATGCCCTCAGCACTTCCTAATTTTTTATTTTTCCTGTGCAATAGTCTGGTTTTCCTGTGGAGTGGCAGCTGAGAAGATCCATCCCAGCTGTGTTGGCAGCCCAAGGCAGGTGGCAAAGCCGCCTGGGAAAAGAGAAGCTCCCTCAGAGATCAAATGAGAAGAGACTCCTCCTCTGACTCTGGCTCCCCTGGAGGATCCTCTGTTTCTGTTCACTAAAGAGACCAGGAAAAAAAAATCTAAGTTTAATCCTGGTGTTTCAGATTGTGAAAAGTTATGGAATGAGTATAAATTTTGCTGCATTAGAAAACTGCATAAATGTCTTTGAATTGTTTCATCTAATGTCCCAAATTGCCACAAGGCCACCCTATTTTTTCCTGCATGAGAAGGTGTATAAAAATTTAAGCATGTTCTGATTTATTTTTCTTTTTCTTTTTTTTTTCCCCTCGTTTTTGGCACTCTGCTCTTTTGAATTTGATATCAAACAGCATCACAATGCTGCTTGTCATACATATGGATCACTATAATAATAGAATAAGCAGAACTTCTCAAAAGAACCTTGAGAAGCAGGAAGGCAGATGATTTGTTTCCAATAACATATGTAATAACCCCTTCCATAAACTTTCAGCTTGAGATAGAATAAGATTATAACTGTGAAAAATAAAAGTTTTTCCAGAAAAGTCCAAACTTATGGCTTTTTTTTCTGGCAGTTTACAATACTAAAACTTTTCTCTTTAACCTGCAGTGAAATAGTCTTGAGCTGCAGCAGGTGAACTCTGCCACCTAAGATATCTTCCAGGTAGTTGAGTGTCAGATGGACTCCAGCCCAAAAACGGAGACAAAAATGTGTTCTGCTTCCAAAACAAACTCATTCTCACCTTGAGAGGACACACAAAAGAAGAGTTTTCAGCTTTCATAAGCTCACCCCGGTCAGGTCAGGAACTGGCAGTGAAAAAGGGAACACACCTGTGTTGGAAAAGGGTGTTCACAACGTGTTGCTCAAAGGGTTTAGAAGCAACAAGACAAAAGAGGATTGTCCGCAGCATTCCGGTGTGGAAAAGCACAGTGCAACACCCTGCCCTGAGCACGGGGCTGATCCACCCTGGGGCCATGGTGGAGGGAAGCTGAAGCTCTGAAGGATGTTCTTTTTGTTCAACTTTGGGCAACCAACTGATAGGGACATCTCGTTAATTAAAGAGGCGTTACAGGCCCATCCAGAAGAGAGCTCAGAGTACTTGAGGGTTTCTTTGGTCCTGAATCAATGCCAAAAAGTGTTTGCTCCTTCCAGGTCCACTGCAGGAGTCCAGGCTTGTGCCCTAAATCCAGGGTGAGCATGACCTCATCCCGTGTCTCTCATGACCTTTGGTCTCTTCTCCAAGACATCCACTCCAACTCCTGGCCCTGCACAGACACCCCAACAATCCCACCCTGTGCCTGGGAGCATTGCCCAAGCACTTATGGAATTCTGTCATCCTTGGGGCTGTGCCCATTCCCTGGGGAGCCTGTTCAGTGCTCCACCACTCTCTGGGGGAAGAACGTTTTCCTGATATGCCACACAAAACTCCTCGGACACAGCTTCGTGCCATTTCCACTCCTGGATGCACTCTTCAGACCCTTGATTTGCTTGTGGAAAATCAGCTCTGCTCAAGGGCTGGGCCATGCACTTACCCACCTCTTTCCCTGAGTTCTGCTCCTTGGATGTCCATTGTAACCCCAAATACCAAGGTTGGCCTCTTCTTGAGGGCACAAAACGTAGAAAAACTTCAGACAAATGAAAACTGCCTCTTCCTTTGTTGTCTGGAGTGCTTTGGATGCTAAATCAGTTTGGGTGAGTGCTCACTGACCTGTCCCTCTGAATTCAGGGTACTTAGGTCCTTCGCTGTAGAGTCTGAGGCATCCAAGCAGATTTCTGAGTTGTTTCTTCTGTCTATGTGCAGATGGTGATATTTCAGAGGTTTTTGTCTTTCTCAAACTGGTCTGTTATTCAGAAAAAACACAAAAAGCCAGATCTGATAGAAAAATTGGTGTTTCTGCCCTTTCATCCCCTTGAGTTTTCAACACCATCTTTTGTACCAGAGGCACAAGACAAAAAGAAGTGAAAGACGCTAATTTTTTTAACATGAGCAAGGCAACAGATTTCCTCTTACTGTTGTTCTCAGAGACGGATTTATTTTTAGTTTTTAAAAATTAATTTAAAAGGCAGAAATCATCATGAGGCAGAAATGGGAACTAGACCATTTCAGCCCACACTTGTTAATTTTGCAAAGCTATAAGCTGTGAAATATGGGCTTATATAAATAAAAATATTGGGCAGCTGTAACCATGAACACTGTGACCGTCCCTAGCTGTGATGATGACACAAAAGTAAAAAAAAAAAATTCACCTCATCGGCTCTACCAAGGGTTAATTTTCAAGATGGTCAAATATTTCAAAATACTGAACTAAAAATAGCAATGTTCCTATCAGTTGTTTAAACTGCTGGAAAAACTCAAGCTGTAGGAACAGGGTAAAGCCTCTCACACATGTACAAATTCACACCTGTACAGTCATTTATTTGAATTAAATTCTTTTAAAAAAAAAAGGAAAAAGGAAAAAGAAAACCAGAGCTACAATGCTGTTTGCTCAGCTGGGCTCTTGTTGACAGTGAATGTTTGGCTTGAGCCCTTTGGGTACCAAGCTGAACAAAAGCAATGTTTACTCAAAAGCAATGTTTATTCACGCTGTCAATAAAAATATTTTTTAAGAAGGCTTCTTTTTTTTGACATTTCATTTTAAAAAAATATCTTTTGGGTCCTAGCTAAGGAATCCTGCCTTCAGGATATGTTATCTCTTTTCCAAAATGTTATCTCCTTCCATTTGAGGAATAATAGAAGGGATGCACAGACTGCACGACTGTTGGAGACCTGGGGCTTTGCAGATGGCATTTTCTTCTACTTTTTCCAGCAATTATTCTCCATGTCAGGAAGAAATCTGTTATTTTCCTTACAGAAAGAATAAAAACAAGCAAATAAGGAGAAATTCAATTAAAAACCTAGAAAGGCAAACAGAACAAACACCAAATGCATTAGTGGAGTCATAAAGCAAAAAAGAGCGAGACCTTTAGCACACAAGAAGCTACACTCAGAGCAAACAGTCTGCAACGGGCAAGGATGAAATCATAAAGGTGAAATTATATATATTTAACTTAAACTGTCCAGTTTTTAGCATCAGCCATGACAATCTGTGCATTTCCATCATCTGCCTATGCTGGAATGATTCCCTTTGAGGAAATGCTTCAATTTCCACAGCAGTCCTAAGGTCAGCATAAATACTTGAGCATGGAAGAAAAAAAAATCGAATCATTAGGTAACTGTGGTGAAGTGAATTGTGGCTTGGATAAAACCACCTGAATCACATATGGCATCTTTTGCTGTTCTTGCCATAAATAAATAAATACGGGGGCCCTGGGATCCACGAGGTGTTACCAGGTGGTTCGCACAGGATATTTTGCACAGTCTTGAAGAAAGGATTTGCCTCACCTTGATTTTTTTTTGGTTTTTCAAGACCAACCTCAAGTGCTGGACTAAATAAGGGCTCTTCTTTCCCCATCTGTGTCTCCTGCCTCACAGCAGTTTAACAGCTGCTCCATGGGGGCCAATGCCAAGGTTCCTTCCAGCTCTTTCTCCAACAGCTCCAGAGCTGGCCAAGATTTGTGAAGCAGCTCTGTCCTGTCAGAGAGCCAGCCTAGAGCACCACCAGGGGTTTCCTTAGGATCGGGAAGTGTTCTCCAGGCCCTGGCTCAGGTATTGATTGCTCCATTTCCTACGTGACACAGGAATGGTGCCGTCAGTGTGCCTCTAACCCTTTTGCCCATCCTCCATCCTCCTCCTCCAACAGCTTTTTGGGAGTGGTTGTGGTGCATTCTTGCTCCTCAGCCTGGTCCATGCTTGGCCTGGGACCTGTGTTAATTATCCCTGATCCAGGCATTGGTGGGATGGGAGGTTGCTCAAAGCCATATTATTTCCTCTTCTTTCCCACAGCATTTAACACACATTTAACCACTTCCGGAGGCCTCACTCGCGGTGTTGCTCTTGGATGGGGTGGGATGACCAAGGAACAGGCTGTGCCACTGAGATTGAACTGTTTTTTCACCTTTCTTGGTTTTTTTCACCTGATGCTGCACCTTGATCTGTCAGGGGAGCTATTATCTGTGTGTCAGCAGTGTTCTGCCTATGTTAAAATATTTGTAAGTATTTTAGATAAAGTTTTGCCCCATTTATATGACCGGCCTGATGTCACAACTTGTAACTATATGCTCAGAAGTTTCTTGGTTAAAAACACTAAATCACCAGCAATTATGTCTTAAATAAGTGGTTCTAGCATTTGAACTCTCATCCAAATCCAAGTATTACGATCACAATTCCTGTCCTTGAGACCAAACAAACCAAGACAGCCAAAGGTGGTTGCATGGTCAGATCTGAGCAACATGATAAACGTGCAACACAAGGCAAGAATCAGAAACATCCAGGCTAAGAGAGTAAATATAAGAATTCTGGGGAAAAAATAATCCACTTTCTCAGCTCCTGTCCAAGAAGGCAGATTGTGGCAGAGGACTGAAAAGAATTCCTGGAAATGTCTATCTCTGAGAAACCACAGATTGACTCTGAAGCCAGGGAGCAGCACAACAGACATGATTTCAAAATCTACCATGCAGATCTAGCTCAGGCACAAAAATCAATCCTATTGACTTTGGTGCATGTAGGTAAAGGAGGGCTGGAAATGGAGCTCAATGACTTTGTGATGGATCACTCAGGGTCAAGATCTCACTCTTTAACCTCAGGTTGTCTTGCAGTGGAAACACTGAAAAATTATTTTGTCCCACCCAGTGCCCCTTAAGGAGATATCTCTTATCTTCTGGATTCCTCAGGCAATCCCTCTCTCCCAGAACATTTTTAATCTGTCCTGTTTTTATCCTGCTATGTGGCCGTCCAAGCAGAGGAGTTTTCACTCAGGAGTTTTCATTCATTCATTCCTCTCTGCCTTGTGGAGCCACCACATTAGAAATTAGAGAAAGCCACTGAAATGTCTCATTTAGTCCTTTTGATAGCACAAACAAGGAAATTCCACCAAATTCTCTTCTCTTTGGCCAGCTGACGTGAAAGGAGCTACAACAGAATTTCCACAGTCATAAAACTTCAAGTGAAGTCATAAATCTCAAAGAGAAACAAAATCCACCGTGCAGTAATTCATTTAAGTGATTAAGCAACCTTAATAACCACTCTCTCATTTCAAAGTGTAATTATCTAAGAGCTTGTCTGTCAGAATAAACTTCCAAGTAAAATAATAACTCGACCATCCGGTAATAATTGTTCAGTATTTTATAAACTGTTGAAGTTTTTAACAGATATTATATAAACTGTGGTTAGTGGGTGAGAATACAGCACGTCAGGAGGTCTAGAAAATGTTGCAAAAGAGATCTATTCTGGACACTGGAAATGTTCTGAATTTCAGACTTGCAAAGAGTTTTGTATGAATTTAGGAGCCCAAGAGAAGAAAGTCGTGTAAAAGCCAGGTGGCTCATAAAAATTATCCGTGTTAGGTTTTCTGCAGAGAGAAGAGAGAGACATCTCCAGAAGGCAATTTTTGGCAGTTGTGGATGTTAAATTTCTGCCTGAAAATATTAGTAATGCTCTATTGATTACATGGGGAATCTTGAAAAGCAGATATGAATAAATGCTTAACTTTCAGAAAACTGAGTCTTTGGATTTGAGAACAATATTGCTGATGTGTGTCTGTCATTTATGACATTTGGAGAATTCTGAGGCTCAGTATCTCACTCTGGCAAACTGTTGCATTTATTTCTGCTCAGTATGATTTTATTTTTTAATTCTCAAAGAACAGAATGCAGACAGTCATGCAGATAGTTCCTTTTTTTCTGATAACACTTTTATCTACAGATACCACATGCAGTGGTAGAACACTTCAGCTCATTTTAATTTGCTGTGGGTGGAAGGAAGATCAGGAGAATGGCTTCAGAACTGGAGGTGTGCAGCTGTTGCTGGATAAAGGACATTCAAAATGCACAAACAGAAAACAAACATTCCGGCCCTCCAAAAAAAATTGTGGATTTCTTTTCTGGAAGGCATTTCAGAATGCCAAAAACAGTAAAAGTGCATTTGAATACACAGAATTCTAGGAAAAGGTGATCCAGTTCATTTTATGGAATTATTCAAATTGAAGCATGTATTTTCTTGAAATGAAGGAAGCTTTGCTGACCCATACAACACTCAGACCTCTCACTGCTATTCCTGTAAAAGTGGATGCAAAAGACGAACTTTATCAAGCACCCAGTAGAAATCCAAGGGGATTTCTTGTGGAAGGGCATTCCCTGAAAAATAGGTATGTGCAGGTTAGGTCGAAAAAAGGAAAACAAATGAGTTATTATTAAGTAGGGGGATATAAAAGCAGGAGAATAGGAGATTTAGGGTTGAATATTAATGAGTGTTCTATTAAAGGTGAAGTGACATCAGCTCTGTCGGTTTTCAGTGGGAGATGAATTTGTGGTTGGGCCGGACAACTTTGAATTGTAGCCATGGTGGGAAAAATATCTGGAGATGAGATGAAGTAACCTGGAAATCTCATCCGGCAGCTTCCTTTCTTTTGAATAATTTCTCATATGAAAAACACTTTAGCACAGGAATGTGTTAATTTCTCGTGTCATTACAATATTGAATACATTCCTGAGCAATACATTGAAAGAGTATAAAAAAAAGGAAGTAAATTCATTTTATAACTTTAACATAAATATGTAGAATGTCCAATAACGTGCACACTGCTCAGAAACAGAATGGAATTAATGTTTAGTTATTAGAACTTGCAATCAATTATTAAACATTTCCTCATCGGTGATGTTCAAGGCCCAACTTACAACAGAAATTGAAAAATACCAAATATTTCTGAGTCACTGTCTGCCCAAACTAATAGCTTCAGAGTGACTCATTCTGATGTATTTAGCCCGTAAAATATCAGCATTCAAACTGTTCCTGTAAATACATTTATATCCCCTGGAATCAAAGTTTTGTCTTTAAACTCACCATGAACCATAACACTTGTCTTGTAAAAGCCCATCAGTTGACCATTACAGACTCTTTCACAAGAGAAGATGGAAGATTTCTTGTAAAATTTATTTCCCCATTAATTACGGGGATTTGTCTTTTCCTGAATGAATCATTTCTACCTCACGGAGCCGGGTTCCCATAACATTTTCAAGGCAGTTGAGGGAATGAGACAGCAAAGAACTTAAAAAGCAAAATCTGTTTCTCTGTTTCTACTTTTGAGTTTCCAGTGAGTTGTTTTCCTCCTTCTTACTGTGCCATGCCCAGGGCAGAGTTTCACAGGGTCACGGAATGGTTTGGGTTGGAAGGGACATTAAAAACCACCTGTTTCCACTCCCTGCCATGGGGGACACCTCCCACTATCCCAGGCTGCTCCAAGCCCCGTCCAGCCTGGCCTGGGACACTCCCAGGGATCCAGGGGCAGCCACAGCTGCTCTGGGCACCCTGTGCCAGGTCCTCCCCACCCTCACAGGGAGGAATTCCTTTGCAATACTCCATCTATCCCTGCCCTCTGGCACTGGGAAGCCATTCCCTGTGTCCTGTCCCTCCATCCCTTGTCCCAAGTCCCTCTCCAGCTCTCCTGGAGCCCCTTTAGGCCCTGGAAGGGGCTCTGAGCTCTCCGTGGAGCCTTCTCCTCTCCAGGTGAGCACCCTCAGCTCTCCCAGCCTGTTTATGAACTTACATCTCATTTTAGTCCTTATTTCTGTACCCTTACAAGAAGTAGCTACCCTACAGCTGCCCACTGGGATTCCATTTGAAATTCCTCACCAGCTGCTCGTTCCTCTTTATATTTGTCCCTGCTTGTTTGGCAGCTGGAGGGAAGCAAGGAAGCAACACCCCACCTTCAAATTCGGGCAAAAAACCCTTCTCCAGCTGCAGCATTCTTCTCACTTCCCTTTGGAGTCACTGAGGGGGAAATGGCAGAAGATGGTTTCTGATCCTATGAGAGACATCCAGCTCTGGAACACGTTATTATTTCTAATGATTTGACCTCTGCTGCCTGCAAAGGCAGAGCAGGGTGACTATTTCAGTAAACACCCCCACTGGAGATGTTATAAATAGTCAGGCACCTCTCAGTTTGTCCAGTTCACTGCTCCAGCTCCTAAATCTCTTCCAAATTATTGCAGTATTTTTTTTTCCCAGGCATTAATCTGTCTTGTCTGCAGAGCAGAGAAGGAACAGCCTTATTTTATGCTTTGTTGTGAAACAAACAAAATATAAATAAAGCCCTGGTATTCCAGCTGGAGTTAATCCAGAATGAAACAGCTTAAAATGGAATGTTTAAAAGGCAGCATTTAACCCCTTTTTCATTAACAGTATGTTTCTAAATAAGGGCTTTAAACCCAAAAAGAATGGTTTTGCTCTCAAAATGTCAAAGTTAGTATTTGACTTTTAATAAGTATTTCACAATTCCTTCATTTTTTTTTAGAAAATTAGGAAAACTGCCTGAGTGTCACCCCTCTTCCAAATACATTTTCCAGTCATTTTACTCTCTGCCAAAGAAAATCTTGCCCCTTTCTAACTGTATAAGGTAGAAGAGAATGTCTGGAGCCCATCAGCCTGACAGAGACAATAATCAGTAACAAGGAAGAGCCTGAAAATCTTTCTTAGAATCTCTAGCAAATCTGAAAAATCCTCTCTCTATTTTGTGCCAACAAATTAGTAGTAGATTGAGGTTCAGTCTGTGTTGCTCTCCTTCTCCGCTGGCCAAATATCTTCACTTATTTTCTGGGAATAAGGAGCTGGTCAGCTGCTACAAGAATTCATCCATCTCTGCATTGCCCAATAAGTTTGCAAATCACAGAAAACAGCTGAATTTAAGTTGTTCGTTAGACAATCAAAGCCATGTGACAGGGATGGCAGTGCGGGTGCAGATTCTGATTTTTGGGAGAACAAAAGATGGATGTACTCTAAATAAACCTGATGGGGTGATGAATATGAGTTGGATGATTAACAAGATTGATACTGGCAAATATAAATACCCAGTGTTGTTCTCAACCAGAAGATGCGGAGTGCAGAGGCAAAAGTAAGCAGTGTTTTAAGAAAATCAGGCTTTAATGCAACTTTTCCAGGAATATTTTCACAAAGAAAACAGTGGAAGCAGTCTAAATACATCTACAGTGGCTGCTCTCTATTTAAGCACCAATTTAATCGTCCAAAATCTGTGTAGTGAAATCCTCACCTCCTGGTTTTAGAGGCTGCATAAAGGCAAAAAAAAAAAAAGTGTTGGCTATAAAAGCTGTGCCATGTAGATGTACACCAGCAATTCCAGGGACTGCAATCGATGCACTAAAAGTAATCACAATGCACGAGACACAAAATGCTGGGAATTGCAGCAGTTCCTGTTTGGCATTTTTCTCCAGAGCAAATTTTCTGGAGATTTTCCTGGCTAAAAGGGTGAAGAAACTGGAAAACAGAACAAAGCTCAAGACTCAGAAGGAAGTGAAGGAAGGAAATGCACTCTGCATTTCGGAATACTCATGAATAATTTATTCACAAAATTATGCGGGAATCGATGTGTTTGGAAATGCAGTAGTGATGCAGATGTCATGGATTTGATGTTTTTTTCCCATCAGTTCTTCTCCCCACACCCAATTTTCACAGCTGAATGAGGGCCCCCGTGACCCCTCTATCAGCAATGGATGTCAGGCGTCGCTTTTGGAGCTTTTCCTACCCCCAGCTCTTTTAGCAGCTCTGGTTCTCTGAGTGCTCCTTAAGCTATTTCAACCAAGAAAAGATGATTCAGAAAAGACCAGACTTTTGCTCAGGTGGATCAGGGAACAGGCAGAATTCCAGTGGCAGACTTGAGGGAAGAGCAGGATTACACAGGGGCACGCTGCTGCCAGGGAGGTTGGTTGGCAGCTCCAAATATTTAGTTCACAATTAGAGAAACCAGTTCAGGTTACCCTGCCCTTTGATTTAAATGCAAGACAACAGAGCACAATCGGAGATTTATAGGTCTTAAACACCAGAATCAGAGTGCTTGAACAGGGCAGACCTGCAGCAGGGACACAGGGAAAGAAAAAAAAAGGAAAGAATTTCAATGGAAAAAAAAAAAAAAGCTCTAATATCCTGTTAGAACTACTCCTGATGCACAAGGATCAGCATCCTTTTGAATTAATGGAGAATGACAAAGTATTATTGTTCTGAGAAATCACACTAATGTCCCATTCTCAGTGTCTAGAGCCCTGGCACTACAAAGTTCAGGACTAATAAATGTCCTTCACTGACAAAATAATTTAAAAAGTTCATTTAATCATTAAATAGGTCCAGGAATGCGTCTCTTAAAAGTCTTAAAGTTGTCAGAAAGTTGGTCCTTTGCTTTCCCAAATACATGCTTATCCGTTGGTTACACAGCCCACGGGATCCCAAGAAGATCTGGAATATTTTAAAAATTACGTGAAAAAAAAATCCAAAAAAAAAAAAAAAAAAGCCCCACTATTTTTACAAGTTGATCTCAATTCCAATCTTCTCAGAATTAGTTTATTGCCTTTTTTTTTTTAACTCCTACACTGCCATGTGCTTTTTTGGCTGTATTTCCCTTATTCTTTCCTTCACGCAGACAATTACCAGCGAACACAAGGATGCTTTGGTGCTTCTTTTAGCACTCCTCGCCTGACTGAAGTCCCCATGAATTTTAAAAGGATCTTTGTACATAGGCAGTGCCCCTTCTGGGCAGTCAGAAGGGTCCTTATCCCTAAAGTCCAAGTGGATCCAAACTATTCCATGCACGGCTTTGTGGTTAACGAGGCATAAGCAGAAAAGATTTGATGAATGGGAACGGGATGAGTGGAATCTCTGCTGTTAAACCTTTGCTTAGGTGGTCTTTTGATGCAGCTTAAAAGCCCAGTCCTTGTATAAACGACTGCTTCTCGTCACCACTGCAGTTCTTACTGCCTTTGGAGACAGTTTATATTCCAGGGTGGATATTCCAGTTTGAAAAGGAAAGTTGTGGTATTCCAGGGTGGATGGATGGTCTAAGTGCAAGCAGCAGCTATTCCTTTAATGCTTCTTCTGTTGGGAAAATATGAACTCTTGTCCCTTGCTTAGACTAAACACTGGCCAAAATTATCTTCTGAAATGTTGAGTGCTTCCAGTCTTCCATTTCACATCCTCACCTCTACAGCTTGCTGTGGCAAAACGAGTTCAACCTAAAGAAGTTTCCCAGGACTTTGGCTGGGGTCTTCTAACAGCAAAGAAAGGTCTGTGCAGATTTTAGGGTGCTGGGTGCCCCAGTCTTCTGTTTCATCCAGAGGTTTCCCTTTCAGCAGCCTGATCCTTTCCCACCAGGGCAAAGTCAAATCCACAAGTAACATTGGTGTTACTCTTCACCTGATTCCAATTATACCCCAAAATAGCCAACCTAGATAAGCAGAGCTCTGTTCTCAAGCTGGAGGGTCCATACAGGCTGCCCGGGGATTTCAGGGAGCCTCTCCCTCTGGAGACATTCCAAACCCACCTGGATGCATTCCTGTGTCACCAGCTCTGGGTGGCTCTGGGCTGGAAGTTCTCCAGAGGTCCATTCCAACTCTAAGGATTCTGTGATCAGGAGGAAAGGAGAAATTTGAACGCTAAAGATGATCAGTCTATTGAGCAAAGGGCAGTGAAGAGTCCTCAGCACGTTCCCTTGCCACCACGTGCTCCCACAAATGAGTTGTGGGGTCCTACAGGGACGTTCTCACCCCTCCATGGTTCTGAAGTTTCTGTAGCTCGTGTAACCCATCCCCTCCACATTTCAGCTCCTGTCAGGACTGCACAGTTTGTAGCATTTGTAGCAAGCTGGATGAAAATCATCATAAAGTATCTCGTGTCTCTGTGGTGTGATGGGAGCAGAGGGCAGAGAGCAGAATTTCAACACGTGCAAGGGAGCTTAAACACACCCAGAGGTGCTGTTTGTTACTCAAAGCACAGAGGGACAGAATGATGGAGTGGATGAAGAACTGCAGAAGAACTAAGGAGAGAGGATTCCTAGCTGATAGTCCGGAGGATGAACTTCTAAAAATCATCCCACCCCTACAGTCTGTTGTAAACCTCCAGATAAATTGAGTATTTAAGGGTATAATATTCTTATCACTGTGCTCTTGCAAGTTTTTCCAGGCTAAGCATCTTTTGTTGGTGAGCAAGCAAAATTGAATAAACCATGTTTTTCCCAGCTTTCATCCTTATAAAACTACTTCAATTGCCAACAGTTAGAAACAAGCAATAAAATTGTTATGCCTGGAACCAATATTCAACACAAAGAGCATGAAAAGAATACATATAAATATATATATATAAAAATCACTGCTTGTCTGGATTTAGTGGAACTGCTTGTGCACTTCAAGGAGAAAGAGGATCTGTGTCACAGCAGATCTGTCATTGACCCTCTCTTTGCTACAAGCAGTTGCATCTAATTAAGTTTTAATGCTGCAATCGTCTTTGCTCAGCCGAGAGGATAATGTGTTACTCCATGCACTTACATTATCTATGGAGTTATTTAAAAGCAGCACACTGCCTTTTCGTACCACCATTCCCACACCTCTCATTTTTCTCTTCTGCTCCAGCACAAGGAACGAGGAAAAAGTGGGAAGAGAAAACTGAATCAGGTCTTGGAGGGAGGATTCTGTGTGTAGGAGGCACCTCCTGCTCGCCTGAACTACACCTGAGCTCGTTGGTGTAATATTAATTTATCTTTTCTCAATTTCTACTTAATATATTCAAGAGTCCAGGATTAAAATCCTCTCATCTTAAAGCAGAACAAGGCCGATGACTGAGATTTTAAGAGATCTATGTCTCTGCTGTGACTGGGAAAATCGCATAAGGTTATTTGCCCTAAACCATAGACATCTAAACCATAGACATCTAAATCTGGGGGAAATGAAGTCTGCAGGACAGAAGGCTCTTGTTAAGGGTGCCTCTGAGACTGGGAAACTCCCTCTGAAACCCTCTGAACCCCCTCCCTGACCAAGGGCAGCTCAGTGTGGAGGTGATACACGTTACATAAATACACGGGGCCACATGATTTTTATCTCGTGTGTTTTTATTTCATTAAAAATATGTATTATTTCTGTTTTTCCCATCTCAGTATCCTGTTTTGGGAGAAATCTGGTGTCTGTGAAACTCTTCTGGTTTCCTGGTCATCCTGCAGCCTTGTCCTGAGTCAGCTGTGAGGTGTTCAGAAATTCCGCTGGTGTTCATCCAGCAGAATTTAATCTGAAATATATCTGATTTTTGATAGCAACGGAAAACTCTTGCCAATTTAAAAATGGCAAAGGTATGGTTGTGCTCTGTGTGCTATAAGAGAGAATTGGAAGCACAACAGATGACCCAGCTTGTTGGCTGTTGGGCTGCACAGATCTGTGCAGTTAAATCCAGGTGTAACCAGCAGCAGGATCAGGACTTTGCCTACAACAAGGTGCAGAAAACTGTTCACATTCTTGGCAAAGTATAGAAATAGAAATAAATAGAAATAGAAATAGAAATAGAAATAGAAATAGAAATAGAAATAGAAATAGAATATCCTCAAGATTCAGTTACAAAGAAATGTGATAAAATTTGATGGTCCCTCTAGAAGGTGCTAATTTGTACAATATTTATGGTAAAATATTTACACATTTTAGAGCATTGTTTTGTTGATTTCCTGAGGGTGAAATACCAGAAAGAACAATAAAAAGGTAAATGTCTGTGACCTTTTAGCTTCATATAAAATAATAAGCAATTAAGAGAAAGGTGTGGCAGGATAGAAAAAAAAGAGTGGACAGAACGATCAATTAATTGTGGTTATATTTATTAAACCTCACTTGGTGAGGTGTAATTTAAAGGTACAGGAAAAAGATTCACCTGACCAAACAGAGGAGTCTGCAGAGTTTCACAGGACATTGATGTGACAACTCCAGGGGTTATTACCAGAATCACCTCTCTGTGAGCAAAGAGCAGAAGGAGCTTGGAGAGCAGAGTTCATCTCATAGAAATGTAGATGGCAAATGCACATCAGGTGATTTGGACCTTAACTATAAGTCTGTAAGAGGAACTCAGTGTGATAAGTTCAGCTGCCAATGTCATCGCTGAAGATTTCTGAGGTCAGTTATGATGAGTCCCAGCTTTTTGCAATTTTTCCAAAGCCAAATAGCAAAAAATATCTGAGAACTAGAGGAGCTACAGCAAAATGTGTAAGTGGAATCAGGTCCCATTTCTTCAAATTTTAACTTAAATCCACTTTAATAATTAAGCACAGAAATTAAATCTCCTTTTGAAGCCTATCCCCCTGCCCTTATTTCACTATGATGGCTGCCCTTGATCTCTGATGCTCTGGGTGAAAAACCAAACATGAGGAGCTCCGTGTGGAGGCATTGGTTTGGCTTTAATCCTATTAAACACCACATTTAGTGATCATCTGTGCAGAAGCTCTACGAGATGTGGCAGGAATGAACAAATTCCTGACTGCTAATCAATAAAGTGTAACTTCTGAAACCATGATGTGGCAACTTTTAGAGAGTACAAAATCCTTCTTTTCGCTGAGATGCTCTTTCAGCCTTTTGCATACAGGCTGCTGTGGGCTTGGCTATGTGGGACTGGGCAGATTTTGCTCTGACTGGGAGAGCTCTGAGTGTTTTTCTCTGTTTATAAATGAAATAAATGATTTCTCTGCTGCTCTGTTCTTGTACCTGTGCAAGCTGGAAAGCAGTTTTGGAATCCATCTCCCTTCTGCCCTTGACCATCATGGTCATGATGAAGCACATCTCCAGCGCTCCCCAAATCACCTGGTAAGGGATGCTGATGGTGGCAGCTGCAAGGGCCTCTGTGCCAGGAGAAATTCAGCTTTCAGGACTGCTCATCCTTCACTGAAAGTTGGTTCCCATGTTCTACAGAATGGATTGGGTGTACGGCACGGAAATGGAACGTGGAATTTCTGTCGGCCTTCCCATTGGCTCTAGCAGCATTTAAAACTGCACTCTGATGTCATTTCAATTCCTAATAGAGAAATATTAGCCATTATCTCCTTTAGTTTAAACACTATTTTTAAAAAAATCACGAAAATCGCAATGCAATAGCGTATATATGATATTATACAGTTAAAATTACATACGTGCACATGCAATGATAGTGATTTTTTTGTCATCAAAACTTGTTATCTCTTAGTTCACCCAGTCCCAAAATACATTTTGTGAAAAAGGAGCAGCTCCAGCCAGCACCAGGATCAAATTTTATCTTTCTATGCCTCAGCTGCCAAAGAGCCAACACACACTTTGCTCCACAGAGTTTGCACAAGTCATAAGTGCTGTTATAGAAAATCAGCACAATAAATACTCCTTTGTTGAACTATTGGAAAATGATGGAGTTGCAGTCTATGGAGTTCTCCCTGCCAGCATTTCAAAGAAATCAACAATGCTTTAACATCCAGAGAGCAGCTGGAGCGTGAGGAATGCCCGGCTCAGTACCTGGGAGAAGTGGACATGGCTGTGACAGAATTCTGCAAGGAAATCACAAGGATATGAAGAGTTAAAATGCCTCTTTTAAGCCAAAATTAAAATGTGCAATGTGCAGTCTGGAGTATGAAAAAGCCAGCCTGGAAATCTGTTCAGTTTCTAAAGAATTTGACCAGAAAATGGCAGGTACAATGGAACGGTCTGAGCCAGCAGAGACAGATGTTTATTTGTTTATTTTTATGTGTATGTAGGGGGTAAATATATTATGCAGAGAGATATATCCCTGCATATCTATACAGAGAGAGGCCATGAAAGTGGGAGCTACGATGAAAGAGGAGGTAGAACATAGTTCAGAAGAAGAGGCAAATCCCCACCTTCCCACCTGTTTGGAAAGTTTAAAAAGGTCTGGAAATTTCGTGCCTGTTTTCTATTTTCACCACAAGGAAAATCCCTTTTTCTGTTGTCCACCCAGGTTTCTCAAAGGGTCTCCTTAGTGTCCACTCAGTGTAACTCTTAGTGTCCACTTAGGTTTTTCGAGCATTTTCCTTGAGGTTTCCAATCCTCTATATCCACGTGTAACTCCTGGGTGTGGGGATTATTTCTATCGCCTCATTTTACTCTGCTTTCACACTTAATTTAGGAGGATAATCCTCCTTGTCCCTCTCTCCCCAGTCAGCAGTTCAGGTTCTGTGAACCACTTCCTGGAGATGTTCATCTCTCAGCCTTGACTGCAGGAAGCACCTACAAAGTGCTGTTTCACCTCATCCAGTGCTGTTCTCCACCCAAAAGGATAAAATAACCACGGATTTAAATCATTCCTATCTACAACTTGCAGCCTGACTATTCGCCCTGGCATGGGAATTTATGGTCATGATAATGGCAAACACTGCAAAACATGCAATATGTATTTGTTATTCATATCTTTAAAATATTAGCTGGCACATACAGAGGTTAGTAACTATGGCAACACTGATAAATTTGAAAATAATGGCTCTTATTTGCTTTGTACAAAAAGGTCAAGGACTGAACACTTGGAGCACAAACAGGAAGAGCCAATTTCAAGGATTAACTGCTGGAATTGGTGCTGTTAGCATTCCCCATCGTGGTAACATTCATCCCTGGACACAAGGGACCCATTAGGGATTCAAAAGGAAAAATATCTCTCTTGACTGGCAAGCTGGAGGCATGAAATTTCCAGTTTCTACGAAATGTTCGACTTCCTCTTATTTTTCCCTCGACCTTTGAGTGATTTCATTTTCCTTAAAATCACCCTAATGACCTTAAAACTTTCCCAGAACTGGGGTAATAGGCTATAGCATGACTCCACACATGGACAAATATTGACAGAGAACGTGCACATAGGAACTTGCTGTGAGCCCTGCTAGGCCTCCACCCTAATTGTTATTGCCAATACATGTGGTAGGTGTTTTATCAGAGAATTAAACAGCCTGGTATCACCCCATGCTGAGCAAACAGGGGCTGGAAACCCAGGAAAATGCATCTGGATGGTTTCAATTTGGACATAACCTGGCTGTGCTGAAGGCTGTCATTTTATGTGATTTAAAGCCAATATCTAAACCGGCTTTAAATCAAAAGTGCTAAGGAGGAGTGGCTTCAGTGTCTGGAGCAGCTTAACTAAGAAATATTTCATATATTCATGGTTTTTCCCACTTACAGCAGGGACAATTTGCCACCAGCCATATTTGCCTGTGCATGAGAGTGCTCAGGGTGCCGAGTGGGAGCAGAAGAGCTCTGAGCTTCAGGAGAGCTTCAGCTGATGCAGCAGAACAAAGGGGCAAAGCCCTGGCACAGATGGGCTTTGCCAGGATCTGGCATAATTATAAACCAAGAGAAAGGAGGCACTGCCACTTGGCAAACAAAGATAGGATGGGAACACGACCAGGGCTCCACCTGGGCTCAGCCCCAGAGGAAAAGGTTTTGGTGAAGCAGAAGGTATTAACCCTTCAGAGCAGGAATGAGAGAAATTCAGACTGGGCACAAAGAATTTTCTCATCATTTTTCATGGAAATCACAGAATTCCAGAATGGTTTGGGTTGGAAGGGACCTTAAAGATCATCATCTTCCAGCTCCTGCCATGGGCGGGGTCACTTTCCCTTGGAGGGAAGGTTCTGAGGGATGATTGAGCAGGATGGGCAAGGTCAGCATCTTGCTGGGTAAGAAGCAGGTTATCCTGATGGATTTCACAGGATATTTTGGTAGCACATGCAGATGCTGTGAAAATGTAGAGAGCCTCTTTTCTGCAGTGTTAGAAAAGGTGAGAGTGCTCAGCTGCTCTCTAGAGAAGGCACAATCAATCCAACCGAGGTTTTTATCATTATTTTTGGGTTTGATTGCAGGGTCTGCAAGGTGGCTCTCTCCTTAAAATCCCTCTTAGTATCAATCTGAGCAGAACTGGGCAATAACTCAATTCCCCACTGCCTTCCCAGTGCTTTGAATCACCAGGGATGCAGGTGAGGAGGAGGAGCAGCTTGTAAATCCCTGTCACACCAGAATTTTTCCTCTGCTCCCAAGCACACACGAGCTGGACCTTGTGCTGGGTGTAGGAATCTGACGTGCCAGGGAGTGTGACAGATAACATATGTTAGTCTGAGCTCTCATTCCCCAGCCTCAGGAAGTGCTGGAGTGTTTCTTTGAATTGAACTGCAGTTATCTCATGTGCTTGGCAATTTCAAACAGTGTGAGTGTGTGTGCAGCACAGTCTTTTTACAGATTATTAAATTAAAAGGAAAAAAAAAATTGAAGTCATCTATTCTAATTTTCTGCATATTGGTGTTTCCTAAATTAACTCCTGTTGAATTAATACGTGTTTATGAGGGAAAAATAACCCAAATTAATGCAAAAAACTCCACTAGTCAAACTTTGTTGGATGCCTGAAGTCCCTCATATCCCAAAATTAGTTGTTTCAAATGCTAGCTAGATCCACATTGTTCAAAAAAGACATTTTAATCCAAAAATATGGACTTCAAAAAGTAATTTTAGAACAAATTTATATTCTATTGCTGCTTTAGCCTTGATATTCTTTTAGTTATAACCTCCACTCTTATTCTGATTAAATAACTGCCAATCAAGGCAATTTTTTCATGAGCAAGAGAGAAGAATGATTGTTGATTTGTCACCACTTCGCTTGCAAATAAACACATTAAAGAGCTCCCTGGTCACTTAAAATGATTTCTGTTTTCTAACCACTTTCCTAGGTCCATTTTTTGCTGTGTAACTTTGGAATGTTATTATAAATGTTTGATCAAATTGTGTTTTGTTGGTTATTATGCTGATTTTAATGGAAGGTCACTCACTCTGGATTACATCGTGACATCCTGGACTATTGTTAACTGAGAATTGCTTGTTGAAAGCACAAATTATTCCTTTCTTGACCAAATTAATTGAGTTAGTTTTGTCATGACACAGGTCACATGTATCCAGAGGAATAGGGTAGGTTTTGTGACACAATTTATAAACCTGCCAAGGTTTAGCAACACAAATGAAGAGGGGAAAATAGGATCTCTTATTTCTTACAGCTCCTAAACCCAAGAGTGAAGAGTGATTCCTGCTCACACATCAGCAAAAATTAGTAGGAGAGAGCCCAGACCCACAAAAAATATCCATGTGGTGTTTCCTACAACCATCTACATTCCTACGAAGTGAGGAATAAAATGAAGCACGTTGAGTAGAAAATATTTTCCTTATGGAAACTCTGCAGTCTGGGAGGGGCAGAACTGATCTGAGACAAATTGGAAAGGGGGAAGAGCTCTGCCGTGGTGAAAGAACCACATCTGGTGAGCCTGGTTATTTAATCTGCCTTTCTGTTCAGCTCCTAGCGAAGAAATAGCCAGGCATGCATGAAATCAGGGCTGACAAAATTCCCTATGGAAGTGGGAATGGCTTTGGGGTTTGGCTGGAAGGTGCAGCCCCTGAGTGATGCAGACTGAGGTGACAACAGCGCAGAAGTGACAAAGGATTTCTCTTTTATGCTTTCCTGAGGCGCTGGATAAAGAATTCCTGCTTGGGGAGCTCCCTCAGCCTCATCAGATTGGTGCTCCAGCCCCATTCCCAGCTCTGTTCCCTTCTCTGGACACGCTCCAGTCCCTCAATGTCCTTCTTGTATCAAGGTGCCCAAAAATGACTCCAAGATTGGAGGTGTGGCCTCACCGGGGACAATCACGTCTCTGCTCCTGCTGGCCACAGTATTTTTGACTAAAAGCTAAAATGACTAAATCATTTCATTGATTTTGGTGGACTTTCAATGCAACCCATTCTCATTATCTCTAATAAATTACGTGAATCCCTTGGGATCTTAGTGCCAGCACTGAAAAGTTGTCTTAAAAGTACACAAAGAAATTACTAAGCAGAATCTTAGCAGTGAAATAATGAGCAAAACATCATTGCTTTTGTTACTGTTGGAAGAGTTTATTTATTTAAGGTATTTTTTAACAAAGATTTAAGTTCCATTTTGTCACAGCAGTCTCTGAGCTTACACAAATATACAAAATAACAAAACACAAGTAGGCGTTTTCATCCAAAATAAAATGTCACCTTCTGTTCCTGAGGAATTTGATGGATTTTGGGAGAAAGAAGTGACTGCATTTTGTTTGGACAGACATGAACATCATCTAGCGAAAGAAAAGCAAATAAAATCAGCCACGGAATGGTTTGGTGTTAGTTCCATTCATCTTTAGTTTGCAAAATTTCAGATATTTGAGGCAAAACATTTGCCACATATCCAAAGACATCCAAACTCAGTCTGTGAAGAGGCAGCTCGAGTTTTTGAGGTTTCAGGTCCAACTAATCCACTTAAATTTCCACAGTGAAGTCTCTTGTCTCCATTGCAGTCTGGTCCTCGTCATGATGCTGATATTCAACCCTCGGAGGAACTGGGCTTCTCGATGATTCCCCAATCCCTGCTGGGCTCAAAGGTCTGTGATTAAAGTGCCAGGGCAAAGGAGGAGAGGGATTTGCAGCCCTGGAGAAGGGTTCTCGGGCACAAGGAGGTTTGTGATGACACTTTGTATGGCTTAAGAGGCCTTAACTTTGGTGTAGAAGCAATTCCTGCTTCCTCAAGATCACTTCAAGGGAGATACTGAGTGGTGTTGCTTCAAATGAAATGTGAAATAACTTGCAAGACTTTTATCTATCTATCTATCTATCTATCTATCTATCTATCTATCTATTTATCTTCTCTTAAGGGGAGAGATCTCTGAGTAAAACGTGCTCCCTGCTACTCATGCTGTGAAATGCAACCTCAGTGACACGATTCAGCTGTTTCTATCAGTGTCAGGAAGAATTTAAACCTCAGACCACGCAATCCTCTCGCACCTCTTGCTAGATTCTTGCTGCTATAACATCTACAGTAAGTTCTGAGTTTTGGGACGAGGATTTTTTCTTCAGAATATTCATTGTGCTTGGAGTTGACACTTATCAGATCATTACTGACATTGTAATTTGTATATTAACAGTTCAGGGTCTTCTGATTTTGAATATTAATTTAATAAGTTATTTTTCCTCTAGTTTCTCCAAGGAACCCCTGGTGAGGAGTGGCAGGAAAAGCAGGAATTCCCTGCTGAAAAGGATCTGAATGTACATCACCCTGCTAAGAGCTGGCATCGATTTCCCATTTGCGGACACAAACCCTGAAAAAAGATTTGCAGGAGGAAGAGGCAACTTCCTACATTTGCCCTGCCACCTTTGCTGCAGAAAGACATTTGAGATTGCAGCAAAAGGACATTTTGGAGTGCTGCAGGGAGGAGCAGTGCTGCCTGAGACCCTGTCAGTGCCTCCCATGGCAGCAGACACATCGTGGCTCATTCTTTGTACAAGGCGAGCAGCCCCTGGGGGATATTATACCCCTTGCATGAGATCTTTTGGAGAGCTCCACAAGCAGGACTCTTCGATGCCTCTGCAGAAGTCTGACCCTTGAAGCATGTTGTTTGTTATTATTATTATTAAATTAATTCTTCATCGTTAATACTGTGGTGGGTTGGCACTGGATGGACAGGCACCAAAGCCACTCTGTGACTCCCCTCTTCAAGTGGACAGGGGAGAGAAAAGGTTCATGAGTTGGGATAAGGACAGAGACAAATCAGTCACCAAATGCACTCACAGGCAAAGCAGACTCAAAGTCAGGGATATTAATTGAATTTGTTATCAAGAAACTCAGCAGGATAGTGAGAAGTAAAATAAATCTTAAAAACACCTTCCCCTCATCCCTCTCTCCTTCCCAGCTCTATCTCCTCCCCACCAGGGGTTGTAGGGAGATGGAAATGGGGCGTTGTGGTCAGTTCATCACAGGCTGTTCCTGCCACAGGGGAGCCAGAACCCTTCCCCTGCCCCGTTGTGGGGTCCCTCCCACAGGAGACAGCTGATCTCTACCTGAGATGCATTATCTGTTATAATGGTGCAAAAAAATATTCCTGCCTCTCATAATGACACGGGAGGTGAGGCACGAATGACTAAACTGTCTGACCATGCCCGAGGGAGCCGAGTTTGAATCTCTGATTTATGGCAAAGGCTGCTTCAGTCACCCAGGCCACGAGGGGATTCTTGCTCATGGGGCGGAGGGGGCTGGGGTAACCCGAGCTCTGCCTCCCTCCCTGAGAGCCCTGCTGGCTGCTGGAACTGGCCTGCTCTCCACAAACACTGCTGAGGAGGAGTTTTGACCTTTTCATCTGCTGTTTTGTCTCCCACATAACATTACTGTAGGCCTTGCTTCTGTCTGCTCCTTTTTTCCTTCTTGACAGACGGTCTGATGCAGCCCTCAGTTCTTGACAGCAAAGGAGCAATGCGTATTTCTCTGACTTGCCTCCTTTTCTTAATTTATTTTACAGTACTCCAGAGTCCCAGAAGTATTATTGTAAAACTTGTTTTAATGGTATCCCTGAAATCCCAAGAATTAAAGCCAATTGAAGGAGAATATATGTGATCTTTTATCATGATGTTAAGGAGTCTCTCCCAGGTTAAGCAATCTTTCATAATATGTTCCTTCTGCATTTTCATTCTTTTCTGACTCTGCTGCAGCTTAACAAGATGTTTCTATCTGTCATTTAATTCTTCCAAGATCCTCTCCTTCTTTCCATTTTGACACGTAAATGTAAATTATCTTGCTGGTGGGACTTGAATAACTTTTAGCTGAAATTTTAGAATTAGGATTTAAAAAGCTTAAATGTGGGGCTAGGACAAGGAGGAATGGCTTTAAACTTAAACAGAGGAGGTTTAGACTAGCAATTAGGGAGAAATTCTTCCCTGTGAGGGTGGTGAGGCACTGACACAGGGTGTCCAGAGAAGCTGTGGCTGCCCCTGGATCCCTGGGAGTGTCCAAGGCCAGGCTGGATGGGGCTTGGAGCAGCCTGGGATAGCGGGAGGTGTCCCTGCCCATGAAAGGGATGCAACTGGATGAGTTTCAATGTCCCTTCCAAGCCAAACCATTCCATGATTTCATGCTCCTTGTCCCTGATTTTTCCCAAGGGTCACTCCCACCACACACTTCCCCTTTGAGGGCTTTGTTAACTCATGGTTTGAAACTACTCAGAACGTGCTACAGACTCCGTGGACTCTGCTAAAACACCAGTGAGTCCTCTATTGATTGCACAGGATGGGCATTCAAGCATCACCTCAGGTAAAGCTCTTGCCCGGTGCTGGAACACCCTGTACTGTCAATTAGTGCAGCTAAAAACACTTGCCAGTGTTGACTCGTCCCCCTGAACTGTAATAGGAAAGCAGCTGGATCGATACATTTGACATATTTTCCATTACCACAGGAAGGTCAAAGCCGTTGTTCACCCTCGTGAATTCCTGTGCTGCCAGGCTGATGCAGCAGCAAAGTGTGGGGAAGAGACACGGGAGGTCTTCAGCTCAGCGAAATGATCTCATCAAGAGGGCAACAGCGAGTGGCTAAAAATGAGCTAAATGGGAGAAAAACATAACTCCAGCTTTAGGTGAGGTGCCACAGGAATTCAGCTTCCAATTTATGTCATGTTTTGCTTCAGTGTCTGCATTGTTGCCTTTTCCTGATCTTAAAATCAAAAGCCAAACATGTTTAGAGGGGAAAAAGGGTTTTTCCCTTGGTATTTATTTAAGGATCCTAAGGTGCACCACACGCAGGTGGAATGCGCTCCTACACACACCGAAAATGCACACACAGTTATAGGCCTGGCAAATTAGCATATCTATCAAAGATTCATTAAAGGCCTGGCAAATTAGCATATCTGTCAAAGATTCCCCAATGAGAGAGGCTCGAGTGAACCCCTCGTTCAAGGAACCTTCCCCCCTGGATGGGTCTATCTGGATTTACAGAATGTGTTCTGGAGAGAACCTTGGTGTCTGGGGCTTTCTGATCCTTTAGCTGTGAAGCTTCCAGGATGTTTGTTCTCCTGGCTTAACAGAATATTGGGTCTAGCTACGTTATCGAACTTAAAGAATTACAAGTATGTGGGCTAAAAGTACTAAAAATACATAAAACTATATAAAAGGTATGTAGAAGGGCTATATATAAAAAAAGGCAAAAAATCATCCTGGCATCATATTTGAATCCTCCTGGAATCGAGATTTTTTGGCTGGAGAAACCTTAAATACGCATCAACTCTTTTCCTTTTTCATGGAGGGAGGCAGAAAAGCAGAAATATTTATGCAGAGGAGCACAATTCCTATCAATTTACTCGAACTCTTGCTCTCAGTATCCCTTGGTGCAGTTTTCTTTCTTGATGGCTCTTGCCATGAAGGGCCCAGAACTGAGCCCAGGGTTTGAGTTGTGACCTCAGCAGCGCCCAGCACAGAGGGACAATCACTGCCCTGGTTCTGCTGGCCACTGGTCTTCTTGGCCACCTGGGCACTCCTGGGCTCATGTTCAGCTCCACACCCAGTAAAGGGTGGAGATCCTCCTCAGCCCTCTTTTTTATTGCTGATATTATTTACAGAAACATTTTTTATTGTTTTGTTGCAGTAGCTACTTTAAGTTTTATTTGGGCTTTGACCCTTCTAATTCTTTCCCTGCATAACCTCACGACATCCTTGCATTTGAGTTCCCTGTCCCTTGTCCCAGATGTCATAAACTCTCCTTTTAGTCCTGAGTTCCACACAGAACTCTGTGTTGGGCCAGGCCAGTCTTATTTTTCCCCTTTTTTTTAAAATCTTCCACCATTTCCTTGCTTTGAATCTTGTGAGTCACAGGCACTGACCTTGTTTTTGTGCTATTTCTCCTGCACTCTGCTGGGACCTCTGGAAAGACATTAAGAAGAATTCATCCACGTAACTTTCTACTTTCCAGCGCCTGTGCAGAAATGAAGCCTTAAATGTGCTTTCTTCAAAGACAACAGAGATTCTGGAGCCCTGTAACTAAACCCCATTTTTGTGGGATGGTTTTGTGTTTGGGATGGTTTTCTCACGGGTCTCACACAGCTGAGGCAGAGGAGACTGAGGAATAAGAGATCTCAGACTGAATGAGAGTGGTGTTTGTAGCTGAGAGGGGAAATGCCGCTCTCTTTTCTTTCGAGGTATTATGAAATATCCTGCTGTGATTGCCACGTCTTTTATCTCAAACTGCCTCGGCCTAGTTCTTAAAGATGAGAGGTTTTCACAGGTGCACTGATCATGAGCACGAATTTGTGATGATGCCCAAAATACAATAAGAGGAAGAGTGAGGAGAGTATAAGAACAGCATAATTAAAAATAAAGGTGAGCATAAGGTTCTTTAAGTGGCTGATTCTCAGTGAGGGGAAAAAGGGGGTCACTTCCCTGCAGAAATGTTGGTTAACATTACTGAACTCAGTAAATTGTTGTGGTATTGCTGGGTGTGATGCTCCTGCTGGGTATTCCCTGTGCAGATGTCCTGGGCTTGTATTGCAGATCAGACCCATTCAGGGCAAATTTTCATTAGACTTTCATGAGGTTTAATATTTTAGCTCATCTTCAGCTTGTTACTAGCAGAGTATCTGTGATTTTTAGTGGAAATTATACCCCTGCAAGGACACTCAATAAACCTACACCCATCTCAGCATAACTCCTCTGAGTTATGTCCTGCTCCTTAAAATTGTTCATAGAATGAAGAATGAATGCAAATCACCACTCCTGGCAAGAGAGCAAAACAGCTTCCTCTGAAAGACTTCAGAGTGGAAGGCTTGGATTGCTTTGTTCATGCACCCAACCTTCTCGTCCTAAGTTTCGAAAGGAATTGAGGCAAAATCAAGCGGAATCAAGGCAGTGAATAAATAATGCCTCGTCTTTATATAGCATTTTCTATACACCAGTCTCACAGAGTCCTCGTGGCAGTGCTATTTCAGGAATTCTGTGTCTTATGTAACAGAGCTGTCCTACTGCTGACTTTGAAATGGATTGTGTCTGCCTTCAAATCATCTCCTGACAGTGCACGCCACCGATCCTCAGCTGCTTCTTCCAGCAACTTTCAGTGTTTGATTGTGGTTTAGTTTTAAATCTGCAAAGGAAAACGTGGAAATCTGCTTTTTCCAGGTGAGTTTGAGCTGACAGATGCATCTTAATAGCAGAAAAGTGTTGGAATGAGAGACTTTCCCCACACAAACATTGTTTTCCTACTTCATCATCACAATATCATGCACAAAAGGAGGGAAGAGAATTAAAATCACAACTCTGTGTAGTTTGCCACTTTTTACTTTGTTGGATTGATAACACAGATGGTTGAAATGACTTGTCCAGCTTTTCATGTCACCCCAGCCATCCTGTGTTGTTTAAGGAGAGGATGAGGCACCTCCAAGGTGTAATTTTTATTACCCAAAAAAGGGTGTCCAAGAGAGGGTGAGTGGGAAACTCTCTGCGTGACTGGTTCTACAGGTGATGTGCTGTGTCTGTTACATCTATAAAGTAAAATATTCTTAAGTTTCAATCTATGGAAAACAGATTTCCTTCCGAATAATAGTTGTAAGTTTTAGATATAAAGACCTTTGTCAACACAAATCTGATCCAAAAAGTGGCATTTTCCAAGTTCTTGTTTGTAGAATTTTAAGGGAAAAAAAAGTGTTCATATTAACATAACCATATTGATTTGATAATTTTAGTTTTGTACTTATGTTTTTTTTTTAATAAAGTAGCTCAGTTTAGTTCTTAATATAACACAGACCACAAGTCACCCAGAAATCTTGAAAGTGAGAAGTTTTCTTTTACCACTTTATTTTTTACACACCACAGGAAAGAACATAGTGTTCATCTGGAACCAGGAGAGCTTGTGCCTGATTATATCCAGCTATTTAAATACTGGTTCTTATTATACTGCAAAATATTGCATGCATTTATTAATTTTTTTCTTCTTATTCTTCTAGGCTGAGGTAATCTATTATTGATGTGCCATAAATCATCCTGTTCCACATCCTGATGCATCAAAAGAAAACGTATTGGGTGACAAGAATCCAGTGTCCATTTAGCTCAAGGACATATTCACTGGTGTTCTTCACAAATACCACGGTGTTAATATATAATTATAAAAGAAATTTATTTATTTAAAAAATAAACAGCACTGCAAGGTCATTTCAAGAAATGTTTCATGATTTTTTTTTCCTACTGTTCCCATGAGGGACCATTTTTATCATGTGGTCTAAACACTGAGCCCAAAGTGAAATGTTTTGTGTAGTAACTGGTGGGGTGAGCACAATTAGTCTCCTCTTCCATGTGAAAACAAATATGACTGGGAAATGCAGCACAAAACCATTTGTGAGCTGGCATAGACTAATTAGAAAATCAATTTTAAGTAACGTGAACGATGGAGGCAAAGCAGAAACATCTGTGGGATACACTGGGAAAGATTGAGCTGATCACATTTACCCATAGACAGAGGGAAATTTAGATATTTATTTGTTTTACTCGTGCTAAACCTGCAAACTGAATGATGTTAAGTTTCAGAATTTGGGTCCAGGGTTTGGCTTGAGCAAAGCCAACGACAGCCAAAGGTATTAATATCTCATCCCTTTTCCTGGGAGGGCTCTGTCCCATCCAAAACACCTCAATCCCAAGGAATATCCACTCACGACCTAAGGAGAAGCCCAGTCCTGGAGCTGAATGGATGAACCGACCACATTCATGTGGGAGGAAGAACTGAATTCAGTCCTCTATATGTTAGCAATGATATCTTACTTGTTTTCAAGCCCAGATAAAGCTGTCTATACTCCATTTTATTATTACTGTCTGTGGTTACAGTTTGTGGATCCTTCTCTCACATCCAGTGGTGAGGGATTTATTATTGCAAGGTCAGTGCCATGATGTTGCTTCCTGAAACTCATCATATTTTAGTTGCCTTTCCTCTGAATTTATTAACTTCAGTCCAAGCTGTGAGGTGCTTGGCAATTAGAACTTTGCAGGTGTTCTGAATATTTGCTGCATGTGACCGAGGAACCTGGCCCTGTTGTGATGCATGGGCTAAAGACTGGACTTGTGTAACAGGGAATGGCGGAACAACTCATTTGCCTCAGACTTTTGAGACCACAAACAGAAGCAGATAAAATTACAATGTCCCACAGTGTCCAGAGCTCTGGTCTGTGGCTTTTGCCAGCATCCTGAAGAGCCTCTCATATAATCCACAGAATAAGTGTTGCAGAGAGAAATTGCTGACAAGAGTGGGAGCAGTTTTACATTCATGATTTTGAGATTCTCACTGAAAGCCAACTCTTCCTCAACAGCTGCCCCCAATAAAATGACTGCCACAAGAGAGGTATCTCTCTTCATCTGCTTAGAGAGATGCTCCCTCTGCATTGCTGTGTCCTAAAAATGTGTTCCTCATCCCTCAGAAGTTTTCCCCAGAGCAGCTCTGATCATCCCCATTACTACATCCCTGGCTCCCAGGTTCCAGTCACAGAAGTAAAATCGTATTTGCTTGCACACTTTGGAGTTTTGAAAAACTTTTCCTGCTGTGGGAGACATCCAAGAGGCAGAACGTTCAGCTTGTCTGACCTGTTTGCCATGGACCACATCAGTCCAATTCCTCTGGTATTCATCATGTCTATGGAGCCAGATTACTACACTGAATTTTTTATGAATGCTTTATCAGTTCCTTGCAGCCAGTTTTCAAACTTCCCCTCTCTGCCTTCCTTTGCTGCATGTAAAACTCCATTTCCTTTCCTTTCCTGGGCAGAGAAGATAAAGAGATTCAGAACTGGGCAGCGTTTGTTTGGGGCCAGCTAAAAGCCCCGCAGAGAGGCTGGCTGGTAAACAGGGAGAAATATATGGATTTGATTGGGGCTTTTTGTCTATTAGTTGTGGGTTTGATGAGGAAAATGTAGTTACCAGGGAAAAATCATGGTTCAAACTGAAAGAAGGGAAATTTAGGTTACACATTAGGAAGAAATTGTTCCCTGTGAGGGTGGGGAGGCCCTGGCACAGGGTGCCCAGAGAAGCTGTGGCTGCCCCTGGATCCTTGGAAGTGCCCAAGGCCAGGTTGGACGGGGCTTGGAGCAAGCTGAGATAGTGGAAGATGTCTCTGTCCATGGCAGGGGGTTGGAACTGAATGGTCTTTAAGCTCCCTTCCTACCCAGCCCATTCCAGGATTCTCTGATTCTGTGGTTCATGATTCCAACGGTGGATTTAAGGGTACTGACATTATTTATTGTGCAGCACACTCATACCCTGGAGTTGTAGCCGACTCCACAATCCCTTTCCTCACCACTTCTCTTTCCCCTCCCAGATCCGTTTAATTCCAGGACTTGAGAAGCTTGTAGGCAGAGAGAAGGAGAAAAAAGAGAAACGGTGGGAATGGAGTCAGAGAAAATCTCTAAGGTGAGGGGGGTCAGGTAGTGTGATTTTAATTCAAATGCAAAGGTGAAAGAAGGAAGCCTGAATGAAATCCAACCCACCACGGTGGGGTTTGATCAGCTCTGGCTGGTGAAACCAGACAGTGAGAAATGCTGCTGCAATGTTTTACCAGGAGTAAAGTCCTATGAAAGGGCTATGAGAGCTGAGGAAATTAAGGATTATTAAAGCCAGCACCAGCAGTGACAAGGGACAGCAAGCATCTACATCTGGGATTAGTGGAGATGTACAGTTGGATGGAATTTAGAGATTTTTGAGATGTGGAAGAGCAACAGGATGTGGCAAAGCATCCCTGTGAAATGGCAGATTAATGGGGGAGAGGTTGATCTTCACAGAATCCGTGTGACAAAGTTGAGGACAAAACCAGGAGGGCTTAGACAAGATTATATTTGACTGTGACAGTCATCCTAAACCACCAAGGAGTTCAGCCTGTCTCCCTCAGATGAATTGTGACTCCTGGTAAACCCATGTGCATACTTCAAACAGATTGAAACCCAGTGTAACTAAACCCATATTGAATTGCAGACTGGTGCAAGGTTATTCCAGTGAAAACGCAGCATTCAGAGGGGAAACATTAAAATGCACTGAAAAAATGAGCCAGGAAAAAAATACACATTTTGTATTTAAAAAGAAAAACCCTGTATATGGGCTAAATCAGCCTCCTAAAACCATTTGCAGGAGGCTGAAGACTGGTTTCTCTGCTGTTGAGACAGAAAAGCCGGAGCACAGAGGAGTGAAATAATTCCTACGAAAGCACTGGCAGAAGTCAGAAAGCCTTGCTGAACTATTTGTTCTCTCCACTACACCCATTTCTTCCCTCTTCTCAAGAATGAACTGAGGTTGTAAAATATTCCAGGTTTTAGTTGCACTCTGTTCATTGTGTCTGCCTGGGAATACCTTTTTTTTTTTTTTTTTTTTAATGTGGATGGGTTGAAAGGGAAAAAAAATATTTAGTGACATGTTCTTCAAACCATTTAAATACCTGCTTTTTCTCTCCTCAAACTATTATTCATTATTTATTCATACCTCTTTTCAATGAGTTTAATGATATGATACCATAACAAGTTTTATTCTGATGCATTATTTCTCTTTGAGTCTCTTGAGTAGGTTCGGATGTTAATAGAGAACAATGTCCACCTCACAAGGACAGGGAATGGAGAACATTCCCTCTATTCCTCCCCCCCTTGAAAGTTGTGCAGAATTGCCTTCCTTAAATGGGAACCGAGATTGAAAACCCTGCCAAGAGCCTGAGCTCAAAGGTAAAATTAGTGTCAGAGTACAAGTAAGGAAAACACTCCTAATTTTATAGTGCCTTTCATCTGAGTATTTCAAAACATCGCCCAGATATTGATCAAGACGTTCTGAGGGATTTTTTATAGGTCAAGCACGTCAGTATGAATTTCCCATCACAATGTCAGAGGTGAAAAGCAGCTAGAATGGAAAGAATGCTTCCAGTGGTTTGTTTCTAACAGCTGAGAAAGGCAAATCAAAATGGAAGAGTTCAATTATTTTTGTAACAATGGGAGGGATTTATTCTTATGTGTGTATTTAAGGGGGTGTTTGGTGAGAAGTCCACAAAGAAAAAGTTCCTGGATTCAGAATTAACCCTTTTTATGTCATCTCTTTGAAATAGAATTATTGAGGTAGCACTCATATTTATTTAAAGTTTATTTCATAGACCCTTGGAATAGCAGAAGATTAAATGATGCTGAAATCAGATATAATGAGAGTTGCTCATGTTCTTTCCTCATCCTGATTCCAGCACTCACTCAGACCCTGTGGCCAAAGCTTTTTGCCCTCTCCATTGCTTGTGCCGATTGTTCCTTAACCAGTTTTATTGCAGCTGATGCCATGGCTTTCCTGCTTTCCATGAGATGTCTTTTCCGACCAGATTCCTTTTGGCTGTGGAGAGTTGAACATAGTGATGCAAATACTCTACACTGCTGGTGTGGAGGTACTCTCCAGAGTAACCCACGAGTAGAATGCAGAACGCAAATCAAAACTCAGTCGATCAAAACCAACCTGAAATTCGGGTGATCTCATGTGATTGGCATCGTTTCTAAATTAGTTATACATTTATATTCTCTTGGGTGAGCTCAGTATCCAAAGGGATTTTCCCACCTCTTTAAAAACGGAAGCCAGATTTAGGGGGAGCAGTATAAAAGCCAAGAGAGCTCGAGGGCAGAAAAATTTCTTTCCACTGCAAAACTTAAAACAGGAAGCAGGAAGGCTGGAAGAAATCTTTGGTATTCAGGAACTTCGAAGACTGTAGATGGTGTTATTACTCTGACAGTTGGAAGGAGAGTTCCAATAAAACTTTGCCATTTAAGGCATTTTCTTGTTGTATTTCAATTGAATTCTTGGGGAACAAGTTTATGGGGATTATATGCAGATGAGACTTGAAAAGTTGTCTTTTTAATTTTTTTTTTTTCAAAACTGGTTTCTGTAAAGCTTTAACAGTGACACAGGTGTTGTTTGAAAAAACCTAAGATGTAATTACCCGAGATTTGGAGAGTTACTAATGATTCTTGGAGAAAATGAGAAGCAATTTGGTCGTGCTCTGTTAATATGTGAAGTGATTTATAAGGGGAGCAGTAATGAATGTTGTCACTTCTAAACAAAACAAAGCACTTGTAAAGAACATTGATCTGTCCTTTTTTTTTCCCCCCAGAACTTAGATGGATGAAGATTATAACATCAGCAAGTTTAACTAAGATGAGTTAACTCTGCCAGCTACAAACTCTTCTTCAAAGATATTTCTCTCATTCTATGTAAACCAGGTTTTTTTCTTTTTGCTTCATGATATATTTCGACTTTGATCAACCCAAAGGCAAGTGCATATCCAAATAAAGCAAGATAACCTAGGAATTACCATTATTAATTTTTAATATTTTGATCATCTTACTCAAGATGACAACCAGACTCTAATTTTGCTTTATTCCTTTTTTTTTAATAAAGAACACCATGCCCTTGATTAAAGGGGAATTAACAGAAGCACCACAAAGCCCTGCAATTTCAGCCAAATTATTCTGCAGTCACTTCTCAGCTACCTGTGGATTCATTATCCTGTTTAATGTGGCAAAAACTTCTCATTGGATCATAGAATATCCTGCAGGACTTCTCTCAGTGTAACTCCTTATTTATTTATTGTTAAGGTGTCTTTGCCATCCAAAACAGTTTGAATAATGGAAGTAAGAAGTTTTCTAGTAAATGTTGCATTCTTGGTTAAAAAAGGTAGAATGAATGCTGAGTGTTGCAACAGTAATCGATGAACAAATACCCTCATGAGACACAGAAATTAATTTACAAAATTAAATGTGCTAAATACATGCTAAATATATTGACTCCTTTGCCTCTTATGAAAGATCAAACTTAATGACATTTGCTTACTAATCTTTCATTTTTCAATTAACACAGGCAAAATATATTGGATGGGTATTCTATTCCCTGTGTCTTGATCTCAGAGAGGAAATAAATTCTTTGGTTTCTGCAAGGGGACGTCCCAGACGCACTTTCCCAGGAAAAGGATTCAGGTGTCTGGGAAGTCTGGGAGGACAGAAGAACAAACAATTTGTCTGTAGGTTCCAGCCAATTTTTTTTCCTACTAAATATTCCCTTGCCCTCCCTCTCCCTGGGAACAGGATGGTGATATCCAGCTCTCCTTTGCTGTGGGACACTGGTGGGCACAGCAGATAAATCATTCCAAGGAGTGTAAAAACAAGTAAATGGTTTGGATCATCACACCTGGGTCTTGATCCTGTGCCATGGCCCAACATGAAGAGCTAAGAACTTCTCCATATCCAAACAAACTGAGAATTTTATCTAAATAGACAGCGCAACAACATTTTTATGAAGAGCTGAAAGTCATCCAGAGAGAAAGCAAACAAACTGCAGTAATTTCTCCAGCTGTCAAAAGGCACTTGACAGAATTAAGCAAAATTAAAGTGGATATCTCCAGTTTGTGAGTAAATGTGGCTTTAGTTCTTATTTTGCTTTCATAATTGGAACAAGACACGGTGAAATTGTCTGGACGCCTCCGTGTTAGAAATAAATTAGTTCCCCTTCATAGTCTCTTAAGAAGAGAGACTTAGCAAAGCCTGCTGCTTTCTGCTTATTTACTGAGGCTCTGCAGTTATAATGAGGCAAATACAACTTGCTAAACAGTGAGGATGCAAATGGAAAATTAAATCTGTGAGGAGCTGCCTTCGGGCAGAGACAATAATTCAGCTGCACACACCGATTTGCGTTTCATCGGGTTGGAACGTTAGAGTGCTACCACAACGTAGGCAAACGTGGTTTGGACTGAGGGTAGTGCCACGAGGGGAGAATTCCAGACTCTCAGCTGGCTCTGATCAACTGAGATGACCTAATTCTGCTCAGGGTCCTCCTTGCAGGGATCACAGGCTCCAGTTTAACTGAAATAACCAAGGATTTTCCCCCAAACAGGGCTGGAAGAGGTGTCAGTCTCGCTGAAGATGGATTGATGCAAAGGAAGGGATGGAAGCATGGATTGGTCGTTGGGTTATGTCAGTCAGTGCTCAAATCCAGACCGACCACCAGCTCTGCAGGAGCAAACACGAGATAGGGGAGTTTTAACCAAATCTACCTCCATGTGCTTTTCCCTGCGACACACCTCAAAATCCAAATTTTCCATGTCATGTTGGAATGGTCTTTTTGGGAACATCCCTCAGCAGATCTATATACATCACCCAAGTTTCCAACCCTTCTTCTTAAGGCTTCCCTTTCTTTTTCTTTCATACTCGTATCCTCATTTCCCTCACCTCAAAACCTTTAGGATAACAGATTATCTTCTGGTAGCACCAATATTATTTTCCTGTCTCTCTCCCCTTAACCCCACTGACCTCTCAGCTCGTTGCACTGAGCCTGCTGGGGCTGATCTCCCCGCAAATCCTTTTCTCTGCATCCCATCTTATCTTTTAGCTTTCTGGGAGTTCCCATCCCATAAACATCAAAAAGCCTTTCAAATTCCCATCAGCATATGGAACAGCACTATCATCGTCCCTGAACTCAGAATGAGGAATAGTTGTTGTCCATCCAAAGGCATGAAATAAACCTTCCACTCAAGAGCTTTAACTTGGAAGCTTGTTAGGCTCTCCTTGTTCCTTTGAAATTCATCTTGAATTTCAGAACACAAGGTGCACCCACCACGGTGAAACTGGCGTCTCATACCTGACTTCTCACACCTTTCAGCATCTTTTTTTTGTTCCAAAAGAGCTCAAGTTTGCTTATTTACTTCTTTGTTTGCTTTGTTCGTTTGTCTTCATGGAAAGCAACAAATAATACTCTTTGCTCTGGGAAGGTAATAACTCTTCAGGGCAGTCTCTTGAGCATTCATATCCCTCAGAAAATAAAAGAATTTTTCACATAGTTAATAAAAAAAGGAAATTAGAGGTCAAGAGCCAAGCATCCATTGATGTTCTAATATTCTATTTCTTTATTGCCTTTGTTTGCAGTGAGAGAACAAAATTACAATGGCTGGAATTTTTTTAACAAAATTGGATTATAGTGTTGGTAGATTGATGACTCTTGGCACTCAAAGTCCTTGAACAAGCCCTCAAAAAATGCTGGAAGGAGACCCTCTTCTACTAAAGTCAAATATTCCAAGTGTTCTTCAAACAGATTTGATGATGCACATCAAACCTTGACTTCTACAGAAAGAAAAGTCTTGTCCCTTGTCCATGTTTCCTCCATGACTCCAGGGTTTCTAATGGTGATGCGTTTACCTTTTCATTTGTCTTCCCCCAAAACACGAAGAATCCAGTCCTAGAAACTCCAGCAAAGTTTTTTCTCTTCTTTTTCACTTCTTTCCACCAACCCTTTCAATTAATTCTTGTGACAGTCGGTTCTGCAGTGCTGCTGACACTGAGTGGGGGACTCTTACCCAGTAATCACTTCCACAGCTGTGGTGTTGGCTCCCTTGCTCACTCCTAAACTTACTTCATTTTTATCTCAAGGAATATCTCGAGCATTTGTGCTTGGAATTCAGATTTTTTGAGTTGGCTTTCAGTTCTCTGGAATTATCTAGGTCTTGTGGTTTAAACCCAGCCAGGAACTGAACACCACACAGCTGCTCACTCATCCTCTGCTCCCAGCAGGATGCAGGGAAAATAAATGAGAGGGTAAAAGTGAGAAAACCTGTGGGTTGAGATAAGAACAGTTTAGTAATTGAAATAAGAGAATAATTGTGACAACGAAACCAACAATAATAACAATAACCATATCCATGAGAACAATAACCATAATCATAACCTCAATATAATATAATGAAAAGGGAAATATTTTTTTAAAAGAGAGAGAGGGAGCAATAAACCTGAGGAAAAACAAATGATGCAAATGAAAAACAATTTTTCATCACCAACCAAGCAATGCCCAACCAGTCCCCAAGCAGCCATCCCTGGCCAAATTTCCCACTAGTTTGTATGCTGAGCATGGCTCCATAGGGTCTGGAATATCCCTTGGGACATTTGGAATCAGAAGAGAAAAGGCCTTGACTCTGAGCAAGGGCTGCTTAGAAATAACTAAAATATTCCTGAATTATCAACCCTGTTTTCAGCACACTTCCAAAATTTAAGCTCATATTAGCAACCATGAAAAAATTAACGCTGCTCCAAAAAAAAAAAAACCCAAAAATCAGCACATGGAGTTTTCACTGTGAAGGGGAAGGGTATCTTGTTCCCTAGAAGTCTTAATTCCTCAGAAGCCTTAATTCCTTAACATCTCTGTTGCGACAGACAAGAAGAGAAGTTGGCTACCATCATAATGTGGTTAAATTAACAGGGATTAATGACTTTTGTACATTTTTTCCCCTGTGTCATTGCAGAAATCCCTCCTGACCTCACGTTTTTTTCACAGAATTCACCACAGTAAATACTGGCTACAGAAATACATTATTCACAACATTAGGTTAGATTTGATTTACTCCCTGGAACAGAATTCCTTACCAGTTCCCAGGGAGCCACAGCCATTCACAGGAACATTCCTTTTCCATAAAAAAATGACCAGGACTTTCAAAAATCCAGCATCTCCAGTACAGTCCCAAAGGAATTTCTGGGGGCTGCTCAGTGTCCTGAATTTCCAGGAAAGTCAGTAAACTGGAAAGTTGTAAGTTGCTCATAAATTTTAAATTCTATGCCCTGTAAATAAAAATACAAGAGAAATCAGGATCCTCTTGCAGTAACTTAATATAGGCACTGTCCCAGTGCAGTAAATCTTTTCTATGTGCCGTGATTAGAGCTGTGATTTAGGATCATTTCAGACACCTACAGTAAATAACAAGGCTTTTCAGTGGTTGTTATGTCATCATACATCCTGCAGCCTTCCCATTCAATTCTGTGTCCAGGACTGATTTTAGGGGTTGTCTGGAATGGTTGACACTCTCCTTTTCCTTGCTTCTTTGTGGATTTGAGTTACAGACACATCTACACAGGCTCCCGGGCTCCCTGCCCAAACAAACCAGCAAGTCCCCTTCAGGAAAGCATCCAGAAGCTGTTGGCAAGATAAACTCGGCTCCAGACAGTTGGCTCCAAGCAGTTATGGATGTGAACCGTGTCTAATTTCAGTCCCCTTCATCTGAAGCAATCCTTCAGTGTTATCCCAGAAAGATTTATGCATTCCAATACTTTTTTTTCCCACCTATAAACAAGGAATGAAAGGTGCTCTCATACTCATCCTGTAAAAACAGAGCTCTGGGGTGTTACACATGAACAAAACACCTGCAAAAACCTTCCAGTAATTCCATTTCAGGACCTCTCTAAACCATCGCTACCTCTCCCCGCCTTCATTCCTCGCTCAAATACGGAATCAAGAACCACTGAGGTTGGAGAAGACCTCCAAGACCATCGAGTCCAACATTTGACCCATCTCCACCATGTCAGCCAGCCCAGAGCACCGAGTGCAACGTCCAGTCCTTCCTTGGACACCTCCAGGGATGGGGACTCCAAACCTCCCTGGGCAGCCCCTTCCAACGCCTGACCACCTTGCCATGAAAAAATTCCTCCTGGTGTCCAACCTGAACCACCCCTGGCACAGCTTGAGGCAGTTTCCTCTCATCCTGTCCCTGTTCCCTGGGAGCAGAGCCCGACCCCCCCCGTCTCCACCCTCCTGTCAGGTTCTGTGCAAAACCAAGTTCAGAATCAACAAATTCCTTCCTGTGCTACCAAAAGCTTCCAAACTTTTGTGTAGAAAACCAAAAGTGAGAAGAACAATTTGTCTGAGATTGATTCCCTGCTTTATGGCAGCAACACTAATAAAGCAAGCTTCGTGCATTTACCCCGGAAGATGCAATAATGGAATTAAAAGGGCCATGTTTAAATGCAAGCTGTGTTTTTTGGAGACCTTTTTCTCTTTATTCTTCATCAGCTCCTGAAAAAATGCAGTTGAAACTTGCTTCCAGAACTACGTTCCAGAATAGAAAGTATTTAAAAATTTACATTAAATAAGAAAGAGTTGGAACTGCCAAATTTAAAAAGAAAGGGAAATGTAGGTGTTGGAATAATAAGCCAGGAAATATTTTAGGTATTTTCTTTCTTTAATAGATTGATTTAAATTCTAATTAGAAAACAAAAATAATGGCTTTTGGGTGTTGATTTTCAAAAAGAAGTTTCTACATTTTTTTTCAGCTCTACAAGTCACTTCTACTTTAGGAATTAAAAGAAATAGATATCTCAGAGAAACAAAGGTAAGACTGTGAGGCAGCTACACATAATTTCAGGTTAAATTGTCTTCAGCCTGTCTTCTATCACAACTGCGTTTAATGCTTGTTGGGATGTGGAAATGTCTCTGTAGCTGCTAAAAATAAAGGGCAGCCGAGCAGAAATGGAATGAAAAGCCATTTTTGTCTGTGTTTTAAAGTGCTCTGTACTTCACACACTTAAGTCATAGTGGAGATTTTATTAAGTGGAAACAGAAATCTCTTTTCTTTGGAACTTCGAGGAGAAAATGGCTTTTGAACAAGAAAAATAATGTAATTTCAGGTTTTAAATACAGCAAAAGCCCTACGACATTTTCAATTATTGCAATGTTCAAGACATTATTTATTTAATATCAGGCATAAAATAATACACAATGTGTATAGAATATATACAGCATATATCTTTTAAAAGAGGACCAAAAGGTAACAGTTAGAATGAAACATAAATATTTTGACACTGGAGGAACCCTTGATCCAAAATTTACCTTGCCTTTAGCATTTTCTTCTTGCCTTTCACTTCTCAAGTCTATGTAGCTCCATTAAATATTTGGCCTTGGGTCAATTTTTTTTTTATTTTCAGGAAAAGTGTTTTACTGGATCATTTCCATGGATGTCAGCACCTGGTTTTGATGGAAAAAGGGAAGATTGTCCTCTGGTTGAGTATTTATTTATTCAGGTGTGTGTCTGGAGAAAGTTCTAAGTTCTTCCTTCCTTTCTTTAGATGCTTTGTACGACACATCACAATTTTTCAGACTAAGTCAGAAAATTACAGATTCAGAGATTTTTATTTTCATATTTACTCGAATTCCATGCAGCCAAATTTTGTGAGTCATTGATTTGAAAATTTTAATAACAAACAAAATGACTAAAAATGTAACAGAAAGAGTTTCATCCATCAGAACAGATGACCTTGGCTTTTCAAGGGGTGTTTCTTCCTTTTCTCTGACTACACAGGAAGAACAGGTATTTAAAATGAGCAGAGCATATACTTTTTCAGTTGACTGAATTAAGGAAAAATCAATTTAAATCCATTTTCTAAGCATTTCTTCTGCTGCATGTGTGCCAATTTCAATATTGGTTGTGGGTTGGATTTTCTTCTGGGGAGAAGGATTTAAATTTCTTTTTTGTTGCTTTGTGTTTTGAGGTGTTTTTTAAGTATTTCCTTTTTTTTTTTTTCATTTTTAAGATGTGACAAATTTTTTCTGCCCTTATTGAGGTTCATTTTTTTGGGAGGTAACACACCATGACCAGTCTAATGCATGAAATACGGTGTGGTGGTGTTGTCAGCCAGCCAAGGGGAATGCAGAGAACAGCGCCTCATTTTTTAATTTTCCAGTTTTATTTTGGATTACCAAATTTCCCAATATGATTTGTTTCACTACTTCCTGTGTGTTTCCTATGCCAGAATTGTCTGTTATGGGAGAGCAAAAAGCGAGTGGCTTTCATCCTTTGTCAAATATCAAAATCCATTCTGCAGTGATAGGACAAGGAATAATGGGTACAAATTAAAAGAAATTTAGGGGAATTTAGGTCGGATATTGGGAAAAAATTATTTCCTGTGAGGGTGGAGAGGCCCTGGCACAGGGTGCCCAGAGAAGCTGCCCCTGGATCCCTGGAAGTGTCCAAGGCCAGGTTGGACAGGGCTTGGAGCAGCCTGGGCTGTGGATCTATAGCTACTTTGATTTGGACAATTTGTAAGATTTTTAAATAAATTTATGTTAAAGGAACTTCGTCTCATCCTTTCATGTTTACTTGAGCAGAAATGGATCAAAATCACATCCCTAGCTTGAATTTTTAATAATCACTTACAGCTCTGCAAAATTAGAACAGAAATTTTAAAAAGTCAACACTGTCAACAAGAATCATCTTTACTGGAAGTCAAATTCAACATTTTTTCGATATATTTTGTTTCATTTTAAGCTTTTCTCGGTCATTATGTTTTTCTTTTGATTACATTATTGGCTGAGAATATTAAAGTGAATAACCAAACACATTTTGAACCTTTTTCCACAGGGACATGATGATACAAGTTTGCTGTAATATAATAAAAAACAAGTATCTGCTTATGGGGTTTTTTTTGCTTGTTTTAAAGAACGCTGATAATGGTTGTCGGAATACAGTCACAGGGGACTGAAAAAATATTTCAAATATTTGAAAATTTGATATGTGATAAGCACTGCTTCCCAAACTGGACATGTCTTCTCACTATTCATTTTCTTTTTATTGTCACGCTGTATTTTTTACCCTTTCTTTAGAAAACAAATCCTGTTGAAGGGTTTTCCTCTCGTTATTGACTGGGGTTCATCTCACTTAGCTACAGAGACCTGAAAGTCTGTGGGTGTTGGAACGTTTGGCTTTTCCAGAGTGGTGATTCCAAGTATAATTTCCAAGAGAATCAGACAGCACTGCTGAGTTTGGCAGGGTTTTCTGGTTATCGTTTAGTCCTGGCCCCCTGCTCTGCTTTGATCAGAGCCCCAGCTAGAGCAGAGCCATGTCCAAATTGCTTTTGAACCTCTCCGAGGATGGAGACTCCACAATGTCCTGAGGCAACCTGTTTCTCTTCAGCCACCCTCACACTAAAGAAGAGTTTTCTTATGCTTAGCTGGATTTCTGGTATTTTAGTTTCTGCTTTTTTAGCTCTTTTCCTGTCACTGAGAAGAGACTTGCTCTGTCTTTACTTCTCCATCAGATGTTTACACCCATTGGGAGATCCCCTGAGCCTTCTCTTCTCCAAGATGAGCTGTTCCAGCTCTCAGCCTGTCCATACAGGTCAGATGTTTCCAGCCCTTTACCATCCTTACGGTCCTTCCCTGGCCTCACTCCAGGACAGCCCAGTCTCTCCTGTACTGGTGCTCGGTGCTGGACCCAGCACTCCAAGTGTGTCAGCAGAGCTGAGCTGAGGGGAGATGTTGGACTGAGAAACTGTGGATAACTCATCCCTGGAAGTGCTCCAGACCAGGCTGGATGGGCCTTAGAGCAGCCTGGGGTAGTGGAAAGTGTCCCATGGCAGGGGGCTGGAATGAGATGATCTTTCAGGTCCCTTCCAACCCAAACCATTCTGGGAGTCCATGAAGGATCACCTCCCTTGACCTGCTGGCCATGATTCTCCCAGTGCAGCCCAAGATGCTGGTGGCCTTTTTTTTGCCACATGGACACATTTCAGGCTCATGGTCAACTCATCATCCCTGAGGACTCCAAGGGACTTTTCTGCCAAGCTACTTTCCAACCTGTTGGCCCCTGGTCCATGCTTCTGCGTGGAGTTATTGCTCTTCAAGAATTAAAATGACATATAAAACTCACTTAGACTTAACAGTGAAATATTAAGATGCTGCCACATGAATCACTCTCGTGGCAATGTACCTGCATCTAATTCCTCTTGGCTTTAATGCATTCCAACAGGAAGGAAGTGCTTATACACCTTTCAAGGGCTGAAATTAATCATTCTGCTAAAAATCATAGAGAATATGTATGAAGGTAGAAAAAAGCAATCATTGATCCTTTCCACAGCAAGCATGTTATCCCTTTTTCTGTTTCCCAGAATCACCTGAGTCTTTAGAGCATCCTGATCCGGTGCATTTTAAATAACCTCAGCCTGACTTCTGATGTTGCCATTTGCTTCAAGCTCCTTTAATCTTTGAAGAAAATTGTTCCAGTCTGCAAACTGAATGGGTCATCACTGAATTAAAATCTAAGGAGGGACATGAAGCTCTGCTGGTTGGACTCCCCGTCCCACTGACTTCATTATTTCATGCAACATTTGAAAAGTGTCCTGAGCCTGTGGGAAATTATAAATCTCCTTAGTGCATTGAAGAGAAGGAACAATTCTATCTCCAGAGCAGTTTTTTGGTCAGAACCCTTTGTTCCATATGAACAGGCGTGTGCTTGTCATTTTGCTTTTCAGAGTGCAGAGACTCACCCCTTTAGTTTATTCTTCACACCTGAATAAGTCTCACCTCCAGCAGGAACTTTGAGACCTTCTCAATGAAAATGACAGCGTTGCTCCTGACAGCACATCACACACCAAAGTTGCTTAGAAGTGGAAAGTGTTGCACAAGACTGGGATGGAGAACGACAGGTAAAGGTTCTCCTTCTTTTCAGGTGCTTTCTTTATGGAGTCTGAGCCAACATTTGACACCTTTGGCAAACTGAGTGAAACTTTCTCCTTGAGCGACCCCACAGAAACCAAAGGAACTCTCTGTGGAAGATGTTCTGCTCCCAGAGAGCAGAGACAAAGGCATTTTGATCTGTGAAAGGTCAAAATTTTGATCTGTGCAACAGCATATCCCGCTGGACAGGATTTGGGCAGACAGAGGGCTTGAAAAGGCTTGTGGTAGATTGAGGCACAGACCCTTTATGTGACACCCTTTGGGACTCATTCTTTCCTTTGATAGAGTCTGTATTTTCCATTCTGTGACCTTTAGCTGCCATCAGATGTTGTATCTGATGGTGTTCACCCTTGTGTGGGGTGATGCCACTCCCCTGTCTCATCTAGGAGTGTGCAAAGCAGGTTTCTTCTCACATTTGAGGCTAGATTGCTCGTTTATCTAGTAGGCAAATTTATTATCACTGTTTTCTCCTCCTTTTTGTAGGCAACCTTCATCCTGTGCCCTGGAAGGAGCTGCACTGGGGTGTGACTGTGTTTTGTGTGTGGTTTTGCACCAAATGATCTTTGGAGGTCCCTTTAAGTATAAATCAGTCTATGTTTATGGCCTGAAGCCAGGCCAGGAATACAAAAGATGTAAATCCAGGCAGTAGCTCTTAGCAGGCATTCCTAGGATGGTGCTCCTAGGATGTGGGAGATACGTTTCTACTGTTTAGATCAGAATGAGTAATGGGTCTGTCCCCCAACATGCACGACATCCCTGCACCTGACTGGGCAGAGACAATGGGAGGGGAAGGGCAGAAGAGGAGAGTGGTACAGGCTCCAGATGGAAATTCTCTTGCCTTTCCTAGTAAAGCTTCCCTCAGATAAGTCAATCCTGTGAGCCTGGGGCCTAAAGCTCATCCTGTTGTTGAACATGCTTGTGCTTTGTCATGGTTCTCATCACCACAAGACAACACAGATGGTTCAGACTCATTTCTCAGTTTGCACCTGAGGTCTGTTATTCCAGCAAGCCTTTTGGTATTGTCCCAGAATCGCAGAATGGTTTGGATGGGGAGGGACCTTAAAGATAATCTTGTTCTATACCTTCCACTATCCCAGGTTGCTCCAAGCCCTGTCCAACCTGGCCTTGGACACTTCCAGGGATGAAGCAGCCACAGCATCTCTGGGCAACTTGTTCTGGTGCCTCATCACTCTCACAGCCAAGAATTTTTCCCTCCTATCTAATTTAAATATCTCCTTTTTTAGTTTGAGACATCTGCCATTTACACTTACCTGTGTAAAAAGTCACTCTCGCTCCTTTTCCATAGCCCTCTTTAGGTACTGGAAGGGGCTCTAAGGTGTCCCCAGAGCCTTCTCTTCTCCCTGAATAATCCCAGCTCCCTCAGCCTGGCTATTGAAATGGGCTTTATTAAACCCCAGCCTGCTGTTGAAATCAGCCTGATGCCTTCTCGTGTAGGATCCAAGCTAAACCAGAGTTTTATGATGACACCACATCTACCTGCCGTGACTGAAATAAAAATAGTGGCTAAAATCAAAACAGACCCAGTTTTTAAGGCCTTGTTAGAAATCCCCAATAAAATATCCCCCTAAATGTATTCTTGAAAATATCAGAACATATTCTGCACTCCTGTCTGCTGTCCTCAGTCCTATGAAATGCATCCCCTGGCACCAGTGACTGCATGCCAGCATCTCTGCATGTACAGACAAAGGAGCACAGGGCAGAAAAAGGGAAGTTTTCTTTCTGTGGGAGATGATGGAAATGAATGTAGGGGAGAAAACCCCTTTTTGCTTCCCCTCTCAGTTTATTTGGATCCAATCTGCCCCGCTTCATTTATTAAGCATCTCTTCTTGATCTCTGGCAGAAAAGGATCTTGCTTTAGGCAGACTCTCGGTTCTTGTGCACAGAAGGGAATAACTTGATTTACTTTGCCAGAGTTCTTGGCAGTTCCTGACCCCCTTAAACTAAAGTTACTCCCGTTTATGTCTGGGGCAAACGGTGTAAAAAGCAGGCAAATTTGTGCTATTTGGGTCTCAGGTAGGAATCAAAATTTTGCTGCCACAAATTCAATCTTCTCAATCACACAATTCCAAGTATGAAAGGAAGGGAATGTGGTGATAAAGTGTGAAATAAAAAAGGAAAACTTCCAGGAAATGGATTTGTTCTTCTGCCATCGTGATTCTTGCATGCCATGATTTTCTGCTAGTTTTTGTATCAATTTCATCTTCTTATGAGAAGGGTGTGGGACTGAAGGTGATGAGGTGATTGAGCACCAGGACCTGGATTGGAAGGATGCAGCTGTAGGAGGTGCATGAACTCAAGGGAGGAACCATTTTTGAGTTCCTCAGCTTTTCCTGAGTGAAAAATGGACAAATTGTCTAATCTGGCTCTGTCTCATTTTATCCACATGCAAAATGAGGGGTGCACTATAAATTTCTCTGCTGTATATGAAGCACTGTGTCAAATTGGGAAAAAATCCATCATAGAGTTAAAAAAAGGCTCTCCACAAAAAGGTAACATTTTTGCTAATAAAAGGGACAGTTCCCAAATTCTCTGTTTTACCTCTTTGATAAACTCACTTGAATCACAACCTTTATTTGCAATGTGGCCACAAAAACATGTGAGCAAGAAGGTGATGAACCTCTGAACAAAACCCTGTCTCTGAATGCCCTCGCTTTGACACGGTGGGACAGAGGATGTTGCATTTCAAGTTTTAAATGGGGTATTTAAGGTTGAAGAGGGGAATGGAAGCAAAAACCCAAACCCCACGTGTGTGTGCAGGTGTCTGCTGTGCCACCAGGCTGCTGCAGCCCCGCAGGAAAGTGCCACCCCCCTCTCCTGGCTCCAGAGTGACTTCAGAGGTTTAAGAGAGGGAAAACAAATGTTTGACAACCTCAGACTCCACGGATCAGAGATATAATGGATATTGTTTTACAGTGATATTTTTAGGCTAAACAAAAATAGTTGGGAGTCAGAGCTGGCAGTGGAATATTCGTTTGCAAAGGTGATTGATACTGACTTTAATTAAAATAGATCCTCCCACGCAGGTCCCTCCTCTCCCATTAAAACTCCTCTTGAAATTACTATCTGTTTATTGTTTATAAATAGCCAGAGGTTTTTATAGCTCATTCTTGGCCTGATCAACAGCAGGTTTGACTTTGACTTTGAAAGAAATGAGGTTTAGTGTTAATAAATTCAATAATTTTCCATTTCATTTTTCTTCCCATACAAAAGTTTATTTAGTTTCTCCTTTCTATTTCTCCTCAATCATCCATGTAGTGTCTTATTTTGTTTTGTTCTACTTTATTTTCCTTCTGTAGCATTCTTATTTTTTTCCTCATCTTCTTCAATTTAATACATGCTCTTTGTCAGTGTTTGCTCCACAGCTGAGTATATTTTACATTTATCTGAATTAGATCTCATTTCTAGCTATAACAGTGATCTTTTATTTAAATTGTTCCTGTTTTCCTTCATCTGGCTACTCCTAATTCCTGAACCTTTCATCCATTACCTTGAAATAAACATTTTTCAATACCGTAGTCATAGTTATATATAAAAATATAAAAAAAACCCCTGCAGACAGAGAGCAGATCTTCCCATAAATCACTGACCCAGATTTGCTCTGAGCTGTTTTTAGATGGAGCACATTTACTGTGACAACCCTTAATTTATATTGGGAAAGATGAAAATGTAGCAAGAACTGGTATTGGAAAAAATTATATTTAAGCCTCTTTCCCTTGTGTTTAGGAGAGTCTTCCACTCAGAAACAACAAGAAAACACAGTTTTAGGACCATTAAAAAATTCTGACAGATTTAGAAGGTTGAGCTTTATCACCTCAAGATGTCTTTTTCCACTAAAATTTATTATTTTCCTCTTTTTTTTTTTTTTTTCCTGCCCTTAGTGCATCTTGACTGGCAAGACTTTCTCTGGATCACGGCCTCTCCAACACTGAAGACTTTTGGGAAAAGGAAAGATTCAGTTTAAACTAGCGAGAAGAATGGGGCCACAACAATCCCTGGCAGGCACTTTTCCACACTCAATTATTTCCATTTTTCTGTAAACAGCAGGACGTTTCTGATAATTGTATTTTCCCTGCAGTTTGGCTGCAGAAAGCCAGCTCTCCCTGTTTTCCTGCTGCTCATTTGTGGGGTGTGAACTGTGCTCTGCTGGGCAAAGTTTCACTCTGGGTTTTGCATCAACGACGTTTGAGCTGCTCTGGGGTTAAACCTGGGCTCGGTAACGGGGCTGGGGTTGATCTGGCTCATTATTTTTGTGACTCAGCTCATACCTACGCAGTGTGGGGGCATCCAGATCAAATCCCACGTTTCGAAAAGAAGACAGAAATATTTCCCTTTTCAGCACGCGTATTCAATCCAAATTAATTGCCTATAAATGTTCTTCAGTTGTAGGATGAGGGGTGTTAAGTCAAAATATCATAATCACTGTTGTCAAACATTTTGCAGCACACGGCTGATATTTCACCAGAAGTTTCAGTGAAATCAGCAAGAAAATCACCCTCAGAGTAAGGAATTTATTCCCAATATTTAACCTAAATCTACTCTTCCAGTTTAAGGCCATTCCCCCTCGTGCTACCACTGCCTGCCCCTGTGTAAAATCCCTCTCCTTTTCCATAGGACAGCACTGGGCAGCAGTTTAAATTCCCATTGAAGTTCGGACATCTCTCATTTTAGTGTATTTTTAACAAGACATAAGTTAGGCACACTCCATATATATATATATTTATCCCCAAAGTTCAGCTGCTTATTCCCAGTGAATTAATTCTGATGTTCTCTGATTTAGAGGCATGGAAAGCTAAAAATAGGCGACTTCTTAACAACCTGTGATACTTCAGAGCCTTGATACTTCATAATTCCCTTCAAAAATTTATTGTGCTCTGCTTTGAATGTAGCTGGCCTTCATTCCCCTCCTCTTCTTGAGAGGCTGTTACAAAGCCTTGAAAACCATAAACCCTGTAATTTCCACTCTATATGCATTTATACTCCATTTCTACCTGTTTTATCCTGACTCTCAGTGACTTTTCATTTAAATCTCTCTCCATCTGCTTTCACCCAGCCTGTTCCCTCTCAGTCTTCATTTTTTCAAGGCTGGAAACATTCTCTGACTCCTGAAGAGTTTCCCATTCCCCTGGCCAACCTGGACACCTCTGTTTTTCCAGCTTGGCCTTTCAGGCTCGGTTGAAAATTTCAGAAGAGCAGGTAAAGATCCCCGATTACTGGAATTTCATGACAATGGTTATATTTCAGTCTGATTTTGGCTCTGAATGGTGAGTTTACTTTTCATTGTCGTGGGAATATTGGGACAAGAGTCCTGGACCAGTTCTAGGGATTGAGCCTGGGCCTGATGTGTGATGAAGATTAACAATGGCTAAAAACTTTCACCATTGAGTGGTTTTTCTCATTAAACCATTGGGTGAAGTTTTGCCAGGCTCATTCTCAAAATGAAAAGGTTTTAATGAGGGAAAAGACAGAAAATGCTGTCAAATCCAGAGATCTTTCACCATAATTTGTTCACATCTTGGATCCAGGCACATGAGCTGGCATTCTCAGTTGCCAAGGCATTCAGAGATGCTACAACTCAAATCTTTCCTGCTTTTCTCCTGGACACCTGTGTGATATCCAGAGTAATTCCAAGAGAATATTTATTATTGCAAATGTGATACTGGCATGTGCTAAGAGATTTTCTGATCCAGCCATTGATCTGTTTGTTTTACACAACAGAATCTTTCTGTTAAAATTATATTGGGAAAACATTTTGCTGCTGGCTCCTAGAACTGCACATGGAGCCTGGAAAATGCCATCATTAAAACAAAACAAGAAAAAGCCAAAAAATAGCAAAACTTCTGCACCTAATGTACTGAAATTATCACAGAATGATAGAATGGGATGGGTTGGAAGGGACCACAAAGAGCTTATTTACTGTTCCTCTCAACAGGTCCTAGGTCTGAGTAGGAAACGTGATGTGTGATCCAGTGTTCATGGATTAAATGACACAGAAGGAAAAATAAGAAGAAAGTAAAAGTCAGGCAGAAAACCTCTGTTTATCTCTCGTGAGCTAAAACTATTGCCAGCATGTCAGGGCAAAAAATATTATTTTGAGATGACATGTTAGGGTTCCAGTGCTGGGCAATATAGAATTTTCAAGCCATGTTGAAATTGTAAAAAAATATAAGATTTGTAAACCTGAAGTAAATAATCATAGAGTCATTTGGGCTGGAATAGATTCTTTAGTTTATTGAGTCCAACCATAAAATCAACACTCTCAGGTCCAGCAGTGTATGCAAACAAAAGGTGTGACACACTCTTTATAACATACTTTTTTTTAGTGTTTTAGATTCTCTGTCGCTCTCTGGCACCCAAAAGTGAAGAGGGCTAATACTGAGCTGGCAATGAATTAGCAAAAAGGGTTAAAATGTTTAATTTTGCATTTGACAGCTGTGGCTGCAGAAATTACTGTCAGTCAGGGCAGTCTGGGCACAGGGAGAATTTAGGTGGAGTTTCATAGTAAATAATTTCATTGGTAAATGTGGTGGGATGTCTTTTTGACTCCCAGTCTGCACACCTGGTGGCTCAGGTGTCTGTTTGTAATTAATGACAAACCCAATCTTTTCCAGGATGGTTTCAGGAGAGTTTTAGGCACTGTTATAGAATGAGATTAATTGGTCCAAATGCTTCACTGTTGACTGACTGTAATAGGGACCAAAACTGACCTTTTTTTACATAAACATTTTTAATATTTTTATTCCTTGAACTGAATTTCAATGACAAAACAAAACTGTTTTTACAATGATTTAACTTCCTCAACTGCTATTTTCCAGTGCATAAACCACAGAATCACGGAGTGATTTGGGTTGGAAGGGACCTTAAATCTCATCTCGTTCCAATCTCCTGCCATGGGCAGGGACAGCTCCCACTATCCCAGGGTGCTGAATTAATTGATAGAACTCCTTGTGCTGTATCTGTAGAGTTTGGGATGCTGGGATAGTCTCCAATCTGGGTATTATTTGGGCCCAGATTAAGTAACATTGGAAAGTAGAATGAAAATATCCTGGGCACATTTCTAAGATTTATTTCAGGATATTTTCCCATCCTACAGGACACTGAGCACTGCTTGAATTTCTAGCAAGATAAAATTTTAGGTATGTGGTCCAACTTGGATTTTGGAGGTCTGCAGGACAGAAATCAAATTCATGCAGAGATTAAAAAAGAAAACTCCTCTCTTTTCCATTACAACACACCTCAGGGAGATTACTGGGCTTTGAATAACTCTTTTTCTCATTACTTTTCTTATATTTTTTTCCTGAACAAATAGTCTCAGCATGTCCCAGTTGTATTACATTGTCATATCAATTTTAATAGCAGTTTTCTGTTCCCATTCTGCCAACACCTTCGCTAAAAGATCATCTTCTTCTCTTTACTCCACACATTTCCAATGTAAACATTAGTTGAATTACCAGCACTTTTGAAGGCTGGTCTCTAATGAAGGAAAATAGAGATTAATTGGTAAGAATGACAAATGTATTTTAGACAGAAAAAATGAGCAAAATCAGACATTAATGTGAGTGGCATTTTGCAAAGAGAAAATTCATCTTTCAGAACTGTGCAATGTCTGGATCAAAACTTTTTTGAGACTTGAAGTTGAGTTGTAATTACTTCTTTTTAAATCTTGAATGCACACACAGTTCAGCATGATAAAAATAAACTCGTTTGAAACACAGTTCTGAATAAATAAAATGAACAATAAAAAGCCCAGGAAGGCAAGATTTTTTCAGCTATAACAAAAATAGTAAAACCTTTTTGATTTACTGAAATACAGAGAATATAAATTTAATGCTGAAGTGAAAGTTGAGGGAAAAATGAGAGCACACCTTGACACCTGCAAAAAGGAAAAATATTTGCTGAAGAAATAATACCCCTGATCATTGCTGGAAGGTAACGTTTGTCTTTTTGACCAAGAGGAAAAGAAAATCACATTTAATGTCAGATAAAGAGTGTGTGCACCAACAAACCACCTGCAGATAATATTGTACTGAAAATCCAAACCTAAATCCAGCCTATTTTGTGACATCTACTTGATCCTGCATTTCTCATCTGCAAAGTGTTGCTTCTAAATCATATAAATTGCTTTTGAGGTGACTGTTACCGTACTTGTGTTATTGAGAAGCAGAAATTTTTCTCTGATACACTTTGAGAACCTGTTGAGGTAAGGGAACTAAAAAGTAGCAAGAATCTCATTTTAGGTGTTTTGTACTTGCTATTATTTTTGGAGTCTTGAAGAGTTCCCAGTTATCCTTCTTTCCCCGTAGTCTTTGTCCAGCTATGTGTTATAAGGGCTAAATTGTAAATTTCAATATGCATTTTTGTTAATAAAGGATTTTTAAACCTAATCTTGGAAGAAAAATTAGGGCTATTTTTGTATTTTTTCCTTTAAAAATACGAGAACCCTAAGAGTTCTTTACTGTTGGAACCAGGAATGAGATAATCTCCAGAAGTTCAAACCAGGACATTGAAATCTGGTGATTATGAAATACTTGCACAAAATATGGCTCAAATATTCATCTAAAATCTCTTGGCTCCAGCCAAGGACTGACTCTGTTGGTCTCAGAAAAGTGCTGGCATTGGGGCTTAGCCACTTGGTGACTTGAATTGGCCAATCTAGACACAAAGCACCTTAATATTTCTTCCCCTGCCATGACTTGAAGTGATAAATGTAACCCCAGAGAGAACAAGATCCTTTTCGTTTTTCATTGACTCCGTCAAGGACTAAGATTGGACTTTCTTTCATCAGTGCTTTTATGTGTCTTCTGTCTTTGTCAAACTTCTGATGCATCTCTGTCCTCTTCTTTACTTCTGCTTTTCTTTTGGAACCTTGGGGCAAAACAATAAAAGAAAATAATTTTTAAAAAAGAACAAAAAGCAATAATACCGCAGATCTTTCCGTGGTTGTCGTGTCGTACATGAGTGACTAGGGAGAGGGAAACTAGAGAGTGAGAAAGAGCCTTCCTCCCACTACAGTGTAGAAAATTATTTATCATTGCTGTCTCTTGGGGATGGAAGGACAGGATCAGGGGCAGGACACATCCCTCATGTTGAAGCTGTTTCCTGAGAACATCAGAAGCCTTTGGATAAACAGTACTTGCGCTGTAGAGAACCAAAGAGCATAACTCAGTGTTTTTATCAGTCTTGGACTACTGAACTTGTTCTAAATACTGAATTTTAAACCTTCATTCATGCCTCTGCCTTGTTCCTCGCTATTTCTTCACCTCCAAGTATTTCAAGTGCTTTTGTATCTTGCCTTCTTGTAGTGAAGAACAAATCTGAAGAACAAATGAGATTATCAAAGAGTTTGTTTCACTTTTTTTCCTTCTCCTTTGCTGATACTTTCCCAGGCTGGTCCTTCCTGAGGTACTCTGTCTTCTCAAATATAGAACATATGAAAACTCACTCTTTCATCTTGTCAGAGAACCAAACGAGCAAAATAAGGCAAAATGAAGCACGTATTTAAAACAGGAGTCTGCTTTACTTCGGGCTCCTATAAAGCTGACACAAGAATAGGTTGCCCAGAGAAGCTGTGGCTGCCCCTGGATCCCTGGAAGTGTCCGAGGCCGGGTTGGATGGGCTTGGAGAACCCTGGGATAGTGGAAGGTGTCCCTGCCCATGGGTTGGAACTGGATGGACCTTGAGGACCCTTCTCATCCAAATCATTCCATGAGTCAAAGACTTCAAAAGTGAAATTAATGTGCTCCTACCACTCAGGTTTCATCTCTGGGACTAGGCTAGATTTAATTTGATGCCACTCCCATGGTGCAGAGTTTATTTGTTGAATTCTCATCACAACTATTTCTGTTTCCATAACCACTTCCACTGATCTGAGCAGCTCACTAACAGAGATTCAGACACTGGTCCCTGAGCCTGGGAATTGTTTGAGGGTGCTGTTTGGTCCAGGAGGAAGACTTATCAGGAATAGTCATGTCTGAGGACCTCATAACAGTTTTACTTGGGGCAATGTAATTGTATTTCATTTCTGATTCCTATTATATGGGCAACCCTACCTTAAAAATGAAAACAAGTTCATCACAGAATAATAATGCAAAATCAGTCAGCTTTTTTAGCTTGCACTGCTCTGATCAGAAAGCTGTTCCAGCAATTTCCTCCTGTGTTCATTCAAAACTTTCCCACTTCCATCTTAATTTCCAGCTGACACTAGCATATGGCTCAGAGTTGTCAGGAGACAGCAGTGAGTCAGTCCCCAGTGCCACGGTGTCTGGGACTCAGACTCAGGGGAAACGCACCCAGTGGATTTCTCTGCAGCTCTGCAGTGATTCTGGACTCTCTAGAATACGTGGTGAGAAAGAAGCATTTTCTGGATTCAAGACCTCTGGGACTTCAGCTGTAAATGATTGGAGCTGTGAAGATAGAATTTGTTCTTTAGTCGCAACTGTGGTGCAGCTGTATCAGGGTCGTGTCTGTTCTTGGTTTTAAGCCATGAATTCCCTGGCTGTTCCAGGGGCTGTGCAACTGCTTGTCTGCACAGATGAGATAAAGGGTTTGGTGTCTGGTTTGAGATATCGCACAAAACTGTAACTGATGGACTGACTGAACAATTAACCTTTTAACTGAGTGTTTCACAAGAATTACCCAGGTGAGGATTTCAAACAGTTCTGGAGATTCCCCCAGGCCTATCTTGTTCAGGCCAGGCCTATTTGTGTGGTTAAATGTGCTGATGAATGCTCTGGGACCAGTGGCTCAGTGATTTCCAGGCAATCTCATGTGCCGAAGTTATTGAAGTGTGCAGAGATGTCTGCAAACAAAAAATGCAGACTTTCCAGCGGATGCAGAGATATTCATGTAGGACAGTCTCGTAGAGGTGGCTGAGAGTTTTTGCATGTGATTAGTGCTACTGATAAAGATGGACTGTAGATCTGATGGAGTGTTCACATGGGACCATGGAGCAGCTGGATTACAGAATGTGAACTGAAGAGTTTGAGAAGCCTCACCAGATTTAAATGAAGTTCTCTTTCAACAGAGCTCCCCATGACCAAAGGACAGCAGCCAATAGCGCAGCTTGAGAGATTTGATTTCACACATGAACATTGTGATATAACAAGATCCTACAAAAACTTTTTTTTCATTTTAACAAATATTAAGCCTTTGGGCATCTGTGCAAAATATCTATTTCAGGATGAAAGGAGTTTCTCTGAAGACTCCATTCTTTAGAGTGGAAAGGAAGAAGGGGGTGGTAGTCCTAGTACCTATTTCTACCTCCACTTGCTCTACACTACTGCTCCACAGACCAAGACACAATACAAACCACACGTGGGCAGATAAATTTCATCTACATGAAATTTAAAAAAAAATTACTATTTCAAGGAGCAGTGGAAGAGCTGATGGAGAAATCCATGCGGCCTCCGTGGCCATTTATAATCCACAGTGCCAAAGGATGGCTGTTATCTTTTAAATATGCTGTATTTCACTTTTGCTATTTGCTTATCAAGACTATTTTTGGCTCCTTACACCATGACGTATAAAACATAATTCAGCATGGCCTGGAGGAGTTTTATTAATGTCAATGTGCAGGCTGAAAAACCACACAGCACCAGTGTTATTTAAAAATGAAATGTCTTGACACAGCTATTGAAAGTGTACGTGGTGGTGTTGGTCACGTTGATTAATTAACCCGAGTAAATAAAATAGCAAACTGTAATTTTTCAAACACCAAAAATTCTATTTAAATATTTTAAGCTCACTGCATCCATTACTGAGTTATGAATTTCAATGAAGTAGGGGTAGACTCAATTGTAAAAACAATATACAGTCATTTCTTCAGTTTGGAAGTTTCTTTTCCTCTGTACCTAAAATATGGCGTCATTAGTATCCACCAGGCTTCTTCTGGCAATGCAAGTCTTTCTGTCAAGGCTTTTTTGTGGTTTTTCCCAATGATATATAGCAAGAGTAAATGAGCATAAATACGTTCCACAGCATCCCAAATCTGAAAATTTAGCTTGCTTCTCCTGGGTGCATAAATACCTGGTAAAGGAAGATACAGAATGCTTGGAAAATCAACCCTGAAATGTTTAAAGGCTTAATGTGACAGCAATTATGTTTCTTAAATATGTAAGAAGGTTCCCAGACTGCAGCTTTCCCCTCCTCCTACTCACTGGAGCCATGAAGATCAGTCTCCAAGTCAGCTACATCTTGTGAATAGTGTGCTTTAAAATTGATTTAAATTTTTCACAGGATAAGTTCATTTTCATAAACCATTTTTTTTAAGGTTTCAAAACTTTATTTAGTAAAGATTCTCTCGTGAAAATACACCTGTGTTTGGCTGCAGGGTTTGCATCATTTATTTCTGTTATTTCCATGGGATATTTTATGAAGCTGGAAGAGTATTTTGCAGAGGGCTCTAAACTTCCTCTGCAGTGGAGTAAAGGAGTATTCCCACAGCATCCTGCTTTAATGCAGTGATTAATGAGGGCTGAAGCTGAACTGGGGAAGAATTTGAAGGACTGGATTTGCTGTGTGGCTTCTGCCTGGAAGATGAGGCAAATTGGGAATTGTGCTGGGTGAACAAGAGCTGATACCGTGGAGGGTTCAGTGATGTCAAGGGAAGTCCCCAGGCCACCTCTGAATCACTTCTTTGCTGCAAAGCCGCGCTCTGACCCCTGGACTGAGCTTTGCTTCACTGACATCTCCCACTCCCTTCATTAGACGGATCTTGGCTCTTTTTCTGGGGGTTGGGAAGCAAAGTCTGCCATTCTGGAGCTGTGAAACTGAAGGCACCACAAGAGATCAAACCAGAGCTTGACATGCTTCTGCTTTTGGGATGAAATCAAAAGATTTCCTCAGGGCTCAAGAGCTTTGTGTTTCTTAAAGCATAAATTTCTGAAATAATGAAACAACATGAAACAGTAAATTTTCAGGGGAAAAAAACCAAACACCCAAAGAACCAAACAACAAAACTTTTGACTTCTACTATTGTAGAGACAAACTTGATAAGTACTGGAGCATAATAAAAACCTCAGGTGTTAACAAGGGAGTATTAAGAACAAAAATCCCACAACTTATTTACAAAAGCTCCCTCAAACCCATTCTTCTTTAAATTGCTACATTTTTAGTGGTTGTGACTGACAAAATGGAAGCTGCTGTTAATGAAGTAACGTTTCTGAAGCTGATACTCTGCTTCCTATAACTCAGTGATTTACGGTTTGTGCACAAATAAAGTTCAAATTGATTCTTTTTCTCCTTGGACAGATGGGCTTGAAGGTATTTTTTGGCTGTTCTGATTCAGCAGCATCGAAGCATGGCTGAAAGTGAAATTCTTTCTCTCCTGGTGGCGTGATAATACTGCCAAATATGAAAATATGAACAGAAATAAAACCTGATGTGGAAAAGTCTGTCAATCAAAAAGCTTGAATTATTCCACTTGATAGGCTGAGTTTGAGCACATAAAACAGGGCAAAAGAGTCCAAAGGAGAATGTGAGAAGATATGAGGTCCCTCTGTTTTTAGCGTTTTTTACTGAATATTTATTTTAGGTCGGCTTCTTTCAGTATTTGTCTTATTCACATAATTTGCAACAGAAAAAAAGAAAAAATTCAGCAACAAAAAAATCTTTCTTCAAAATTGCAGAATCTGAGGTCACAAATCTTCAAGATCCTAAAAATTTTCTTCTCCTTTTTTTTTTTTTTTTGATTTTTAATATTTAAAAGAGAAGGATACAAAGGATGAGTCAGGAAAGCATCTTTTTTTTTTTTTTTTGATTTTTAATATTTAAAAGAGAAGGATACAAAGGATGAGTCAGGAAAGCATCTTGCTGGAGCAGCAGTCACATGATTCAAACATTACGAAAAAATCTGAGTAAATTCCTCTGTTTTCTAGAGCCACCCCAATAAATTATGGTAACTCAGTCATTAATTCTCAAAATAAATGAGCAAGGGCATCTCCTGCTCTCTGCAGACATCTCAGGACGGGTTGTCTCTTAGTATCCAAGGACATTCCCACGTTTCCGTACCAAATGATAAAACTTAGAATAAATTGGCTTGGATTAATGTTGTTTCCTTGGAGGGAACTGGGGGCAATTGTTTGGTATTGGTTGGGTTTTTTTGGTTTGGGGTTTTTGGTTTTGGTTTGGTTTTTTTGTTTGTTTTGGTTGGTTCGTTGGTTGGCTGGTTGGTTTGGGGTGGTTTTTTGCGTTTTTTGTTTTGGGTTTTTTGGGTTTTCTGGGGATTTTTGTAGGAGCTTTTTGTTGGATTTGTGTTTTCCACAGAGATCCAAAGGACGTCTTTGTGTGCCCTTACAGTTCTAGTGTGAAAGGCAGGGAAGGTGGACACAGAGTGAAACACACACCATGTCCTACCCAAACTGTCCAACAAGCCAGTGGCAAAAGAGTGGAGGGAAAGGAAATGTCCTCTATTCCAGCTTTTCCTCCTGATTAACTTCTGGGACAAAGAGGGACACGTTAGTGCTACGAGTTCAGGCTTGGGGCTCCTACATTAAAAGCGAGATTCCCTAAATCTTGCATTCCTATCCCCTCACACGTCCCCAGACCAACAACCTTCACCCTCTGACTCCCCAGCAGAATTAGGAACTCAATTATTTGCAACATCTGCCAAGTGCTTGGGAAGTGAAGAGTTCAGTATAAATTCCAGGCTTTGTTAATATTTCAGTGCTTTCTCTGCTGTGGTGTGAGATTCCAATGAGATCCTGCTGCCACGGAGTGTCTCTAGAAAAGAAATCTTCCCATAAATTCACACATGCCTAACTGGTTTTATTCGTTAAAAACTGATTAGACTTGGGGAGGAATTAATCCTCCTCCAGTCAAGCAGTTCAGCTGAAAACAGTTTCGAAAAGATGTCTTTGAAAGGAAAGAGATTTTACAACACAGATATTTAGGAACTCTATATTATTTTATGCTCACCAAACTTTGGTATTTTAACCTGTGGATCCTATGGAATCAAAGCAAACAAGAACCTATAATGTGCACAAAAGTGTAGAACACAAAGTGTTCATCTTAGAAGTAAATAAAAATTGTTATCCAACATGCTGTTTTAACAAGCTTCACTCTTTTGCAGATCCAGAGCTGGAAAAACTCTTTCAAAAATCGAAGACTCCCAGGACTCAAAATTTTCCTGCCTACGTGAATATCTAATAGAATTGAACTGCCAGTCAGTTCATCTTCCTTTGTTTCAGGAATAGACAGAACCCTCATCATCTACAGCTTAAAACAAATAAACCAGGGAGAGAATTTCCTCAACAAAAATACCCATGGCATAGTGGATAATTTTGCAAGCAAAGGCAGCACTGTTAGTTCATTTCTCAACATTAAATAGCAAACCAGATGATTTCAATGTTTGGTGAAGGTGTGGGGACCATATATTTGCTCATTTATAGGTTCTGGGAACTCCAGCCTCTCCAAGTCCCACTAAAATACCAAAGAAGTTGCATTCTTTCTTTATTTAGGGTGTTTTGATAGTCCCAGATTTGCTCAACTCAGACATTACTTTTTAACCTTATTGAGTCAAATTCACTTGTTGCCATTTGCTGAATTCAGTAGTGGAAATACAGTTTGGGAATGTCTAGACAAGGTTTCTGTGTCTCCATCCACAACCTGGTAACTGCATTATTTGCCTTATAGCAATATATACATGCAATTTATGCAATATACACTTCAAAGGAGTGCACGTGAGGAGGAAAATTACTCCTGAAACACAGGGAACAAACCACATTTACTGCACTTAAGCCTGTAAATGTTTCCTGCAGCTCGAGTTGTAAATGCCTGTGCTCTTACTGCTAAAGAAAGTAATAACAAAAATAATAACGGGGCTCTCATCCTGATTCCTGGTCTCGAGTTCCCACAGGATTTGTAGATTCACTGCCTCTTGCTTTCTGCAGCATCTGAATTTTGTTGAATTGTACAGAAATATTCTTATCTAGGAGTTTGCCGCTTGTGTGGCTTTTCTTCCCCCTCTCAGCAAAGTGCCAATTAATGCACACCAATATATGAAATTAAGGGGTGGATTTGAGGAGCTGATTGGGAATTGCTTCCCTGCACTGCCAGTTGTTTACCTTTGTTAGCACAACCTGTGTTTACAATTATATTGCAGATCCAAACGGGACACATTGTCCCAAAATTGCTCATCACAACAATATTCAAACCATACCAAAATCCCATCTAAGACCAATTTTCATTCTGATTTTATATTTAGCTTTCGGCAGAACTAATTTAGAAAAGGTAATTCGTTTTGGAACAATCACACCGGGGTTGTTGAGATGGGGGCATTTTAATGATGATGTTCTTAATAATTATGAAGTGACCTTTTGCTGTTTATTGAAACATTCATTTTATGAGTGTCTCCTCAAGAAAGAAGAAGAAAAAGTACCAGGTGGCACAGAAGAAGGGTAAAAGAATATATTAAGTATTTATTTTAATCTTCTAGTATTTGTATTCTCAAATTTAATATTCTAATCCAGTTTAAAGCTTCTTTCTGCCTGTTATCCCTCACTATTATAAGGCACAGACTCTTGTGGATCACTCCAGAAATACAACACCTCATCCCTCCAGGAGGCAGCTCCCCACGGTTGCATCTCTCCAGTGCTTGGCCAGGACTTCTCTCCATCCTAATTCCTGGCTCCCAAGCCACTTTCCTTCCTCCCTGGCTGCTCTGGTTTGAAGTTCAGCAGCGTTCACACACAGATCCCTCCACATCCACGGGTTTCTCCAGACGCCACCACCAGAAGCTCTCCAAGCCACAGTGCGACTTTATTTGCTGCACAGATGGATGTGCACTCAGGATAGGGAGCTCCTCACCCAGGGAAATGATTATAAATTGAGATTAATGAGGAGACAGGACAGACTGAACCAATCAAGAGCAGGACATGGCCAGACAAGCACTTTGCCCATCCCCTGTTTACAGGCGGTGGTTTCCCCTTCTGTCTCTACTTTCCCATACCTGTTCCTCCCCTCTCCGACTCCATGATTCCATTTCCTTGCCTTTTTTGCTTCCCCGAACCATCTCATAGTGGATTTTTTACCATCCCAGCATGCTTATCCCCTTCAACCCTTCCTGATCCCCAAACCCCTTTCAGTCTGTCAGGCCTTCCGTGCCCTCTCCCATTAACTCATGGTGATGTCTCACCCCCAAATCAAGATTCCACATTTTATTTATTTAGGGTTAGGGTCAGGGTTCTCCTGGCACAGTCCCGGGAGCAGCTGAGGCTCATTTATCTGCTCAGGTTATTTGGGTTCCTCTGCATTTGTGGAAATCATTTTTTTTTCCTTTTCCACAACCAAATACCACCTGCTTTGCAGAAAACCCTGCAGCCATCAGAAGCAACAAGAGCATGTCCTAAATCTGTCTGTCTGAAAACACAAAAAGGCCTTGAGCTTTTATCTTTTCTATTCTTGATAATTTCTGCCAGTGGTTAAGCTGTAAGCACCTTGGCTAGACTGAGTGCACTGGAAAGGAAAGGAAAAAAAAAAAAAA
>VZTE01003410.1:1466380-1497216 GCA_013397775.1 Eulacestoma nigropectus | reverse complement strand
AAAAGAAAAGAAAAGAAAAGAAAAGAAAAGAAAAGAAAAGAAAAGAAAAGAAAAGAAAAGAAAAGAAAAGAAAAGAAAAAAGAAAAAAAGAAAAGAGCAGTCTAGTTTTGAAAGATATGTTTTACATATGCTTTATACATAACAAGGGGATGAGGCGCAGGGAGAAGTAGCTTTGGAACCCCCTTGTACTCAGGTAGAGGTGGTGCAAGCACTGGGAGATTCACCTGGAGACAGAATTCTGAATAAAAGTGAAATTTTAGAGCCAGATAAAGTATCTGGGAGATTTAGAACTGTCCAGTGCTTCTCTTTTGCTACAGTAGACCACAATTTTTTGCATAAACGTTGGAAAGTTGACATTTTTAATATCATTTATGAAGTAACATGGCATGCAAACAGTCTCCAGAACAACTGTTGGCATCTTCCCACCGTCCCTGTGAGCAGGGCCAGGGATAAACCAAAAGTGCTTTGGCTACTGGTGAAAAGGATTACAGCATTAACAAAATTACAGCTGGGAATTGGGAAATGGAATTACCAGAGCAAACCCACAGCAGTTGTTCCAACAGCAGCAACTCAGGAATGGGACTGGGAAGCTTCTGTCCTTCAAGGAAGGAAAATAAAGCAGCCAGTGCAACTTCTTGAGAAGAAATGGGGATTTGGTGTCTCCATGACTTGGATGGAGGTGGTCTGACAAAAAAGGTTATCGAGGCTGAAGAACAAAATCCAAACAGGATTTTTCTGTCCTGCTGTATTTGATCTCAAATCTTATTTTTCTCTTCAAACATTTGCAGTCAATCAGGTGTCTCTGTTGTCTCAGAGGGGATGCCAAAAATAGGAGAGTGAGGCTGAAAGGTTAATGCCAAAGAAGCTGGAATTACATGTTTGAATTACTCAGTTCGGTGACATTTTAAATAAACTACTGTGGATTGCAAAAAGTAGAAAAATCTGAATAAAAACAAGGCTAAGGAACGTGCAGAAATGTTGCAGAGCCCTTCAGTGCCATGAGCACACAGCAAAGAGCTTGCAGTCATTTTTGTCTTGGAGAAATGCAAGATTAATTCACACGGATCTGTTGCTCGGAGTGAAATAACTTGCACAAGAATAGGTTACATTGATTACTGCGTGTCCAAATTCTTAATTACAAGTTTTATGGGTTTCTGGTTTGATTTTGGTGGCACAACATTACAAAGCAGGCACAACCCCATTAATAGAATGGCACTGGTTTAGATTGGTGTGAGGAGGGGATAGAAATGTAAAACTCAGAGGAAAAGCTGTGTCCTTAACTGACATATGTGGAGTCTGTTTGAGGGAGCGACTCTTGATTTATACCGGGAGGGAACTGCAATTCCTGTTTGGAAATGTGACCAAATACGGAATAAAATAATATTCCAGTAAAAGGGATATATTCTGTCCATCTGGACACGCAAAAAAAAAATCTGTTGTTTTTTTTTCCTAACTGTACAAATAAAAGTAATTTGGAGCAGTTTCGCGCAACATTAAACTCTTGTGGCAGCTGGGGTTGTCAGAGTAGGAGACTTCACCTGCACCACTCACCTGTGCTCTGCATAATTTGGATCACAGAGCCCAACAATCCATGTAACCTCTGCAAAATCTACTGAAGTTGTGTGATCCAGCACTAAAAGTTGATTTTTTTTTTTTAAACCCTTGATCAGACGGCTAAACCAACAATTTTTTTAAAAGGCAATAGTCCATCTGTAACAATTTTTGCTCCACAGCTCAGTATCAAGAAGCTATTTTAAAATAGCACTGAACTGGGGCCATAATTCACATAAAGGATGGGACTTTACCAGTGGGGAGTTTACAAAGAGGGGAATTCTCTAATCTGGTGCAATGAATGTGACCAATGCAACCTTGGCCAGAAGCAAATTCTTTCAGGGTTTTGAGACGTATCGCTGTTGACATGAGCAGTAACATTTAGGACATTTAGAAATTCCGAGCAGTTATCATCATCTACAGGCGCTTGAGTGAGAATTTGCTGGTGTCTTGTAAGGCATAAGGGCCAGAAATTAGGAGAAATTTTGTACATCAGGAGGGATTTCTTCATGGAGAGGGTTGTTAAACCTTGGAATGGGCTGCCAGGGAGGTGGTGGAGTCCCCATCCCTGGAGGTGTTCAAGAATCAACTGGAAATGGCACTCGGTGCTCTGGGCTGGGTGACAAGGTGAGGATCAGTCAAAAGTTGAACCTGATCTCAGACCTAAATAACTCTGTGATAAAGGTTAGGTTCAAAGTTTATAAAATACAGAATGAAAAGAGATGTACATCCGTGAGAATATTTTTTCAAGATAAGTAGGGCAGGAAAAAGTGGTTTAAGAGTTTCCTGGGAGCTGAGAGATGGTTTAAACCGCCTTCTACTACTTGAAGTATTAATGATTAGCAAAGTTCCTGTATTTAAAGTATCACCACAACCACAGAGTGGGATTCATCTAAGAGGTGTAGAGCAGAACAAGGAAATGGCAGGGAACAGAGGTAAGTAGGGGTGTGGCCAACAAGAACAGCTGAAGCAGGTGTTTTCCACCAGGAAAAGCTGATGGAAACCAGGAACACCAAAAGAGCCTCGCAGCTTAACTTCTTAGCATTCCACAAGTTGCTGCAAATAGAAAACAGTTTTCTGAGTTCAAAATGTGGGGATTAGAAGCTGTATTTCAAATTGGAATCCGATCCCTGCTGCAAAACTGGAATCCAATCCCTAACAAAAAGGACCCATCCGGGACCACTGGACAAGGAGAGTATCTTCAGCTACCTCAGAGCCTGCCTTTACATCTGCAGAAGGAAGGGAAGCTGAAAACTCAACCTGGCTGTGGTTTCCCAGCTCAGTGGGAAGCCTGGCAGCAGCCCAAGGTTTAATAAAATCCCTCCAGGTCCTTGCTGGAGTGACATGCCCATAATGCAGGCTCTAGCCAGCAGTGGAAGGGATAATAATGTGCAGGCTGATAAAGTCAGAGCTCTGCAAGGATTAAATTGGCCCCACAGCTTCATTCCCACACCCCGTAGGAGAGGGGGGTTCGCTGCTGAGGAAATGATGCTGTCTGTTCCCTGACATCGCCCACTCTGGCAATCTGGATTTAATGCCAAGCAATTTCCAAGTTTGTTTCCATCATGGGGCAGCTGGGAGAAATCAGGAGGTGGCTTATCCCTAATGGACTCTTTTCCTCTCCAGGTTGATTGTGCAGAAGGATGGAAATGGCTCGTTTGACACACTGCAAGCACACGGCCAAAGGAGCCCAGAGCCCTGACACCCTCTCGGAGGGGTTTTCAAAGCACTTTTCCCTCCAACGGGCGGGTGAGTGGAGCAGCCACGGAACAAAACTTCAATTACAGAGGAAAATAACCACTGATTGGGATTCCCAGCTATGAGGTGTTTTATTGCCTCAGGCTCTGAGGATTTCTGGGAGCCAGAGTTAATCACAGCTGACATTTGGCCACGCTGAGGGGTGAGGCAGAGGGGTGGATTCCCTGGGCTGTTTTGAGACATCTGATTTCCTTTTTCCTCTGGGCACTGGAGTGAAAACCATTAAACCCAGCTGCCTGTAAGGATTAGAGCACAGATATGCCTTATAAACAGCTGTGTTAAGTTTTTCAGATTTCCAGAACCCCTGTTCTATTCTTGAATTCAGCAACGAGGCACAAAACCTATCAGATTTTCTTTCTGCACATTATTCTTCTGCTGTTGCCATAACTTCTGGGGAAACTTTCTAGTCCCAGGTACTCAGAAGTACATCATCATTAAGTTTCTAATGTCTGGTACTCATTTAAGAGCAGCAACTGCCATCAAATGATTTGCAAGATCTGATCAGTAAAATTAGGCTGCAAGCTTGATAAGGATTAATAAATCTCTTAGATCCTCTCCCCCTTTGTCTTTCTTTTCTAAAACACTGAATTATTACCAATCACTTTTTTTTTTTTGATTACCCAACATCTACTTGCTAATTACAGGGACTAATTTGGGGTTTTAGCTCGTTAATTGGCCAGTCATTGCCTGAGAAATAAGAATCATAGAATATGATTGGAAGGGACCCACAAGGATCATCACAGTCTGATTCCGAGCAATATTTCCAAAGGTTCTTGCGGAATGGGGTTCTTGCCTCACCATTTGTCACGTCTGCAGGCATTAATTTGACTTTACAAAGAAACATCTCTTCAGAGAGGAGCTTTTTTAAGGCAAGGTTAGGTGCACGAAATAAGTGATGGAGAAGAGGCCACATGGAGCTCTCATTATTGCTTTAAATATGTAAAATACAACTATTAAATTAAAAAAAAAAAAACATAGAAAAGCCTTCAATTAAACAAACACTTCAGCTCTCAGCGAAGCCTGGCTGACTCAGTGTTGTACATAAACATTGGTTTAAGCACTAACTGATGTAGGAAAGAATCAATTAACAGGCTAAATGGTCATGTCAATTTGTAAAGGGAATTAGGAACTAAATGGAGAAACACCAATTTGTGATTACTAAAGGTCTGGCTCTAAGTTTCCTACAGAGCAAATATCAGCCAAACAAATACCAGCAGTGGTAACTTGGGGGTTCTATTGCTCATTCATTATTTCTGTACTATAAAACAATAAACATCAGTTCCCTGACAGCCCAGAGTCCGAGACACTTCCAGCACTGGAGCAAAATAAAAATATTGAATAAAACAACTACAGGACTCTTTTCTCTACAGTTTCCAAAAATACACCAGGCTAATGCATAGAAAAATACTCAAAATATCTCTATTGGAGCTTTATAAAAGCAATTACTGAGTAAGACAACCAGGGTCCCCCATGCCCTTCCCAGACGTCTCTTTGGGTAAAGGCAGAATGATATAAAACTATTTCCACACCAAAAAAATAGAGTTGTCAAGATGCAGGCTGAATTTTCTTATCAAAAGCTCACCCTAGAGAATCTCTTCGAGCCTAATAATCATAGCACTCACTTGGGAAGCAAAACTGAACTCAATTTCTGAGTGAAAAGGGCTGAAATTGTGTTCCCTGAAATCAGAGGTGATTGAATCAACGTGCCCATGAATATGGATACACCAGCATCATCCTTTCCTACATTTTTTCCAAGATATGAAGAATTAAAAGGTAAAAGCTTTTGACTAAATGCAAAGAAAGTTAATTTTTGACCCTGTGCTCCCTTCATGAGAGATTGAATCAGCACCGTCAGTGAAGTCTCTGCCACGATTCACTTGACCAGAACATCCAAGGCCGCGATGAATCACCCTGGAAGTGCTCATTTCTTTCCCTGAGTTTCCCCGGGGGAATAGATGAGCTACCAACTGCAGATCCCTAAAGCCACATGAGAGGAATCTCACCAGCAACATCTAAATCTAATTTACTTCATCAAAGAGCTTCCCTCACTAGATCTATAAATGATGGGCGTTTATAGAACGTGTTACAGTCTCCAGCTACCACGTCCTGAAATGCCCAGACCTTGAAGACCAAGGTTGCCAGCAGGAATTGAGGAATTCATGAACATTCACTGGGATTTACTGAGAAAAACCAGTCCCAGGCAGAAGGGGGAACCTTAATTCTAACTCCACTTAGAGTAAACTTGGGGAAAAACAGAGCTTTCCTCACCCACATCTGGAATTATCTTGCACTGATGGATCCTAGGAGGCAAACAGGGTTACCATGAGCCAATTCCCAACACAGATTTATAAACTACCTGCACCAGTGAAGTGGGCTATAAGTTACCCAGTTTTACTTGAAATAGGCCTTTTTAGCCCATTCAAGTCATGTGCAATTTCCTATCTTCTATCAGTGACCATGTTAATTGAATCTTGCATTTATTACCTGCAAATATTGACAGATAAATTGGTAAAATGAAACTATTTCCCTGCAGGGTCCAGTTTTCTGGGGATGCAAGTCTGTGGCAATTATTGGACAACCCAGATCTGTTTATTTGCTCTGTAATAAATATGACTTTGGGGAGAAAAAAAAAAAATCCTTTTTACTTTGTTTCTTCTAATTCTTTCTTTGCAACGTCTTGTGTTCCAGAACTCCAACAGATGCCTGTGCATGAGCATCAGGAGAGAGTATGTGCATCACTGATTATGGGATTAAGTGGATAATCCAGCCCAAATATCCTCCCTTTCCGGGTGTCCCCAGAGATCCGAAGCGTGTGTGCTTCTATGGTTAAAGGCACATGTTCTTCTTCCTGAACTAAACTTTCCCAGCTTTGTATCCCAATCCACAGCAGGACGAGGCCTTAATAAAATTCTTGGGATAATTTGTTGTACAAATGGTGTCCTTGGTAAGGTAAGAGAGGAGCTGAAGTGGTCTTTGTGTTAAAAGCCTTTCCTGATGAAGGAGGTTTAAAACCAGAAGGGAAACGGAGAATCAGGCTCACCAAGGTTGGTAATATGGCAAATGTCACAGGAAAAATTGCTCTAAGCCAAGAAAAATTCCTATGAAACTCCTCAAGAGTCCTGGACTGTTACTTTTAGGATGGAAGTTTCTTTGTCCACAGAAACAGGACCAAAAAATGTTGCTTTTTAGAAGCATCTGGCTTTTTGTCTGATTGACAGAATTTGAGATGAGTGTGATATTCAGCTTTCTCACAGATTTGTCATGCTTTATCATTCCAAACATTAACTGTAAGTAGGAGCACTTCATTTTTGTGGTTTTTTCCTTGGACCAAGGAGGGAAAATTCTGTGTATAAAAATCATTGATTTTTTTTACCTCAGGAAGCACTGTAACATTTCCAAACCAGTATCAAAGCAGAGCCGTTCTCCTTTAACACCTTTAATGTTTTGAGGAGGTCTAAATGCTGTCATGGAGTCCCAAAACAAGTGCAAAAGCGAAGAGGAGATACCTGGTACAGACAAGAAACAGTACAATTGGAAGCATCATGAGAAGCTGCAGAGCTGTCATAGCAGTGAGAAAAGACGCCAAGAAATAGGATTTTGGATTTAATATTTCTGCATGTAACAGGAATTTCAAAGGGAGCAATCTCAGGAAATTTTAATTCTCAGAGAACGGAGAAGGGCACAGGAACAATGCAATTGCACGCAGAGATGACAAAGAGCTGCGGTGTAAGATTGTATCCAAAACCAGCACATTTTGCAAGGATTTTTATTTGTTTTCCTGAGGATTTGCTGAAGAATTGTGTTCACTCTGGTGGCCTGGGATACAGCTCTGTGTGTGTTTTATAGCAATTACACCAGAGCTGCAGAAAGAATAAAATACCTTTGACTGTTTCTAAGCTTAATGCACAATCTCAGAGATTCCCTTTAACAAAGGTGAGTGTCCTTACTTCTTCCAAATCAAAATTAATTGATTGTTTGAATGGAGCAGCTTTTGAAGAAATACCTTTCTAAGACACAAGTTTCAATCCCAAGCAGAAGGCAGCACCAGGAACAGTCACAATTCCCAAAGTTCCCCTTACTTCCCAAATGGTGCTGAGAAACAAACTTTTTGGGTGCAATTTGCATCACACAAATAACTGCAGCCCCTGGGTGGGAAGTGGGAGACTCCACTGAAGCACCTCTGACGAGTCCCTTCCGGCTCTCTTCTGAGCTATAGAACTTTTCACATGTTTCTTTCTCTCATCCTACAGTAGAAATTCAAAGTAAGTCAGCAAAGGATGGAAACCGTGCCCTTTTCTCCCCACTGACTGTGAAGTCAACACGAGCAGCCTTGGTGGAGACACCGGTGGCAGTCTGAAGGCAGGAGAAAGAAATAATCAATCCTAAAGTTTCTCGTCTTCTCTTGGGGTCTCTGGAGTCTGTGTTGAGCTGCTGCATCTCAGACTCCGTGGCTCCATCTCTATGGTACCTAAAACAGGGCAGAGACCGTTCTCTCCACAGGCTTTGGGATAAATCCATTCCCTCCCGTCAGGGAATTGTCCAAACTGCTCCTTGAAAATCACCAATGGCCTGTGCTAATTCATGTGAACAAATCTAGGAATTGTTTCAAATACATGGCCAAAACCATGCTAAAAATGCCATAATTCAACTGCTTGGGTAATCAAATCTGCCCTGGTTCTGAAGAGCTTGCTAGGCTGAAACTGTGATATGTGATTTAAAAACTGATGGCTATTTTTGATCCAAGACTCTCCTTCCCCTTGAAAAAAGCCCCAAAACCACAAAGGAAGCCCAGTGAAATTAAAGGTGTTGATTGGATCAAGCCCTGTGCATTTACACAGAACATTCAGAATATTACACAGAATACATTTAAGCAGAATATTATCAGAACTATTACAGAAATCCAAATGGGAAAACACAAAAGTTTTTTTCAGAAAAAACATTAAGAAAAATAAAATAAATAAAAAATAAAAGAAACACAAAAGCAAAAGAACTAAGTCTGTTCAGAGTGGAAAAAAAACCCCAAAACATTACAGCTTTCTGAAACTTTATTTCATGCAGCAACCCCAAGGGTTAGAGATGTTAAAAGGCCTCTTTATCCCATTATTATGTAGCTTAATAAAAAAAGCTACAACGGTTCCAACCTGCAATTAAACACTGATCTTTCTCCAAAAAGCACAAATTTCTAAAGAAAGTCCTGCCTGAATGCAACTGTTTTATCCTTCACTGTAGATGACAACTCCCAGAGACACGTCAAAAAAAGCACAAAAAACCTGGGACGAATCCATGCTCAGCATGTTCTGTAACAACGTAATTGACACAACCCCAGAGGAAAAGGATTTGTCAGACACTGTCAGCTCCAGCAGCTGCAGGGGCTCAATTTTCTCAAAATTATAAGGTTCCCCCTAAGCAATTTTTGTAACAGAGTAAGAAAGAGTAATGTGCAGAAAAGTTTCTTATTAGGAATTAAAGAGCCGATTAAACCTCCACCATTAACCCCAAAATGCCGATGATTTCCAGGAGGCGTCTGAACTTCATTTGAGTTTCACTGCGCAGCTACTGCAAACACACAGCGAGAAAAAAGGAATTTGCAGGCTAAAAAACCAGTAATTGAGGGGAGATACTAGAGAAAAAAGGTGCTGGCCACCACAGGCTCAGCAATAAACAGATTTAAATAGTTAAAAAAACCTCTGCCTTGGTGAGACAGGCACCGTGGTAAACCCTGTTTCTGTTTTACCAAGGACTGAACAGCCACGGCTGCACCTGGGTGAAACAGAGAGGAGAGCTGGATGCCCACAACTCAAAATAGAAATAGTAATGTAGGCTTCCTTCTCATCCGTGTGTGTCACCTCGTTGCTGCTTTCCACAAAATGACAGTTTAGGAGAACAAGTCAAGAAAAGTTGCCTTTTTTTTCTCTTTGTTGGAGGCAGAATTAAAGTTACTTCAGGTGTTCTGCTCATTTTATTTAATTTTTGTGGAGCGGAAATTGAAGTTTTAAAGTAATTACAGACATGATTCTGTGGAAATCAGCTGGGACCAGATTCCTAAGAGAATATCCAGAGAATTCCTTATGCCCTGCAGTATTGTAAGACCTGACTAGTCAAAATGCCTAAATCACGTTTCCCAAATACACTTTAACAGGATTTATAGCCTTGTTTCCAACAAATTCTGTGTGTTTCAATGCTGCATCTTTTAAAAATCCAGTTACCTTTAAGAATCTGCTTCTTAATTGCCCTGTGGTCCCTAAATAGCTGAGTCAGAGAAACACAGCAGGTCCAACATTCCTTAGAAGAAATTGATAAATCCAGGCTTGACCTCGTGGGTTTCAACCAACTGTAAAAGAGAGTCAATATTATGTCCCCATCTCTTAAAGAAGCTGTCAAGATAAATTAAAAAAGACTGAAATGCTCAGATCTCTCAATAATGAGGTCATGTAAGTGTCAGGATTAGATAAGAAGGACTGACAGTGCTGATAAACTACATGAGGACTGTATGGATATTCCAGCAAGGTCCCATGGATCTATCTTAGCTACACAAATATTTTCCTGGTGTTACATTCAGTTAACAGAAGAATCGATCAAGCAAGATCAAGCTGAGTTTGGGTTAATTGAATGAATGCCAATATCAGTAGCAAAATTAGAAAGAAAGACAAAGTAGAATAGGAAAGGACATGCAGCTTCTGACTTCTAACAGTAAAAAGTTAAAACTGAAGGAAAAAAAAACCAATTAAGTTCAAAAAAAAAGCCAGGCTTGAAGGTCTGGGTTTGGGTTGGAAGGGATTTTAGAAACAATCTCATTCCAATTCCCTGCTCCTCCTTTCACTACACCAGCTTGCTCCAAGCCCCATCCAACCTGGCCTTGGACACTTCCAGGGATCCAGAGGCAGCCACAGCTTCTCTGGGCAACAGTAGTACTCCTCCCCCATCACATCCTTGAAATTAATCATGGGTGTCACCCCATGACCACCAATGGTTTATATTCCACTTGATTTCTGTCAGGAACAAAGTGGCTTTTCATACCTCTCATAGAAGAAAGTGCTCAGCAACATTTTCATGGAGATGAGAATTTAATTATTTCACTATTTCTCTCTTTCTAAATCTCCCTTGGGTGACATCCCTCTGTCCCTCAGATATCAACCACGTTCTTTCAAAATCGAAAGCTACTTTCAGTTCTTGATCAAACTCCTGATTTTAAACTTGAGCAATTGCTCTTTGAAGTTTGCTGTGCCTCAGACCCAGAGAAACACAGGAGTGTCCAAACCTCTCATCTGTACTCTCAAATACCTCAGATGGTCTGATAAAAGCTGATAACTCTCCATCCAAACCTTTCCTGCCATTATATGGTGTAATAGTCTCCCGGTGAATGCATCTGGGATGGCACTACTGGATCTTTTCAAGGCAGGCAGCACAAGTTTCTGAACGGTCCTTTGGTATTTAGAGTTGTCAGTCAATCCTGTGGTCTTGGGTTTGCATCAGTCAGGGCCTGAACTGGCTCCCTGGCAGAGATGTTCAGTTTTTTGCCATCTCCCTCCTGGCAGGGGCAGGAAAACAGCACATCTGCAGGGGGCTCCTGGTGTTTTTCAGAAAGCATTAATTAGGGATGGCTGACTGGAAATAGATCACCAGAGGGAATAGAATCATCTTAGAGACCCTTGACGGCTGCTTTAAGGCAGACAGATCCAACGGCCTGCTGATTGTTCATACCACACATTCTCTCACACAGGTAAGGTTTCTCTTTCCTCTTGCCTCACTTTTCAGGTCCAGTTTGCCTGACCACATTTGAATCCCATCTTTGTGCCTTCACCAACACAAGAAATGAGACAGTTAATAAATATTTCTAATGAAATGATGAAATCGATGAGGCTTGGGGATTTGGATCAAATTCGGAGCCACTGTTCTTGCTGCATAACCCTTATTAACCTTCCTGCCTGGATTGAGTGGGAGAAGAGAGATCTCATGCACAATTCCTGAGCACCTGGAGACCCAAAGGGTCTTCTGGATCACAGCACATCAGTGTGGGGGCAAAAATGAACCTCGATGTCCCTTCTCGTAAGCTGACGCATAAAATGCTTCCTCAGCTATAACTATGCAGGTGTCTCAGGCTTTGGTAATAGAGCTGGATAAGAATGGAATGGAATGGAATGGAATAGAGGAGAAGAGGGAAGGGAAGGGAAGGGAAGAGAAGAGAAGAGAAGAGAAGAGAAGAGAAGAGAAGAGAAGAGAAGAGAAGAGAAGAGAAGAGAAGAGAAGAGAAGAGAAGAGAAGAGAAGAGAAGAGAAGAGAAGAGAAGAGAAGAGAAGAGAAGAGAAGAGAAGAGAAGAGAAGAGAAGAGAAGAGAAGAGAAGAGAAGAGAAGAGAAGAGAAGAGAAGAGAAGAGAAGAGAAGAGAAGAGAAGAAGATTATCCTTTCATGATTAAGGCAAAGAGGCAGAAGCAATGACTTCTAGTGCAAGAAGAGTTTATTCAGAAAGCTTTTTTTGTTATTAGAGCAAAACATCCTGATTCCTGAAGACCTTCTCGGTTTTTCCTCTTCATATATTCAGACCAATAAATATCCTACCTAAGATAAACCCTCTACATACAAACCTTCTATTGCTTCTTTTTGTAAAACACCACAGCTACAAGACGTTGCCACTAGGATTTCTAAGCACATTTTCCATTTATTCTGTTCATTAATAATGTGCTTTTGAAGCTGCTCACCAAATCACAGATATTAATGAAGCACAGGGGATAATTCATAGAATCTTTAAGGTTGGAAAAGACTTCCAAGGTCATCAAGTCCAACCTTCAGCTGATACACCCATTTCACTAAAACATGAATGCCATGAAGTGCCACATCTGCTCGTTTTTTGAACACTTCCAAAGACAGTGGTTCCATCCTTTCCTGGGCAGCCTCTTCCAATGCTTGACCACTCTTTCAGTGAAGAAATTCTTTCTAATATCTAATCTAAACTTCCTCTGGTGCAGCCAGAGGCCATTTCCCCTTGTGTTGAATCACTTTAATTTCCTTAAGTGAAAACCACAGGAGAAGGGCAAAGAAGGAGAAATTCGGTGTTATAATTGATCTTTAAGCACATTATGCTTGAGTGTGCTGAGCTTTCTTAGTGTCCTTTCTCTTTTCTTCCATGCAACAGGCAGGGATGAAGAACTCTGCCCTTCCCCTTGCTCACAATTTACATCTTGGGATGTTATCACAGAAAAAATGCTCAGTTTTATCATCAAATTTATAAAATCGCAGAATGGTTTGGCTTGGAAAGGACCTTCAAGATCATCTCGTTCCAATCCCCCTGACACAGGCAAGGAACCTCCCACTAGACCAATATTAAAATTGAATATCAATGATTTGGTGATTTTCTGCCAGCATTTGCATTTCAGTGTAGAGAAACAGCCCAGAAAGCTACAAGGATATTTAAGAATAATTTTCAACCTGTTGTCCACCTGTGAAAATCTCAAACTATTCCTAAAAGCTGCAGAAAAAGTCAAGTACATTGCAGGCTGGCTCAAATTCACTAATTACGATGAATTCTAAAGGACGGCAAATTAGAAGAAAACCCAAAAAATGCTGAACAGAGGCTTGTGAACCCTTTCCCAAGTAGGTCACCAGCTCAGCAGAGGAAGCAAAAGTGTAGAAGAAAATTCAGATAGCTAAGAAATGGCAGAAATATAAAGAAAAAAATTAAATAAAACTCAGAGAATTGTTTTAGAGGCAAACCACAAGGACTTGCAGGCCAAGTGAGGCCCTCACATGGGGCCCAAGTGCAAGGAAGGATATTTAACATGCCAATTTAATGGGAAATGTGCCTACTATTCCAGGGAATTTAATGCCAGCTCTATACCCCTTATTAATTGTTCTCATCCTCAGGAAAGCTTCCTTCAGGCTCATTTTTCTCCACAGAAGCTGACAGTAAAACACCATTTGATGAAAACAGCACATTGCTCAGTCTTTCTTCCATGTGACCCTGTGGCTGGAACAATTCAGCTGCAGGAGTTTCCATCATCAACATTTTAAATCCTGCAGTTACTTTTTTTTTTTTCCCCCAGAAAAATAAGTGTTTTTCTCCAAGAAGACACAAAATACTAGAAAAAACAAGTTAATAATGCGCTGTGATCTTATCAGGGGCCTGGGCTGAGAAAAATCCTTTAAGAGAGATGTCAAAAGTCAAATCTAAGCTCCAAACTTGTTCCTCTAAATTTTACCTGTCTAAGGTCAGAGTCCTCTGTATCCTTGGGGATCTTCCTGAGATTCATGCAGGGTTTTGCCCTCATATCCAGGGTTCATTATAGCAGACACTGGGGGGTGGAAAGGCAAAGAATAACTAAGCAAACACTGAAAAACCTGACTGCAGCAAATGTCTGCCTGAAAAGAAGTATCTTTGTACTATTCTTGAGGAGGTAAAGGGGAAAATAGAATAATTAATCCATTATTAGGACTGCAACATGCTAATTATCTATGCACCTTATCCAAATCTGGAAGGAAACAAGCACCACCTCTGGCTAGGGCAGAATATAAATGTTTGAGGAGGGCTGCAAGTGGGAGATCCCTGGGTCAGAGATGTAAATGCAACTTGAGGGGAAAAAAACTCTCATGAAAAGCTGGGAATTGGGCAAGTTAATTAAAAAAAAAAAAAATTAAGAAAAAAAAAAGAAAAGAGCAGATTTTAAGGCCCCTGGAGAGCAAAGACCACATCTAAATGCCAAAGCTGGATGTGGGGGCTGAGATTCAGCAATGAAGCAGTGGATGTTTGCTGAAGGCTGCTTGGTTTGAATCTACTGAATTAAACAGAGTGTCCACACTGCAGTGGTGGGATGGAAATCAGTGCTGTCCCTCCCTCAGCCCCACTGGGAGACAGACAAACTACCAGGTCTAATAATCCCTTAATATCACAGAATTATGGAATGGTTTGAGTTGGAAAGGACCTTAAAGAACATCCAGTGCCACCTCCTGCCATGGGCAGGGACACCTTCCACTATCCCAGATTGCTCCAAGCCCTGTCCAACCTGGCCTTGGACACTTCCAGGGATGAAAATGATTATTCTGAAAATTCCCCAGTGTTTCATTTGGGGAAAAAAAAAATCTGACTAATCCTGGGAAGCTCCTGCAGCTCTCAGCAAAAGCCTGCTCTTGTGCAGGGCAGAGACAATGCCTGACTTTAACAAAATGACTTTATTTATAAAGTCATTTAACAATGACTTTAACAAAAGTGGGCGTTGTATCCAAATGATGAAGGAATGAGGTAAGGCTGGGAGAAAGCCAGTTAATCTGGGTCACCAGATGGGATGCTGCAAAGCAAAGGGCACGGGAGCCTGAATTCTCTGAATGAGAGCAAAACAAAAGGGCAGAGCCACTATCAGCAGCTCTAATGTTTCTGAACGAGTGGGGATGGCAGAGAAAAATCTGTAGTTGACTTCTGTGTGGTTTTTGAGCAACAGATGTTTAGGAGAACAACGCTGTACAAAACAGAAACAGCGTGGGCTATTTATTGTCAGGGAAATAGCAATTGTGGAGACAGAGAAAGATGGCGTTGCTCAGCCTGGAGAAGAGAGGGATCCAGGGAGAGCTCATTTTGGCCTTCCAGTACATAGAAATGGCTTACAAACAGCAGGAATGACTTTTTACGCGGGCTCATAATGACAAGAGAAAGGGGAACGATCTTAAGCTGCCCAGTTTTAATGTGTAGGGCACATCTGTGTGGTTTTAAAAACACATCTGATGCTGCTTTCTGTCTTTCATTGAGATTTATTTTCCAGGACTGAAGAAATTCATATCTTGTTTCATAACAGCAGCAAAGAGCTGCTTGGTGACCACTTCACCCGATGGACTGAAGGTCTGTCAACATCTGCCTCATGTCTGGCTGGAGATAAAATAATTGTCAGCTCCTGCGCAAGAAGCATCAAAGCACTGAGAAAGACAAGTACACTGCCTGGGGCTGAGGAGATCAGCCCCCTTCCCTGTCAGTAAGGGCTGACATGTACATTAATTCTGCTTTTCCATTCTACTTCTCAAAATCCAAGTGTATTTAGGATTATTTTGGAAAAAAAAATCTAAACAATCCCTAATTATGAGCAGCCTGGGATAGTGGAAGGTGTCCCTGCTCATGGGGTGGAACAAGATGAGCTTTAAGGTCCCTTCAACACAGAGAATTCTGTGATTCTATGATACACATTTAAAAAAATGTTATATCTCCATAAAAATATCAACTGCCTGAAAACATGAGTGAGACGTGAAAGGAGAGGAAAAAACGCAACAAAATTGCAAAATTGCTTTCACTTAAAAAAAAAGAAGCGTTAAAATGATAATGGCTGAACAGAAACACCTCATAGCAAGTTCCACAAAACTAAAAGAAAATAAAAAATCGAGAGCTAATGCCTGCTTTTAATCAGCTGTGCTGGTTTATGGATTCAGCTCATCAGCTTGAGCTCTGTCTCAGCACCATCCTCTGCCAGACACAGAGGGCTGAAACATCCCTCCTCTCCCAGGGACCTGCTTGCAAGCAAAACCACTGCTCGTCACAGCGTGAGATTCTTGTAATTAGGGCCTGAATTCCGCTCCCTCTGCCACCAGTGGTCACCCTGGATTAAAGCAAAAATCACTTTTTAATGCGAGGAAAGGCTCCTAACACAGGATATTTTCCTACTTCAGCAGCAAGCAGCTAAATGAAAGATATTCAAAGGTTCTGAAGGAAGGTTTAAGGGAGAGAGTCAGCTCGCACAGCACTCAGGGCAGCAATGTGCCGTCAGAGTTAAAACAAACCAAGACATATTCCCTGATGCAGAACTCCTTTGATGGACTCTTCTCCCCACAGACTGCAGCATCCTTGAATTCTGAGGGTGTCCTGGGTAAGCTTATTAAGTTGTTCCTTTAATTAGCCTGATAAAACGAAGTCATTGCTGAACTGGCTGCTCAGAGTTGGGGTTTGTTGTTTAATGTTCAGGCAGCTCCAAGAGAAAAGCTGCTCACGAGGAAATAAAGTTCCCTGATGTTTAAGGGAGGTCAAAGAGCCTCCAAATATTAGCCGAGATTATTGGTTAAAGGCCTTGGTGAAGGGTCCCAAAACCAGACATCATCCCCACTCACACACAAACAGAAAAAACCCACATATAAAGAGTCCCTTCCCTTCCCTTCCCTTCCCTTCCCTTCCCTTCCCTTCCCTGAAACTTGCCTTCCCTTCCCTGAAACTTCCCTTCCCCCTTTTCCTACAGAAATTTTGTTTCTAGGACTTAGTATTTCCTTGTTCAAAGGACTTTCCATCCCAGGAAGGTAAATGCCACTTAGATTGGTACAAACCAGCCCTGGTGGCCCAGCCTGGAGACCAAAGCTGGGCTGATTTAAATACATTAATGGTATCATCTGTCCCAAATAGATAAGAAAAATAAAGGTTTTTAGGGGGGAAATAAAATTGATTAATCAGCAAGGTAACAAAGAAATATTTACACATCGAATAATGATTTTTCTTTTTTTCCCAAGGTCTCCTTTACTTATGTTCTGGCCGATCAGCACAAATTAAACATGAAACAGTTGTCCCCAAGCTCAATTTAGGTGGAACATTGTGGCCTCTGCTTTTTCAGACGTGAAGAAAAGAATTTGCTTTGCTTTTTCCCACTCTAATGAAAGATGCCACCTCCTTTCCCAGGCTTTGCTTCATTAAAGCTGGAAGTGATCCTGCTGCTGCACAAAGTCAGGTCTTCATGTTGCCATCAGCCACAAAGCAGACCAGGGACATGTGAGGCAGCTGCTCACAAATCTGCCCTTTTCAAAACCAGACCTCCTGGACCTCATTAAGGCAGGCACCTGCTGCAGAGGAAGTCAGTGGGAAAAAAAAAAATGGCCTGAGCACTACAAAAGGAGGATTCCTACACATTAATCCAGAAATTAAATAGAAATCACGCTAAATAAAGATCAAAATTTTAAAAATTGCCAGGTTTCCCCCAAGAGCTGTCATATTTGTCTGGCTTTCTCAGCGTAATAGACAGAGCAGTAGAGTCAATTAATTCTCTTAACTAATTAGTGACTGAATAGGCAGTAAACCTGGCAGAGTTTATCTTCAAGGGAAGGCAAATATGAACAAATGTGTGTATAAAATTGGATAAAAACGCACAGACGTTTTATATAGCTTTTATTCTAGATAATGATTTACACAAGGTATGTGGCTTGCTAGGGGCATTAAATCTAATCACATGCATTTGTCAGCTGAGCAGGAGAAAGTGCATCTGCCTAATTTGCCTCAGAAATGGGAAATATACTTTTAAAATTGCTGTAGAATCACCATGCTGGATGTTATTATCACCATGCTGGATGTCATTAGGACAGTACCTGGCAGCTTTGGTCGCCTTGTGGTTCCCTTGTTGAAGCTGCTCCATTTCCGATCAAGTTCCCTGAACTGCATGACAGGAAATCTAGAAACAGTGAGCAGCCACCATCAGTTAAACACTCTGTTTTGAAATGAGACAGTTCTGGGATGGTTCAGTGTTTGGCTGGGAGAGCATCTGGAATTTCAGGAGACCTTGTGCACTGGCGAGGGAGCTGAGGGCGAGCGTTAGGCCACATGAGTTGGGTCTGTAATTTGCTGAAAAGCGAGGGAAAAGAGAGAATGGAATATCAGAGGCTTTGGGGTGGCATCTCAGGGCTGTCCCCACAGCCATGCTGGTGGTGGTGGGAAGCAACGAGGAGGGATCCATCTGTCTCCTGTGCTTCTGCAAAGACGCAGCTTCTCAAAGCCCCCCGGTTTTATCCATCCTGACTTTGCTTTCCCATCCTGAATTCCTGAGCTGAGGAAAACATCCCAAAGCCATGCTTAGCACAGGGTGCTGGGTTTAGCCAACACAGATTTCATTTTCTTTCTGCTGTGGGGCTGTGGTAACACAGAGATGTTTTTGTTGTGGCTGAGTTGCGCTTGTACAGCACCAAGGCCTTTCCTGCTTCTCTCTGACCGGTGAAGAGGCTGGGGGTGCACAAGAGGTTTTAAGGAGACACAGCTGGGACAGCTGATCCAAACTGACCCAAGGGATATTCCACACTTTGTGACATGCTCAGCATATAGACCTCGGGGAGAAGGAGAAAGGGAATTTGGAGTGCTTGTTTTCAAACCACTGTTACACTGATGGGTCCCTGCTTTCCTGGGGGTGGCTGAACAGCCGCCTGCCCATGGGGAGCAGTGAATGAACTCCTTGGTTTGCTTTGCTTGTGTGTGGGACTTTTGCTTTCCCTGGTTTTAAACCATCCTTTTTACAACTCATACATTTTCTTGCTTGTGCTCTCCTGATTCTTCTCTCTCGTCTCAGGGGAGGGAGGGAGTGAGCACCTGCCTGGTCCTCATTTGCCAGCTTGGTTAAACCACGACACAGAAACATTCCCAAAGTCTTTGCTGTGCACCTTTGACTGTCCCATCTCTACCTACTTCCAAAAACTCGCACTGCTCAAAACTCAGTTAAAAAAGAAATTCCCCTTTGAGACAATAATTAATCAGAGGAACTGAATCAAACCCGCTGCCCATCCCACGCCTCCAAATCTCGGACTAAACCTTGGCTTGGATGGGCTGGTGGGAGATGGGAAGAGCTCGGGGTCCCTCTGCGGGCAGGAGGAGAGGGATGGAGCACGGAGCCTTCAGCAGGTCCGCAGCTCCATCTAGTGCCACACAGCCGGGGAGAGAGAGAGAAGAGTTGGCAATACTGCAAGGAAAATCTTTGGGATGTGAAGCCTGTCTTAGCAAGACTAGAAAAGGGTTTGGTCTTTTGGGAAGGGTTGTTTTCTTAGCACATTGCAGCTACAGGTTTTTGTTTATTTTTTTTTGTTGTTTTGTTTTGTTTTGTTTTGTTTTGTTTTGTTTTTTTCCCCAACATTTTGAAAGAGATAATTGATGTCTGCAAGGACTAGAGATACTCACAGGAATTGCAAAATGGTTTAGGTTGGAATGAACATTAAAGATCCTGTAGTTCAATGGGCAGGGACACCTTCCATTATCTCAAGTTGCTCCAAGCCCCGTCCAGCCTGGCCTTGGACACTTCCAGGGATCCAGGGGCAGCCACAGCTTCTTTGGGCACCCTGTGTCAGGGTCCCACCACCCTCATTGTAAAAATTGTCTTCCTTACACATCATTTAAATCAACTTTTCTTTGTCTTTTTCTCCCCCTTGTCCCATCACAACAGGCCCTGCTGAAAACTTTGTTCCCATATTTCTTACGGATCCCCTTTAGGCCCTGGAAGGGGCTCTGAGGTCTCCCTGGAGCCTTGTCCTCTCCAGGCTGAGCACCCCCAGCTCTCCCAGCCTGGCTCCAGAGCAGAAGGGCTCCAGTTCTCCTGTGGCTTCCTCTGGACCTGCTCCATTGGAGCAGGGTCCAAGTCCTGATAATTGCTGTCTCCAAGGACTGGAGATACCCTGTTGCTCACAGGAGCTCAGTGCTTTGGTGGAAACAACACCATGAGAAGTCAATGGGAGCAAGGCTGAGTACTTGAGCTCCCCTCCCCAGGGCAGAACAGTTTTATGGGTGTTCCACAGAACTGTATTTCAAGGAAAAACTAAAAATATGTGAGGACCAAACAAATTACAGACAAAGCTTCATTTACTGGCATGTATACAACAGTGCTATGTGATCTTTTTCTCTGCCAGCAGGGCATAAAAAAATCACCCTTTACTCAGTGTTCAGATCTTTTAGATCCTGATTAACGTAGGTGGATGTGTGATTAGTGGAAATAGTGAAGAATTTTTTTTTTTTTTTTAATGAATATGAACCAGAAAATTTGAACAATCATGTGATTTCTGTGGTTTCTAAGTGTTGGTCTCATGCACTGTTCATGCACAATAAAAAATGATGAAGAGTTTATGCTCCCTGCTATAATACTTTATTTTCATTATTTTGTCCAGACTATCACTTTCTCAAGAGTGACTGAAGAGGGACATTGGATTTCACAGGTTTTTTTTGGGAAAACCATTGGGAGCACAGAGACGTCCAGAAATCACACATTTCGTCCTCCATGAAAACACTGAAGTGTTCACAGAAGGATTTCATTTTCACATGCTCCATACCACTATTTGCAGCACTGGATTTTGCTCATGGATTTTGTCTTCCTGGAGCAGCAGCTGGAGACCAGGCAGAATATCCCCAAAAATCTCAAATGAGGCCAGATGTCCATCCTCAGGCACTTGAATTATCCTTTAAGTAGCGGCTTGGGGAAAAGAAAAAAAAGATTATTTTATCAGATTCGCTGTAGGAATATTTCTTTTTTTGTTTTGACTTGGAGGGTTTCAGTAAAACATTTAAACTTTTTTGTATGAAAAAAATACCTCAGAAAAATCACACACATGAAATAACGGTATTTTGGGGAGGGAAAAAAAATGTTGCATCTATTTGGAAAATTTCTGAACTAATTTTAAAGCACAGATTAGGGTTGGTTTGGAAGGAGGTGAGAATGAAAGGACACTTAATTTATAGGCTAATTGCAGACTGCCTTCGTCTGGTGGCACTCTGCTTCCAGAATTTGGGATTCCATGAGAAAATAACCAATTTCCATTGCCTTCAAGTCTATTTTGGATATCCCATGGGAATCACATTAATACTCTGAGGGACAGTTCTGAGCAATGCAGAGATCACAGAGGGTCTCCCCAAATATCACCTTGTTTGTCTGGTTGCAAATGTTGGATTCGAAATGCGGGTGAACATTTTTTGTGGATGTTCTACCCTTTCTCAGAAGCCCAGACAACAATAAAACCAGATTATAATTTTTTATTATTAGGTTAATGAGTCCTGCTCAAAAAAACCCAACCCAGAACAAAACAAAAAACCACAACTATAAAAAAAACCCCAACCAACAAAACCCAAACATTATTTAGAATTCTTTTTTTTTTCCTGACTTCATTTTGTCTGTTCTTTTTTCCTTTGTCGTGGGGTTCTCATTAAAATTTATGCACCAGCAGCCCTTTAAAGAGTTGGCTTTGTACAAACTTTTACCAAGTTTGTAAATGTGCATTACACAGACATTTCTCAGTGTACCCACATTTCTCTATGGGTTCCATAATGAAGGTGGAGATTTAAATGAAGATTTAAAGTCTGGCCATGTGATCTCTCTTAGCACCTGCATGCAAATAAATTATCGATTTTGTCTCACTTTTCTTAGCTCAAAATGCCTTTCCAAGGGCTTGACTCGCCTCTGTTTTCACATAAATGTAGCATTTATGTTCTAAAACTTCTCAGTATTTGGCCCCCTCCTTTCTTGTTTGAACTTTGCAGAGAAATGAGGAAATAAACCAAGGTGATAAAAACATCAAAGAGGATTTTGGGATGGTTTTTCTTTTACGCTGTTGATATTTACCATGTTTTCCATGAACTTTATTTAAAAAATAGAGATTTCATAAAACCTAAGCACACTTGCTCCTACTTGTTTGAGGTTTGGGGTTTTTTGGTTCAGTGTTGTGTTGGAAGGGAAGAAACTCTACCAGGCCAGCCTGAATATTTTTTCCATGGATAAGAAATAACAGCAAGACGTAAAATCAATTATTCCTGCTCCTCCACTTCAAAAATCTCAGTTCTATAGTGCCCGGATTTCCACACTCTTTTCCTTTTTCTTCCCAACCAGCAGCACTGTTTCACTTCTAGAACGGAAGAACCTCAGACCACGAAGTGTTTTCACATTTAGCCAGCACACAAAAAGACAATCTCGCTCTTGCTGCCTCGTGTTCCATGAAATGTCTTTTTAATTATGGTGATTCTACCTCGGTAGCTTTTCCTCTGTAATAAGCCCTCCCCTGTCAGGAGGAGAAACAATAATAACAACAAGCCCTGCATTAGGAGGAAACATTTAAGCCCTCCATGCCAAGCTCGCTGCTATTAATTAGCAGAGGCCACGGGAGCTGTTTTTGTCCCTCTTGGAAGAGAATTATATTTGCAGTGGATAGTTTACAGCTCTTGTAATAGGAGCTGCAGAAATAACCCGCTAATCACCTCGTTTCAACCTGAATTGAGGAGCTGAAGCTTCCAGGAAGAGCTCTGAGGATGTGTCCTCAGGCTAAGGATGTAATCATGGATCTTTTCAGGATTCATCTCCCTGCCCCAAAAGCAATTCCAGGAATAAACCACCAATGTGGAAAACTCCACGCTGCTTTCTTCATTCATCCTCGCCCACCTTGTACCTCGGTGTAATTTGATTTGCTGTTAATATTTCCAGCTGGAATTAGATTCAGCAGCAAGTGTAAATAGGAGTGTTATTATGTTGTTATCCCCTTAATCATATCTCAGAGAAAAATTGAGGGTCTCTTAATGGCAAACATTGCAATAAAACATTATTGCTCCAAGAGCTTTTATTTAAATAACAGGATCAACCCTCCAGTCCTGAAATGTTTACAGTGAGGAAAGACATTGGTTTGCGGGCTGTTGGGTGAGGAGTTTTTTGTTCGTTTCCTTCTTTTTTAAGCTTTAGAGCATGAAAACCACTCTGAGAGTGGCTGCAGCAAGAAGGTAAAAGAGCACAACAAACATGCAGTGGTTCTTCCAAGAATGCCTGGCTGATTTCTAGCAAATATGCAGCTCAGCAGCTCCTGAAAAATATTCTGGGCCAAATCTGGGAATGGTTTCATGATTTTTTTCCAGTAGTCAGCCACTTTCAGCACAATGGTTTGGGCTCAACTGGTCACATTTGGGTGCCTATTGGCCCATTTGGCCCTAGAAATCGATACTGACTGCTGCTAAAAGGAGGTATTTGTTAAGGATGGTGTCTGATTTCAGGTTTTTTTGTCTCTTTGCATCCTCAGCATCCTCAATTTCTGCTGTTTCAGTTGCCCTGTGTGTAAATCTTGACTCTCCTCACAGATTAGAGGGTTTTTTCCCCACCGCTATTGCAGGGATTTTGTGACAGACTTGTTTCCTGATTTATTTTTCACACTTATTTTCCCTGGGAGAGAAGAAAATTCAGGGAAATAACCACTTTCATGATCTCGCTACACACAAAAAACGCCCAAATATTGAAATATTTACTATAATTTTTTGCACCAGAAAACCAAAAGCAGAAGCAAAGTCGGTGTGATCAGAGCATGTAAAGGTACTACGTGCCTGAAGCTTCAAGTCACAGTTATTTTATCAGTTTGCAAGAATTATTCACCAATTTTTCAAATAATTCATCTGGCAGAATTGAAATCTCTTTATAAAAAATTAAGTACCAGGAAAAAGAGATCAGTCAATGTGTAGAAATGATGAACTGCTTAGCACAGAAAACTCTCTGTTAAAAATATAAATGGAATTAACCCTTTTCAAGGTGAAATTTATATTCTCTGGCCTGATTACCATAACTCCAGAGTTTTTCTTACAGTTTTTGAAATACTGGTGGAGGAAGAAGAAGTCAAACAAAACTGTCTTTAAAATAAAAGGAATTTTTGACAAATAAAGGGATTTAACACAATAGGATCTTTGGATAGGCAAAGGCTCTAAATCACAAAGATTCCCCTGTCTGTGCTTTGTGGAACGTTTATTTATTTCTGCTCCCCTGGGTGTAAATCAGTTGTAACACTGAGTTAGTTTTTATGTACATTCTGTTCATGAGTTTTTCAGTACAGATCAGTCCTAAACCTGACGTGGTTTTCATCCAGCTTTTTCATGGGGTTTTGCAATAAGAATTTTCTCACATCATTCAACACAATATTGTACTGCACTGTAGGAAAGAGTCTAATTAACTGATTATAATTGTGTCATACACTCTCTATCGCATTGTTCTCTAAAAAACACCCCAGAAGACACTTTGTGGTTGAATTACCTGGTTTTTGGTTTTGATTTTAATCCCAGAGACTGATGGACCTTCTGTTTTCCTGAGGTAATTGCATTTCTGGGCAAATACCAGCGCTCTGATGACCACAGCTTGAGCAGGAAGACTTGCAAGAAAGTTTCATCCCTGTAAGACCGGATTGTGTCTCATTTGAGGGTTCTGACTCACAAATCTTTAGTTACAGCATTTTGCCCTCTCAGAAATTGAATCAACTCTTTTTCCCCTACGTATAACTTGCAGTGCTTGGCCTTGAGCTCACAAAGTTTCCCTCGTGGGAAAGATTTTGGTTCCTGTTATGATTTCCTTTTTTTTTCATTCTCCTTTTACAAAGTGCCAGCACTCAGAATAATGAGTCTCCAGTGGTCAGATCACATAAAGGATTTATGTGTTGGATTCCTTTTTAAAGTGTGGTCAGTTGCAGAAAGGATCTGGTTGGCCCAATGGTAAAATAAAAGTTGGGAAATGGTAACATAAAAATAAGGAAATTTTCATGAAAAAGAGATGCTTAAGTGTGTCCTCTCTTCTTCTTTCATTATAAATAAAAGTATAGCTTGAGAAGCTCAGCTGTAGGTATATACAACATAAAAACTTAAAGAAGGAGAGAAGAACTTCATTCTTTCTGGGATCAGGGATGAATGAAAATTAATTAATCAGTGAGGAGTAGTGGTTGAATATACATCAGACTTATGTCTTTATATTTTCTTCTGTTTAGACATTTTGCATTTTTTTTAAAAATAACTGGTAATTTAAATAAATCTGTGTGTTTACATTCTTCAGTCTTGCCCTGTGTACAATCTTTAGCTAATCAAAAAGCAATCAATTCTTGGCTAATTGTCCTCTCAGATGGCTCTTTTTACACTGCCCCACGACTATTAAGAAATGGGCCCTTTCCAACAGTTTGGTTTTTGGGTTAAACTGAGCCAAGTGTGATATTTCCACAAAGCTGAGAGACTGGGAGAAATGCTAAAAGGTTGTGTTGAGTGACAGGAAGAACTGGAACACGCCAAGACCTTTGCTGTTATTTTTTAGAGAAAATAGCGATGGAAAGAACCTTCTGTTCATTGTTCAGAGAAAGGTTTGTCTCGTCAAGAACAGAGCGGAGCACATTTCCTCATGTTTAAGGTGAGCAGTAACATGGGAAGGTGNGGGAAGGCACAGAAAAAACTGGCCTGCCATAATTTCTGGCAGCACCGCACTCTGGTTTCCCACCCACAGGAAAGTCCTGCAGATCCCACAGATCTCCTGAAACAGCTCGTGTGACAAATCAGCTTTTTCATCACCTTCCCTCCCAGAGTTGTTTCAAATCGTGTTTGTATTAGCAGCCATCTTTAAAATCACCACAGAAACCGCATTCTCTTGGTAGTGGGTATTTTACACACCCAGAAAGCTCAAAGATAAACTTTGTGACTCTTTACATGTTCTGAGCTCTTTAATGAGAGACTCACAATATGCTTTTAAATTCACAGACATAAATCCTTTCTTATTGTGAGTCCAACCGTAAATAACGCAAGATTTAGTTGTGTGGTTCATGGTAATGTGCAGAAATACAACAAGCAAGAAACAAAAATCTTATGATAATCTCCCCTCAGAAAAAAACTCGTATTTTTTTTCTATGTGAAATTAAAGATTTACTTTAAATAGAGGAAGTGAAATCTTCCACCACATGATACAGCCATGCAAGAAGCTCAGTGTCCTGAGGAAAACCAGTCTGGGATGGTGTGGACAGCAGGTTTAGGGAAGGAGTTCAGGGATAAAAAGGAAAATAGGCTTTGATAAAGGAAGCCAGGCTTTGTAATTCAATTCATCTTTGAGAAACACCTGGCGAGAGATTCCTCTTACCGAAGATGAATGTGGAAAGTCAGCCAAAATCAGATGTCTGGTCTGGCTGGGATTTACCTGATTTGATTTCAGGGCTTGATTCATTTCTCCACACAAAGGAATCTGGTTCCCTTTGGCCAGGCAGCCTCGACCTGCCGTGGCTTCAGTGTCCCTGTGTCACAGCTGGCCGCTCCTGGGAATGTTAAACCAGAGAATCACAAACAGGGGCAGGTTGGAAGGGACACTGGAGGTGTCTGGTCCAACCTCCTGCTCCAGCAGGGCCCCCCAGAGCCCGTTACTAAAGGATTGTGTCCAGGTGGCTTTTGAATATCTCCAGTGAGGGACACTCCACACCCTCTCTGGACAATCCAGTGCTCGGTCACTGCACAGGACAGAAGTTCTTCCTCATATCCAGGTGGGAACTTCTTGGGCATCAGTTCCTGCCCGTTCCTCTTGTGCCATTGCTGGGGCCCAGGGAGCAGAGCCTGATCAAACTTCTGACACCTCCCGGCAAATACTTAAAAACATGGATAAGATATGTAGGTTAGGTTATGTTCTATTTATTTTATTATATTGTATGGCATCACAGTTGGCTCTGTTCACCTCTTATTGGGAAACACAACTGAGCCTTGAATTGTGTGAATTTATGCAGAATCTTGGCCAATACAGTCGATGGACTCTAAAGAACCATTCCATGGACTAAACGGACTAAAAAGTTCCATTTTAGGTGATTCTTGACCCCAAAGGAAGCTGAAGCACCCAATTTGCACCTGGACACCGACGTGTTGATATCTAAATTTCCCAATGTCTTTAACAAACTCCACCTCACACCTGCCTTTGAAGCCACTAAAACAGGCAGGATGGCTTCGGACTCAGGGCCTCCTACCACAACACGGCATAAAGGAGGTTCTAACAGCAACTGGAAGGGCAAACTGACTAATTAGTTTAGGCTGGCAATTAACCACAGTGGGAGCTCACTTTTCCAGCTTACCCAGCCTGCGTTAGGTATTCATAACCTGATGTCTGAAGTGTGTGGAATTTTACCCCCCAAGCAAAACACCCACGGCTGAGCTCTCATCCCTCCCTCCTTTCAGAGATGGTGCTGGAGAGGAGCATGCCCTGAGGAAACGATTATCTTGTCCTCTGTAGACATCCAAATTATGGCAGGCAGATTGCATCCAGCGGTGCCTGTGACTGTGAAAATAACCCAGAATAATCAGTTCACATTTACATTCTTAATGTCTGAAATGAGGTGAGACGAGTACTGCTGTAGGGGGTGAGGTGAGCCAGCTGGCTGAGCCCCCTCTGCAGTCAGGGGAGAAATTGGGATAATCAAAGGGATAAGTCTGGAAAAAAAATGTCCTTTTGCTGTGAGGCCCTGGCACAGGGTGCCCAGAGAAGCTGTGGCTGCCCCTGGATCCCTGGAAGTGTCCAAGGCCAGGTTGGACAGGGCTTGGAGCACCCTGGGATAGTGGAAGGTGTCCCTGCCCGTGGCAGGGGTTGGAATGAGATGGGCTTTAAGATCTTTTGCAACCCAAACCATCCTGAGATTCCATGATTCTCCCTTCTAAACATAAAAGAAGCAGAGACCAGTATATACCAGTAACTAAACTTTGTCGTTAAAAATAGATTATCGTGTTTACCCAAATTCTATTTTATAGGATCAGTTAACACCTAGGAGAAACATGAATATTTTCTTGGCCCACATAAAGAGAACAAGCTTAGTCCTAAACCTGCATTTTCCTGAATAAAAATCAGGGTTGTTCTCCTCCTCTGGAAAAAGAAACAGAATTGAAATTAAGTTGAAGTGGCCAGAGGAAAACAAGGAAACCAATGAATAATGCAAGGCATAAAACTGTTTCTGAGGACAGGAACAGCTGGTCTGTCAACTCTTTAGAGACTATTAATAGGAATGAAGATTTCATTGTGTGTCACTGGGAAAAGTAAGTTCCCTTAGGTTGGAAAAAATAACTTGAATAAAATACAATGGAAGTAGAGAAGAGATCACTGACAGATTTGTTTTTTTCAAGTAGAAATGCTGGGAAGATTGAAGGAGTTTATTTTTAAAAGAGTTAAATAAGACGTTTGTGGAAGATGAGTACAAATCAGATACGTTTTTCAAATTCATGAAGCGTCTTAGATACTTGGGTGGAATTAAGTTTACAGATCAAAACAGGTAGGGCAGAATCCACATAATCCAAGGGTCTGTGATTTCTGCCTTTATTTCAGAGGTGTCCCTGGGGTCAGGCCAAGGAACAGTAACAGAATATGGGCACATATGGAGTCAGAGCCCCAGGACACGGCACGAGCCAATTTTATCCAAAAAAACAGTGAGGAGATAACACTGGGAGGGTTTACAAAGAACATGAACTGGACAAATTATCCTCATGCAGCTCTAAAAGTTCTTGCCTGATATTTAGTGCCTTCCCTTTTTAGTATCTCTAACCCAGGCTATTGCCTTCAGGTGTTTTATTTTCCTGCTCTCACCCCTCTCTCTCAAACACCCCACAGAGATCACCCTCAGGAATAAAACCTCCAGCCTTTTTTTATAGCCTCCTTTCTTAAATACTGCGAAGTTTTGCTGTTAATTACAGTCACAATATGTTTCTCAGTAACATCATGTTCTGCCTGAGCACTGAATTATGCACTTTCCTTAATTGCAGCCTCCTTCCCATAATCCCAGGGCTTTTTGTTTTGCATCTTTAGTCAGATTTATCAAAAGATTGTTTAGAAATGTCAATAAATTCACCTTCATGCTGTGGCCGATGGCTCATGCTGCAGTGTGGGGCCGGGGAATTCCCTATTTTCCAGCCTGAGGAAGAGCTGCTGGGGGCACTCGGAGGAAATGCAGGTGTCTTTCAGGAAGATTTTTGTTGTGAAAAAGCCGCTTTCAGGTAACATATGGTATCGAAACCCCATTCTCCAGCTTCCACAAAGGTGCTCAGCAGCTCAGCAAATGTCAAGCAATTTTCATGAAATGGCAGCGATTGATTCAGAATATCCATGAGGGGGATTAGGAGGAATCTCAGGTCGGTTGCCTCATTGATTAAGTTTCATACCAGCACAATGGCTTGCTGTTGTTAACAAGAGGACGTTTTTATGCACATCTGTTGTATTCTGAGCCCAGGGTGATGCTGTGGAGCAGCAGGAAAACAAAGGTGGTTCTTATCTTTGATTGGTTATCCTGTAATTCTTGGAGAAAGAAGAATAATAATGCTTGGTTAGAGGCAGCTTATCAGGCAAGGATCTCTTTTGTGACAAAAGGCAGCAAAATACATCAGAGTAGACAAAAATACCCTGAGAAATAAATAGGGTTTCCTTCCTGCATTATTTTATTATTGGATCGTCTTTGTGTACGTACAGAGAAACAGTAAAGAGGAAAATGAATCAAGCAAATTAATACGATGAACAGAAATTAGGCTTTAGACTAAATAAGGTTTTAAGGATCTGTTTAAAGCAATGAAGGGATGCAAGAAGACTGAAAAACTCAGAGACTTTAATGTAGGTGAGGTTTATAACATTAACTACAGCAAGATGTTACAAAAACCCAGCAAAAATAGGCTTGATTTCCTTATTAGGATGGAAAAATAGTCTTGCAAGGGAATTTCCAGCTAATTAATTTAAATCTTAAGGATGTGAAGGTGGCCTGCTGTTTTGATCAGCTGGAGATGAGATAGGAAAAGCTGATGGAGAAAAGAAAACGTATGAGAAAGCAAAAATTGAGGGACCACAGCTGCTCCATGAGGCAATGCCTTCTCCTAAAAACTGCTTACAAATACTCATGCCAAAAAAAACTATCCCAAAAAGTGGTTCACACTTGGTTTTGCTCCAAATGGTTGTGATGACCTAAAGAACTTCATTTAAGTGACCTTCAAGGCACTTGGGATGTTTGATAGGTCTCTACTTTGCATTTTTCTTTGCATTAGGAGTAGGAGCTGCCTGATACCATGTGGTGCCTGCCTTGTAGTGGGATCCTAAAAATGATTCCAGTGTGACAGAAACCACCTTGCTGGTTAGTGAAAGTGGCCACAGCTTTAACTTATCCATTACAGACGGGGAAAAAAAGTCAAAATCAGACTTCAAATTATTCTTTTTTAAGTTTTAATCTCTTTATTTTCTCATAAACTTGATTTTTGGAGTAGCATTTGAGGCTTAGCTGTGCAGGTCAGGGATCAGGTGTCATTTTGCACTAATGAAAGACAAACACATAGAAAAGAGAAGGTTAAGTGAGAATTTGGTTACGAATATTATCTATTGCATAGCTGAAATATTTAGGTGGAGCTGGAAAATCAGACATAGGACTCGTAGGAGAGCTGCACACTTATGGACAAAGCTGCAGAATTAAATATTTCTTCTAATGGCATTGGATACCAGTTTTGGGGTAACTTAAGCAAACCCTGAATCTCCTCTGACTGTGTAGAACTTCTGTGCTCAGCACCACTGGGAGATAATGAATGATAAACAGGATATGAAACAGCACTTCAATCTTAGCAAGAAAAATGTTTTTGTCATGTCCACAGTTTTGGTTCTCCCAGGTCCTGAAAATAGCTCGGTGCAGTATTTACTGGGGCAAAAGCCAGAGCTGGTGCCCAGGTCCTATGAACCCTGACACTTAAAAAATTATATATTTTTTTCTTTCGTCTTTTTTTTCTTCCCCCCCCCCCCCCAAAAAATCTCAGCTGTAGGCAAGAGAAGCTTTAATTGTCTTAGCACCAAGAGATAAACCTGAGTTCAAGACATCTTTGGGACACAAGGGCCAAAAAGATCTTGTTCGGGTTGTGCAGGAAATTTTGTTGTTGCACAAAATTTTCCATCTGAGAGGAGGGGGATGCTGAAACTCAGAAACTCCATCTCTAAGAGTCCCGAAGGGAATCTCACACTGTCAGACCCACTCAGACCCCAGATCCTTGGAAAACCTGCAGCCACACTCCTGGCCCCATCAGCCGGGGGGGGGGGGGGGGGGGGAAGACG